>OY744607.1:7386272-7423772 GCA_963556255.1 Allolobophora icterica | reverse complement strand
TACATAGGCTCTATGCGTATCTATATGCATAGGCTTATCGATAGGTATTGCATGAGATCTACCGACATGCATGTATACATACATACATAGGCTCCATGCATATATATATATATATACATATATATATATATATATGCATATATATATGCATATATATGCATGGAGCCTATGTATGTGTATGCATGCATGTCGGTAGATCTCATGCAATACCTATCGATATATATATATATATATATATATATATATATATATATATATATATATATATATATATATATATATATATATATGCGTAAGGTTATCTGCGCATACGTACTTACTATACAAACCATCGAAGCCTATTTCGTCAAGTCTGCGCTGGGAGAGTTTCTGAGTAAATTGAAGAGACTCTTCATAAGTCTACCGCATGAATTATACTGAACACGTGTTTACCTCTTCGTGCTCTGAGATTTCATGATGGCCGCTGTGATGCACTTAACCATGGAGCAGTGTATGATGCTTGCACCTGTTGGTAATATACACTGCTTACAAGATAACCAACCAATCGGCGACCAAGTATACATAACCCCAACGAGTTCTCCTCCGATCCTCCCGCATGATCCTTCCAGCTGGCGTTACGCTTCTTTATCGCCCTAACGTCTTCGAGTTGACCCTAACGGCAGTGATGTAGTACTCGAGTCCGGCTAAGGACTCGAGTCCGACTCGAGACCGTTTTTCTGCGGACTCGGATTCGGACTCGGACTCGGACTTGGACTGTCACGACTCGGACTTGGACTCGGACTCGAACCCTGGACTCGAATTTGACTCGCTGACTCGTTTTCCGAGTCACAATTTCTTGGCAGAACAGGCAACTGTATTGCCATGTCACGGACAAGATCACCCCTCATGCGAGAACTGACCTGAATAGGCCTACCCCGCTGATCATCGCTATAGACATAAACCAGAACAGGTGAAACTTCCGTTTGAAGTGGAGTTTCATGAATAGGCTGGGGTATAATACAGAGGGTCTTTATTTGGCCTGGCATAGGCATGTATAGGAACAGGTGGAACTAGTCCGGCGCCAACCAGTTCCTACCAGCATACAATAGAAACTAATGAAGTGAAGACGAGTATCATGAATAGACTGGGGTATAAGACAAAGAGGCGAACACCGTAAAGAGCACGCCAATCATCTTTGATATGACGGCGTCGTTAAATAAACGTATTTCAGACCGTAAAGAGCATGATATTGAACCGAATACTAGGCATTGTTGATTTGTAAATATATCTTCAATCATAATGCTAAACTGTGCATAGAGTTATTAATTTATTGCTTCGAATTAGAAGAAACTTTCGTATCGCCCTTTCCAGTGCAGAGAAGGAGCGAGGACGTGACATGACACGGCTGCACTTGTGGCATTTACAGTTTTATTCATTCCTACCACAAGTAAGAATGCTGAACTTGTGTTTAGCAGTGGAAGAATTTGTGTGTCTTCATGATTGTGCCAGATTATCAAACACAAGTTTATTTAATTTAGTGTTTTAATGTGAAATTCGGGTAAATTACATTAAAAATTCTTTCTGCATAGGACCTAAATAGTTCTGTTATTTTTCTATAGCATTGAATTCAGTGTATTTTGATGTGGATGGACTTGAACTCGGACATGGACTCGATCTTTAGTGACTCGGACTCGGACTCGATCACCTTAGGACTCGGACTCGACTCGGACTCGGCTTAGATGGACTCGGACTTGACTCGGACTCGGCTTAGGTGGACTCGACTACATCACTGCCTAACGGAAGCCAGTTTTTTATTTGTCGGGGAAGGTTGAGAGTTCAACCCCATATATATGGACATGCGCTCTTGTACTGTAGTAAACTGTAAATTTTTCGCCCCACCTTTTTTTAACGACAAAAACACTGGTTGAAGCGATGTCGAACACTATAATTCAACACAGAGACTTGTAAGCATACATCGTTATGCGTATATGTAATATACTGTAGGGCAGATCCAATAAGGTAACAAAAGATAAGGTAAGGTACGTAGGGGTAAGATGGGTCCGGCCCGAATCCCCGAAACCCGAATCCCCGAAACGAATTTCGGCCGGATCCCCGAAATCGATTAGTTATGAAAATGTAACTGAAAATAAAAGTCGGATGAATGCAAGGCCACTCCAGATCCATGTCAAGTATAAGAGTTTACAATTTAACTTTGAATAGTTTTCGGGAGTTCGGCCGCTTTGTATAAAACTGTTTTCGGGAAATCGGGCTTTTATGTACTTTCAGCGTTTTCGGGGATTCGGGTTTCGGGGATTCGGGTTGACCCCGGGTAAGATATATTGTGACTAGGTAAGGTAGTGTAGGGTTGGACATCTATCTGGGCTTTTATAGAGCGCATTTTTGGAACCTCTCAAGAGAACCTCAGGATAAACTATAGGCTTCATTTAGTAGGCTACGCACCCTGATTAGCTCTACTATTCCTCAGCGTACAGTTCAGGGATTGGCAGATCTTTTCGCTGAATCGCGTACCAGAGACAACTGGAATTGCTTAACAGAACATATAACGATATCTGTTTATTTGCGCTGAAGTGCGAACTGATTTGATTCCACAAATCCAGCGGCTGATTACAACCATCCTCAGCTGAGTTGCGTAAACAATGCGTTGATATGTATTTTCGTTTATTATAAATAAACGAACGATGACACACCGCATCACAGTTCACAACAGTCTAAAGCGATAATATTAATGGTGACAATAAACAGGGCTGTAGTCGAGGGTATACGCGGGTATACAGCGTGTGCTCACCTCTGGAGACCGTATACTCACCTCACAAAATATTTGTACTCACCTCTAATATGTTTCGGAAAACTAACCATTAGCGTATACTCGCCTCCAATTTGTTTCGGAAAACTAATCGGTAGCATGTACTCACCTGTAATTTTACCACTTCAGCCCTGATAATGAAGTAGGCCTATATATTTCCAGTGCTAAGACAAAGAAATGTATGTGCTAGCGAGATTTGAGAATTAGTCCGATGGATTGAAGATGCTTCTGTATAAAAGGCGAGGGGTGAAATTCTTGAGTTGATGACCGCAGTCTCCGCAGATAAGAGAAGAGTAGTTCATTACTCACCTTATTAACGCTCTCTTGTGAAGTCACCATGAATATATTAACAGTGGAAGCTCTTGCACTGAAGAATTTCTGCCCTAACGTTCCTTTCGGCTTCTTAGTAATAAATTATTTAAGAAGCCGAAAGGAAAATTACGGCAGAAATTATTCAGTGCAAGAGTTGTAGACTTGTGGATTGGTTTTGATTATATAGTACTGTCTCAGTAGACACTATCACAGCTTTAATGAGGAAGTTAGGAAAATTAGGCTATTAAATGTTCCAGGTTAATTCACATGCACACACACACACACACACACACACACACACACACACACACACACACACACACACACACACACACACACACACACACACACACACACACACACACACACACACACACACACACTCACACATATATACATTCCTGTCATCTTTCACGATTCCGCCTGACCTGTACTCTTGGCATTAAAGTCTTATCTCAGCACGCACGCACATGTTATGGTGCAAGATACCCGGATATGTCACGCACTTACGGTTTTCATTGAAAGCAATACGCGCTCAGTAAATAAATCAGAATCAAAGATGGCAATTAATGTTCCCCAGGGACCAAAACGAAGTCACATGCAAAGACCAGAGTAACACACACACACACACACACACACACACACACACACACACACACACACACACACACACACACACACACACACACACACACACACACACACACACACACACACACACACACACACACACACACACACACACACACACACACACACACACACACACACACAAACAGACCAGAGTAAGACACACAAATAAACACACATACACACGCACACATACACACGCACACACACACACACACCAAGTGGTTGGTGTTGATGTAATTTAGAAGACGCTAACCAGTTGGCAGTCGAGCTCTTTTACGGACGGTTCAAAATATGCCTGTCCAAGACCGTCTCGCACCTCATCTTGGTGAAGAATTGAACACCTGAATGAAGGAAAGTCTGCTGGGAATGTGACATCAGTGGTGAAAATGTTAACTGAAGTACCACTTATAGGGTGTTACGCGAGGTGGTTGTCCTCCGTGAGCGGTAATCTGACGCTGGGATATATATTATACAAGGCAGCCTGAAACAATGGGTTGAGAGGGGGTCGGACAAATGGTCCATAGAGAAATAGGAAGAATTAGAAGGCGAAGAAGAGGAAGGAGAGAAATAAGAATGTCATTAAGAAGAATGCGAAGAAGAATGCCAAGAAGAATGCGAAGAAGAAGATGAAGCATACAAAGAAGAATAATTCGAAGGAGAATGCGAAGGAGAATGCGAAGAAGAAAAAGGCGAAGAAGAAAAATGCGAAGAAGAAGAATGCGAAGAAGAAGAATGCGAAGAAGAATGCAAAGAAGAATGCGAAGAAGAAGAATGCGAAGAAGAAGAAAAGAAGAAAAGAAGAAGAAAAGGAGGAGGAAGAGGAGGAAAAGGAAGAGGAGGAAGAAGAGGAAGAGGAAGAAGAAGACGAAGAAGAAGAAGAAGGAGGAGGAGGAGGAGGAGGAGGAGGAGAAGAAGAAGAAGAAGAAGAAGAAGAAGAGTAGAAGGGTAAAAGCAGTCTCGTAAGGGGCCGTCCACATATTACGTACGCACTGAGGGGGGAGGGAGGGGGGTCGGATTTTGGCGATTTTGCGTACGGGTGCGAACGGGGGGGAGGGGGAACAAAAGTGTACGTACGCAAAATGAATTTCTAACTATGACGTCCACATTAGCCTATTTATAACTCTGTGTTGTCCTATAGTCGTCCGATGGCATTTTATTACATTATATAAAAGCCATGTGCAGTTATTCTGTGCTGTGAACGAGACACCTATAATTTGTCTATATTGGCCCTCACTCATCCTTCAATCTGGCCTAAAGTGCAGACTGCCGAGACACTTTCTGCAGCTGGTCTTCGGGGGGGGGGTGCGTCAAGTGTACGTACGCGGGGGGGTGTCGAAGAATGTACGCTTGCGAACAGGGGGTCCAATTTGCCCGGATTTGTGCGTACGTAATATATGGATGGCCCCTTAGTTAGCCTGAAAGGCAGCCATGGGTATGAATTGCTAGCGACTTCATTTCTTAGCCTCGGTGTACGTATGACAGCGGATGTACGGTCAGTATACTAATTATAGCTGATTTGGCTATGGGAAGCAGAAACTTCGAAATAAATTTCTCTGGTGGGGATTTTAACCGAGAATTCTCGGAGGACAGTCCAGGATGCTAACCATTCGAGAATCGCGTAACCCGAAACATATACGATGCACCTTGTCAACCCTATCCTTACGTTGACAATCCTTCTGATTAAATCCTTGTTCTCTTCGTACTTAACGCCTATTTAATGTTCACCTTTTGACATTGATTCTACGTATAAGTAGCTTTATTTTCTACTGTGTAGCCTAACCTGAATTAATCACCAACACAGTTTAATATCTTTTCTTATCAGAGAAACAAACAGACAGAACTCAATTCAATTACAGCACAACTAGTCAGCAACACTACTACAGCGAACACCGAATTCAAACTTCTCCAGTCAGCATAATTCTTCGCGCCTCTTGACACACCTGTCTTCTGTGCGCCTAAGCGAAATCTAAATTATATACATATAGCGCGCGGCTGCCAACCGAGATCAGCCAGCCGCGGCTTTCGCTAAGACCGTACAACTAAACGTTATGCATCTATCATATATACATATACACGTGAAACTAAAGTAAGCGCACTAAATATATACGCTAATATCTCGCACTGCAAGACTTTACACAAACCTCAGTTCACACACCTAAATAGAAAGTAAAACAGAAAACGAAACTTGTTTCGACGCCCTGTTAGGAAACTGCTTATGGAAGAGTAATCGCTAAATTTTAATGATTAATAAAGACTCGTAATTTATTTAACGGTAACGGTAATAACTCAATATTTATTCCTTGTGATGTTGGACTTTCCTTGCTTCCCTTACTTATTCGCTTTGTTCCTTCCTTCCTTCCTTCCTTCCTTCCTTCCTTCCTTCCTTCCTTCCTTCCTTCCTTCCTTCCTTCCTTCCTTCCTTCCTTCCTTCCTTCCTTCCTTCCTTCCTTCCTTCCTTCCTTCCTGCCCTCCTTCTTTTCTTTCTTCCTTCCTCCATCCTTTCTTAATTAATTAATTAATTAATTAATTAATTAATCTTTTAATTAGTTACATCGTTCGTTTCTTTCTCCACAGTCATATCCTTCCTCTTTCGAACATTGTTCCTTTTTCTTCCATTATTTGCTCCATCGCGGTCCAGTTGTCTTTCTCCGACCGGTTAGTTCCTGTAAATTATTCATAACGGAACATTTGCATGGCTGTATGGCAAGCGTGCGACGAATGTAAATAAGCCTTTCAAAGCAGTCAAATCCTGTTTACTTCGTCCTAATAAGAACATTGATGCTTATTAAGTCTCGAAGCAGATTTATATGCTCCAAAGTTGGGTCAACAGATCCATCATCGGCAACATTAGCAAGCGCAACCATTTGGCCATCCATCCATCTATCCATCCATTCATCTATACATCCATTCATCTATCCATTCATCCTCCCTCTCCTAATACATTCACCAATCTATCAACTCCGCATAACAACGACATGGACAATATTAGCCCAACACTCGATAACCCCATAACCGCCTGGGAGCTTCGTCCATCCAGCCTGACTATCTATCACTTGACTCGTTCCCTCCCGGCCTGTATGTCTGTCCCCTTCCAGTTGTCTGCTTCGTACCCTCTGCTGTATGTACGTCTTGTCTCTGCATGAGCTTCTGTATGTCTGCTTGGATCTATCTTTGTATCTTTGTTTCTATCTCCGTCACTGCCTGTTGGATCTGTATCACTGTCTCTGCTTCTGTGTCTATTTCTGTGTTTGTGTATGTTTCTCTTTGCATGTGTCTCTGTATCTGTCTCTGTCTTACGCCTTCTGTCTGTCTCTTTGTATTTGTTTCCGTCTCTGCGTTTGTATCTGTATGTGTGCCTATGTACCGTCTTCTTTATCTGCTTCTGTTTATCGTCCGTCTGTCTCCTGTCTCCGTGTCTCGCTTTTATTACTGTGATTTAATAGTCTGCTTGTCCGTGTGTCTATCTGTGTGTCTGTCTCTCTGTCTCACTTGGTCTTGCTCTTAATCCTCTCGTATTCTTCTGATGTTTGGCGGAGCGTTTAGTTTATCGCTCGTCCATGGCATTTTGTCTTCGAGAGTTGTTTTCTTCCGAGAATTATGGGAGAACAAAGTGCGAAAGTTCGGCCGGAACTGATAATAGTCGGCCAATTGATTCAGATAAAAATTTATTTCACAGAAGCAATGATTCCTTGTAATAGCTCAAGACCAAAACGACTCACATTAAGCTTATATTCCACTTAATATATTCTAAACACCAGACTATTTGAACTTTCGACACAGCTCACGCCACAGACGCATAAAACCGTGTGTTTATCACAGGCGTGTTTACAGAAAACGAGGCCCTAGGCGCAAACATTTTGGAGGCCCTTCTGAACTTGTAGACTGAGAGTCTGAGACTCTGGTGGTATTTAGCCTATGAAAATATCCACGATGTTCAACTTGAAGCCGTGTTTGTGAGTGTTATTGACACCGCAATTATGATTAGTCGTAGAAGCAATTTTCAAGGAATGTGAAGTTATTTGATTTAATTATTTTAGTAAAAAAGGTGCAATGATATTTATAGGCCTAATTGTACAGTACTCGTTTGTTGCATTGCAATGCAGCAATGCTATATTATATAATAAAAAAAATGCTTGAAAAAATTAATTCTGTGAAATTGAATCCGTGTTAATGTTTTTTAACAACTAGTCACAAGCAGCTTAATAGAAATAGAAACAATTATAGATTACAATAGTATACTTTTTTGAGAATGCTAAACTGTAAAAAATAGAAAATAGTTTATATTTGAAATAGTCAAAAATGTTATTTTTTATAACTGAAGATAATATTTTCATTCGTTTGAGGGCCCTCCGAGATTTGGGGCCCTAGGCGCTCGCTTAGTGCGCCTATGCGCAAAAGCGCATCTGGTGTTTATGTGTCTGTCTGTCTGTCTGTCTGTCTGTCTGCTGTCTATCTGTAGCATAGTCTTTATGTCTCCGTCCGTCTTCCGTCTGTCTGTCTATCTGTCTGTCTTTCACTTTTTCCGTATCGTCTCAAGGATTAGCCTGTATGTCAGTTCGCGTGACTTCTTCTCTTCGTGCTTGTCCGCCTTCTTGTCCCTCTCGCACGATCCATGACTTTATATCCATTACACAAACGGACGTGTTCCTTCTGCTGTTTCCCTGTTTCCTTCGACAATACGCTTAGCCTGTTGCTTATTTACCAGCAGTTTTTCGTCGTGTCACACTGGTCTCTTTCTCAGTCCACCTTGTCCGGCGGCCTCCTTTATGCTGTCCAGCTGTTGATGTAGGATAACTAATTCCTCTGGCCAACGTTGTCGATCGCTTTACCGTGACTGCGTTCGCTAAGCAGCTGCTGGCGTTGCGACAAAGCATTTAAAAGGAATTGGGATTAGCGGCATTAATAACGGTTGCCTTCGTCCGATGCGATCGAGAACTTTGTCACCGCATCTGGGGCTTGCCACAGTCATCAGCTAATTCCGTACGTCCACCTGGAGCGATGTATGCCCGTCCAAACAAGTCGTTAATCTGTTGACATGGGTGCAGAATATGTCATTAAAGCCCTGCCACTTTGCAATACCTTCCAATTTAATTTGCGCCTTTTCTTAGCACGCTGCGGTAGCGTTTGGCGCGTCTAGAACTTGTCAACAGGTTTTTGTTTGCTGGACTTTGATTGCAGATGAGTTCTGTGTGATTATTTACAGGTAGCCTACATTTCTGCGTTAATTAGCCTAATTATGAGTGTGACGTCATCTGCGTGTCAAGTTCCTACAGCTCCCACATGTTTAAAAACTTTAAATCAATGAACAGCCTAAGTCATCAGCGTCGCTAAACTTGTAGGTGAGATAACTATCTCAATCGCTAGTATAATTTCCAGAATGATATATATACGCCTGTCAATCACTGTCACTCTTAAATCAATTAGTCTTCATTACTGCCACCGAATCTTGACCAAAGGCTTCATCGATCTCTTGTCTCATTCATTCAATCAGGTAGAATATATGTCTTTATACAAACAACTGACTGTCGAGTTTTTCCTACACTAAGAACAAAATCTCCAATCAATCAATCGATGTATTATCGATCTCTGACCTGCGTCATTTGTCACTGCGCCCGATCCTAATACCCTACGAATCCGTTTCTCTACCAGATGCCGGCTAATTAGAAACTAAAGCAGTTAATTATCAGTGACGTAAACATTATTACTCTTGTGCTAATTAGTTCTTGGTATTCGTCATCGATCAGCGGGTTTAGCAATACGGTAGCCATCAAAATAAGACAGTTATAGGCCTATGCAAAAATTTTGCTGTTTATTGCACGAATCCGCAATAACCAGTTTGTGATGGTAGGCCCTAATGGTGATCGTAAACTCCAAATTTCTAAAGCTAAACGCAGGGCACCAGCTTGTTCACTAGCGCTGCGTCGTGTTAGAGGGGTTGTCAAGAGAAACCAAGTGAAGCACCAGCGAGATTAGAGATGTCATAGATTGCATTTGCAATTGCAAATGTATATACAAGAGAGACTCGCAGGCCCGAATTAAGGGGGTGATAAGGGTGCTGCAGCACCCGGGCCCGCAGTGTTGAGGGGCCCGCATTTTCGGAAACTTGCAGTAAAACATGTATTGTACTTGTATTTGGGCTCCGCGCTGATGCTATATATATATATAGGTAATCACAGCAGCCGGGCCCGCACTAGCCTTAATGAGGCTCTGGAGACTCGTCAGAACTGGTCAGGAAACTCTTGAAAATAGGCTTACGCCAATATGTGATTTTTGCGATTTAAAATACTCCAAATTTATCCAGTACGAAGAATTCGTGCAGAATTAATAAAATAATTAAAATTCTAAAACCACCACCATCGGGAACAAATCGACAGAAAAGTCATTAGAATTGTTCCAAAAATAAATTGAGCCGAAAAACAGAATCGAGCATTAATCGAAACGTCTAAATAATTAATTCAACTATTACCAGACAGACTGAGACAGTGGAATTTATAATAAAATGAATTGTTATTAAAATCTAAAACTGATATACGAAATATAAAAGTAATATAGAGCCAGCATTTGAACCTGCAACATCAGTTGCTTCGCCTCTTTCCTCACCTCTTGGGATACGGTAGCCGATTGGTTAGAACGTTCGCCTTGTAACGCGGAGAGTACGGGTTCGAGCCACATCCCCTAATCGTGTAATCGTGTAGAGACATTGAGCAAGTTCTTCACTAACAATTAATTGCTTAGCGCCATCGATTGAGTCTCGGGCATTATGTAATGGCGCTTAATAAATGCACAATAATAGTAATAAGAGCTTGAAAACCATTCCATTCAATAGCTTTTTGTGTTACGTGTTTTCAGGCAGGGAACGCCTACTTACAAGTTTCTCTTCAAATGGTGCTTGCGATTGCAAATAATTATATTTACAGAAAATACAAGAAGCTAGAGAGTAGAGACTACGAAAGATAGCAAGAATTATTAAGAGTATGTTAGTCCAGTGGCGTCTAAAATGTGGGAGAGGGGGAGGAGAACGATCTCCCACGGTTGCCAGAAGTGGGGGTTTACCGTTCTGAACATAAACTGGGCGTTGGTGATTTCCGATAATATGTTTAATCTATGTAGCATGTATGCTATCGAAAACACATGTTGTCTCGGAGTAATTTACAGTTCTCAGTGACTTCTGAGCCTCTTATATTTAAGTCGGTCACAGTGGGGAGTTGTTCTCCCATTCCAGGTGGGGTTAGGCGCCACTGTGTTAGTCGGCCAAGCTTCTGAGAAACGCATAATCCACTGCAAGCAAACATTAGAGTAAATAAATAAATTTACAGAAAATTGGATCGCATCCGAAGAGTAGGCCTACGGAGTTTCACCAGACTCCCTGAAAACACTTTCGATTGGCAGTGTAAACAAAACTCGTGAGAAACCGAGAGCTATAAATAACTTCAATTAGGAAAATAATTAGGCCTAATTAGCAAAGTAATTTTATAAATTAGAGAAACAAGCAGTTTGAATAACTCTAATTAGCAAAATAATTAATAGGCAAAATAATTTTATAAATTAAAGAAAGAAGCAGGTAAAATAACTTTAATTAACAAAATTATTAATAATTAAAATAGTCGTTTCTCATTTATAAATTAGAGAAAGAAGCAGCTAAAACAACTTTAATTGTGAAAATAATTTATAGGTAAATAATTGTTCCTTGTTCATATAAATTCTTCCTCGTTTCTCTCATAACAAATTCGGCGAACGAAACGATGATTTGACAGCACATCCTTCTGGAAAAGAAAAAAACAACTCACTTGGAATGAATGAATAAATTAATAGACAGACACTCAGACAGACATGCATACATACTGAGGCAGACAGACCAATAGACAAGCACACACATAGACGAATAGACGAATGGTGATGAGCAGAGAGACAGGCAGGCAGCCAGAGACAGGCTGCAAGCTAACAGACAGGCAGACAGAGAGACAGACAGACATGCAGAAAGACAGAGAGACACAAAGGTGCAGACAGACAGATACAGACAGAGACAAAGACAAACAGATATATGATAATCATAGACGCAGTCAAACAAATGATGGATGATTGAGCGAATGAACGAACGAACGAATGAACGAACGAACGAATGAATAAATGAACGAATGAACGAACGAACGAATGAATAAATGAACGAATGAACGAATGAATGAATAAATGAACGAATGAATGAATGAACGAATGAATGGACGAATGAATGAATAAATGAACGAATGAATGAATAAATTAACGAATGAACGAATGAATGAATAAATGAACAAATGAACGAATGAATGAATAAATGAACGAATGAATGAATGAACGAACGAACGAATGAACGAATGAATGAATGAATAAATGAACGAATGAATGAATGAATGAACGAATGAATGAATGAATGAATGAACGAATGAATGGACGAATGAATGAACGAATGAATGGACGAATGAATGAATAAATTAACGAATGAATGAATGAACGAATGAATGAATAAATGAACGAATGAATGAACGAATGAATGAATGAACGAATGAATGAACGAATGAATGAATAAATGAACGAATGAATGAACGAATGAATGAATGAATGAATGAATGAATGAATGAATGAATGAATGAATGAACGTCCGAATGAAAGACCGAATAAAAAACTATTTAAATGATTGATATGAAAAACTGTAATTGCATCTCGATCTGAACTTGCTTAGATATCGAAGGCCTTTGAAGATCACAGACAGACGAGTGTTTTGTTAAGCTGCTAAATAGCTTTCCATATCTGGTGACGTTTAAATAATAGTCCGATGGCGAATCAGTCTTATAGAAGCGATTGTATCAATGTTTCTTATCAGAACCATCCAAAGACCATTCTTCCGTTCAGTCTGTCGTCTGCGATCTGCCTCGTGGCTCCAGCAAGGACATCAGCTGAGCAGAAATGGAAAAACGAAGGAAAGAAAGAAGTGTAACAATAGAAGAATGAGACAATGAAGTTGAGAGGAAGACAGGAAAGATGAATGGATGAACGAATGAATGAAAAAAAACGAATGGATAAATTAATGGATGGATTGATGCATAGACGGATGGACGGTTAGTTTGATAGATGGATGGACGGATGGTTAGCTGGATAGATAGATAGATGAATAGATGTATAGAGGGATGGATGGATGGATGGATGAATAGACGGATGGACGGTTAGTTGTATAGATGGATAGACGGATGGATAGACAGATGGAAGGATGGCAGGAGGATGGACAGATGAATGGAATGACGGATAGATGTATGGATGGATGGATGGATGGATGGATGGATGGATGGATGGATGGATGGATGGATGGATGGATGGATGGATGGATGGATGGATGGATGGATGGATGGATGGATGGATGGATGGATGGATGGATGGATGGATGGATGGATGTTTGATGGATGTTTGATGGATGTTTGATGGATAAATAAATGAAGAGAAAGAGCAGTCCCTTAAGCTAACCCTGAGGCAGTCATGGGTATGGAGTGTGAGCCACTTCATTTTCTTAGCCTCGGCATATGAGGACGGGTGGCCAGTCCTCTCCCACCGACAGTGTACGGTCAGTGTACTCATCATATATATAGCTGAATTGGTTACGGGTGCAGGTGGAGCAGAAACCTCGAACCAAATTTCTGCTCTGACGGGAAAAGATATGAATTAAGATAGAAATAGATAACAAAGAAGTAGCTAAGAAGAGAAAGAAAATTGGATGAGCCTGAAGAGAATTCAGGAGATAATAACTGGACCAAATTTTCCAGGGAGGGGCTGGTAGTAGGATGGAAGCCACGCAGAGGGGTCATCCGTATCGGGTTTGAATCGAAGTCTGACCTGCCAGGGCACGAGGGGCGATATGCGTTTAACCAACCATAGCAAGATGGACGACTTAAAATGATTGAACGTCTACAACTGCAATGCTGCATTCATAACTCACCGTCAGAGGGCAGGAGAAAGAGAGAGAGAGAGACAGAGAGAGAGAGAGACAGAGAGTCAGAGAGAAAGACAGACAGAGCCAGAGACAGAGATAGTGACAGAGAGACAGAGAGAAGACAGAGAGACAGACAGAGACAGAGAGAGACAGATAGAGACAGAGAGAGAGAGAGCGAGAGAGCTGTGCGAAGACACGCAGACGGAGACACGAGACACACGGAGTCATAGAGACAGACGCCGACATACAGACATACGGACACGCGGAAACAGACTCACAGGCACACATATGCAGAGATCCGCGGACATAGATATTCAGACAGAAGCACAGAAACATGGACACCGAGTCACAAAACACATACATAGACACAGACACACACATATAAACACAGATACACACAGTGCGTCTGATTTAAGGCGATCGATCGATCGCTCTTCTTGGTCGCTCGCCTAGCAAAGGCACCGGCGAGCGATTTACCGCTCGCCTAGCCGAAGAAACACCAAAACACCAGTGACAGTCGGTCGTCGCTCGCTGAGTTTGAGTTAGACTCTAAGACGACAGACGAACATAGAGCCAGGCCATTATTTTATTTAACTAATTGCGATAAATTTAATTTACTTACTTGCGGCAGCGGTAAACGCGTGCCGTGACCTGTCTCAATTACTGAGCAGTAATTTACTGCTGACTAATCACTCCAATTTCGTGCAATATGATTGGCCATAACAACACGGCCGACACCTTACGCTGCGTGACATCATCCGTAACATCACCTATTTCCGAAATTATTTCAAACAACAGTGATGGCCAAAATGAGCAAATCGAATAATAATGTACAGCTGAGCACGTATCTGTCATGGAAATTCGATGTCGATGTAGTCGAAATAGAAAACCATCGGACTGTGAACAAAATTTTCTGCATGTCCTGCAGAAAGCACTCATATAAAATTCGAATGGATTGCCGGCTGAAAGGTCAAGCTAAAAATGAGTGTTCAACGTACTATGCCGAAGGCTCAACCAACTTTGTGAAATCAGCCGTCCCACGTCATCTTACGTCAATGGTAGATTCCTAGTGAATGTTAATTCATTCATTCTGAGAATTTATATAGCGCCTCTTCAAGAGACCTACTCAGATAACGGAACTGAAGTGAGATAGATCTACTAAATGACTACTATATGCGGCGATACGAAAAATTACGAATACGATACACAAAATACGCTGTACATAAAAGCTCCCGAGGTCGACCGCGCATCGCTCGCCTACCCTATCCAGCGCGATCGATTTTCAACCCGCCTACTATTTTCAAATCAGACGCACTGGATACACATGCACACGGACACATATGCACACTTGGGAACACATACACAGGGATGCACGGACATATGAACACAGACATGGGAATTCTTCCTCTCTCTCTCTCTCTCTCTCTCTCTCTCTCTCTCTCTCTCTCTCTCTCTCTCTCTCTCTCTCTCTCTCTCGCTCTCTCTCTCTCTCTCTCTCTCCATCTCTCTCTCTCTCTCTCTCTCTCCTCTCTCTCTCTCTCTCTCTTTCTCTCTCTTTCTCTCTCTCTCCCTCTCTCTCATACACACACACACACACACACACACACAAACACACACACACACCAATACAGACACAGTGGCACTGGAGCAGATTCGTTTTCCGGACGTTATTCGGTCATCCATGAAAGAAAGAATTCCATCAAGTCCGAAATTTCGACCAACTGGAAAACTCAATCATCACTTGAAAACAACTTCATCAACAATTTATACACATATATTATATATAACTACTGTCATATATGATGCAACATATACTATAATATTATATACATAACATCAACTATAATATTCATTCATTCTTTCATTTATATAGCGACTCTGTCCACTGGCGTAAGCTTGTCCAAAATATTGGGGAGGGGGCAAATTTGGTTATTCATTCTACATTTGTTGCATTGGGTTACAGTCCATCTCAATTACTGGGGGGGGCACATGCCCGAACTCCCCCCTCCAGAGTCTACGCCTATGCCTCTAACAGACAACCACTAGAGCTGCAGAGGCCCGTGCACCCATCTCAACCCTGGCGGAAAAGAACAGTTCGCAAGTGTTTGTAGAAAGTACCTAGATAAGACAAGGCGCAGCTTCAAAGGTAGTCTGTTTCTCGTAGAAGAAGAAGACTGAAGAGCAGTCTCTTAAGTTAGCCCTGAGAGGTAGCAACGGGTGTGAAGTGTTAGCGACTTCATTTTCTTAGCCTCGGTATATGAGTGAGGACGGATGGCCAGTCCTTACCCTCGCCGTCTCATCATCCCACCGGTCTATATATATAATATATATATATATATATATATATATATATACGGGCAGTGTGCTCGTTATAGCTGAGTTGCATAGGGAGCGCAGGTGGAGCAGAAATCTCCAACGAAATTTCTGACCTGGCGAGGATTTGAATCCCCGAACTCTCGATTGACAGTGTAACGCGCTAACCACTACGCGATCAAGCATAATTTAATATAGAATATCAATAGTATATATTGTATATGATTTCTTATATAATTTTATAATAGTATAGAATCTATAGATAATATTTAGTGTATGCATACATTGCATATACGGAGCGCTTAATTAAGAGGACTGTTCTGGAAGCCTATATTGGCCTATACGAGGTTACGATATACGAAATTGTGTATTATAATATATTACCATAATTACATATTAAAGTATTTTTATTATTAACGGCAAAGGTGACCCTTCTCCTTACGCACCTTCATCAGAAGCTGAGGTCAAAAGGTCATTCGACGAAGGCGTAAACAAGATCGTAACAATCGACTTTCTATAGCGCCCCACTTGCAATGAAAGGGTCGATTGATTGCACAACCTATATAAGCTTAAGTACCCGCGGAATGCGAGGCAAACATCAAGTGAAGTGTTGACCGGAGGTCGACGCGTACACGGCAACCGGCAACCGGGTAGATGTTGTTAAATCACTGGATGATAATATCTCTGATACCACTCGGTATTTACTACTAAGACGCCTTTAAAGCGAAGTGCTGCCCTCTGATGGGTGTTGCCGACTTCACTTGCGTTGAACCGTCCGATTGGGGATCTTTAAGCAATAGCACTTCTGAAGTAAGGTCAAGTCGAGGTCACCGGTGATGGCGACCACTAGACACTTGACGTCATCATCAGCGACAGCAACAGCAACAGCATCATCACCGTCGTCGTCATCGTCATCATCATCATCATCACCATCATCATCATCATCATCATCATCATCATCATCATCATCATCATCATTATCATCATCATCGTCGTCGTCGTCGTCATCATTATATCTTTATCATCTTGTCATCGTCATCATGATGTCGTCATCATGATCAGCAGCAGCATCGTCGTCGTCATGATGATGATCATCATCATAATTGCCATTGTCATGTAATAGTCATCATCGTCATCATCATTGTCATTTTCATCGTCACCTTCATCATCACCATCATCATCGTCGTCGTCGTCATCATCAGTTCATGAAGCCAGCTGGCAATGGATATAGCTATCGCTATATGAGGCGTTGAGCGCCAGAGTGGCCTAACCCCACTGGATGTAGTTTTGAGAAAATGCAAAAATAAGATTTGAATGCAAAGCATAAATCAGGTAATTATGCTTTAGGCAGTTTTAACTGTTTACCAATTGCTCTGATCCAAATGGCATTTCCAGGCCGGTTGTAGACTACAACGTGAATACTATGGTCACTTTATAAGGTTATTTGTAGAGGTCAAGTGTGGGTTAGGCCACTCTGGCACTTACGAAAATCAACAAATTCCA
This sequence comes from Allolobophora icterica, assembly GCA_963556255.1. Lineage (NCBI taxonomy): Eukaryota > Metazoa > Annelida > Clitellata > Crassiclitellata > Lumbricidae > Allolobophora > Allolobophora icterica. The sequence goes on along the minus strand of OY744607.1, from coordinate 7,406,253 downwards.
TATGTTTTAATACTGAAGGTTAACCACCTTGTTTTATTGTGATAAAAAAAACAGAAGTAAAATGAGTGAGTGATAATTGAAATAGCATTCAGTACAGTTTTGACCATAATGGGTCAGTTTGAGTCTGAAGTTACAGCATCATTTTTCATTTTTCATCTTCATACTCAGATTGTCCATATCGCCTCCTCATCACTGGTATCAACTGTTTATAAAAACTGTTTATAAAATTATAAGGGTTTGGGGAAAGGGGGTATAAAACATCATTAATTACTGTTCCTCATCAGTAGTTTTGTCCATAATCATTCAGCTTGAGTTTGAACTATGAAGTTACGGCATCATTCATTGCTGATCTCCATCCTCAGAATCTGTCCATATCACCTCTTCTACCTCATCACTGGCATCAGATTTCAACTGTTTGTAGAAATTATGATGGATTGGGGGTATAAAGGGCAGCAGTGACTTCAGATCTAGCATCTTGGCTTTGGCAATTTGCTTTCCTTCTGGATACAACAGCGAGAGTTCGACGTTGCCGATGTTTTGGTGCCGTCCTCGTTTGTGTTTTCCAACATCAACCGACATCAATGGCGCATCTTCATTAAGACAGTACTTGAAGTCAATGCGATGTGGGTTAAGCCTGTTGAAATGCAGCCAGTGAATTTTAAGCCACATTACTTTCTGTCCACTGTTGTCAGTTTTTCTATTTACACTATTTTCTTCAAGCTTCTTCAAGCTAAAAAACTCACTCTTGGTTAACCTTGTAACAGTAAACTTTGGCTTTCGTTTCTTAGCACTTTCAATGACTCTTATCCAATCAGCTGGAACAAAAATTTCATTGTAGTACCTTTTATTCTCTTCAATCAATCCAAAATCTTGATCGTTTGGAAGGTAAGTGTGACCAGGAATGAGAAACTTGTGATCAATGTTGTCAACCAAAAATTGATCACTTTGCACAACATAGTTCCACATGAGAGCCATCTTGATGTTTCGGTTTTGACCGCCACAGCAGTCCGAATAACAAATCAGGTTGTTGGTTCTAACATGTTTCTTTATGTGGTAAAGTAATGCCGAAGCTATTTCTTCGGGTCCTCGTGAAGCCTCTGACTCATTCCAAACATACATATAGCCAACATCATCATTCATAGAATGAATGCCAAGGTTGTAGGTCCAGAGTTGGCGCTTGTAATAACAAATTCCTGTTGATAAAACAGGGGTTGGTAGAGTTTTCTGCAGGTCAAAGGTTAAGACAGTAAGATTATTCTCTGGAATCTTACTGCGAGCTGCATCTTCTTGGAGTGCGGTTCGTGCACTATCAGCCTTGCGCTGATGTAATTCCAATTCCAATTTTAGTTTGCGCAGCTCACTTTCAGTGTCACAAGATTTGATTTTAGCATTCAAGGAATCACATGTCTTACAAGTGTCTTGAAGAGGTGCATGAAAATGTAGATTGAACTCATGATTGAAGATCTCTCGGAACACGTGTTCACTGACTGGTTTCTTGGGCGGACTTTCCTCTATGCATCTACTCTTCAGCAACTGGTACATTATCGAGATGTTCATATCAGGTGCTAGATAGAACCGATTTGGATTCTTGTTTCGGCTGTAGTGCGAGGTGTATGTAGGAAATTCTCCTATAAACTGCTTAACAAACTGTCGCTCAGCATCTGGGGTTTTGTTGTGGGGCACATGATTGCCTCTAAGGTCAGCCATTGTAATTCCAGTAACTTTTCTCTTTGTGACTCTAGAAATTCTGCCGTCATTTATGCTCAGCACACCTTTAAAGAACTCCTTGCACACACGAGTGTCCAAGCCATCACTATTTGGAAAGAAGTAATACTTAGAAGTGGCTCGCCGAGACACTTCAGACTTTGTGTATGTCCTCTTTTTGTTGCAAATTCTGACATGGCCAGCAACAAATGCAGACTGCATCGACCAGTCAGCTGTTGCATAGAAACTGTGATGCAACCACTTTTGTCGGTCATCTCCAATCTTTTCACTGCACTTCAGAGGGCAGTGACAGTCAATGAAGTGGAATGTTTTGGCCCGTACTGTTTGTCCAGTGGTTGAAGCATATTCTTTTCCACTTTGGCGTAGTCTCTTTCTCATGTTTTTCTTCCACTGATCGAGATTGCGAATTCTTTTACGGCCTCTCTGCTTTGGTGTATCTTCAAATGGCTCAGTTTCAACATCCAGTTGCAAGGTACCTATTTCTTCCACCATAGGACCTATAACATTTTACAATTTACTCTAATGTTATGTATTTTTAAACTCAAAAAACCTCTATTTGCACTCAAAAGAAAGTTAAGTCAGGAAGTACTGTAATCAAAGGTAATTTGTTGAATCAAGATCCCGTAAATCAATGAACAGTTGCAGTGGGTACTCATTGATCCACACTGTTAACATTTCTTAATTATTGCAATAATCCTACACAGTTTCCTTCCATTCATGACCTATAGCATTTTTACAAAACTGTAACGTTATGATTGTAACATATTGTAAACTAAAAACGTTTAGTAGCACTCAAAAGAAAATTAAGTCAGAATGGTAATAGTCATGAAGAAGTACTGTAATGAAAGATAATTAATTTTATTGAATCAAGATCCAGTAAATCAATTAACATTTGGCACTCACTGATCACTGTTAAAGTTTCTTAATTATTGCACTGATCCTATACAATTTTCTGTAGCTTACTTTCTATGAAAACACATTTAAGCGACGAGTTAAATGCACTATAACACGACATTATTCAATGCGAAATAAGATATAGGCCACGTTTATCTTTAATTACATTAGGCCTACCTTCGACAGCGGAGTCTGCGTCCATAACATCGGAACATTGTGCGTTGCATAGAATCGTATTGTGGCTACTAACGCTGTCACTTTCACCTCCGATACTAAAGTCATCGTTATCCATCACGGACTTTATTAAATCTGCCTTAAGATTATTACTTTTACGAGTTTTCGCGAACATTTTTAGTGAGCGATAGTAAGAAACTTCAAGCGAGAAAAGACACCAAAAACAGATCTTGAGGGTTAGGCCACTCTGGCATCAGCGCACCTGCCAGGGCCAGAACGAACTTTCCATACGCTAGCTAATACAAAGAAGAATGTGGGTTAGGCCACTCTGGCACTAGTAGATACACGGTAAATGAATTGATTGGCATCATAAACACCATATTGGAAAATTTGAGGGTTAGGCCGCTCTGGCGCTCAACGCCTCATATTAACTACAAAGTGCGCAATTGTATTAGAAAACCTTACACAGTCGTTCGCCTCTTGCTGTGAGTACTTCACTGCTATCAACTTGGAAACGCTGTGTAAAGTAACGTAAAGTCAACTCAAACAGTAGGCCTATCACGCAGCCATGAGATGTCGTCATAGAAAGTTTTTTGAAAATTTAAAACCTAATAGATAACAGTTCCTGGAAAATTTAAGCCCAGTTGGTCACGCGGAACGTAGAGTCGTAGACAGTGGGGCCACTGCTCAAGATGGTTTGTTTGACTATGTTTCTTATTCACAATTTTGCGCTAAATATGCTGCACATAATTATTGTTGCATTGTATATTGATCTATCTGGCTTTGTCTGTCTGTCTGCTTGAATGTCTGTCTGTCATTCTGTCCGTATATCCGTTCTGTCTGTCTGTCTCCTTGTGTGTGTCCGTCCGTTTACCGGTCTGTCTGTCTATTTGTCTGTCTGTTTGTCTCTCTGCTTGTATCTCAGTCAGTCAGTCAGTCAGTCAGTCAGTCAGTCAGTCAGTCAGTCAGTCAGTCAGTCAGTCAGTCAGTCAGTCAGTCAGTCTGTCTGTCTGTCTGTCTGTCTGTCTATCTGTCTATCTCTGACAGTTTGTCCTCGTTAATTCCCATCCAGATCCGAGTCCTTGTTTTATACTTTGATGCATCGATGTCTGACTTCATTTGATATCAAACGTCAGACGAATAAAAGAAATGAAAAAACTATTTTCCTCCGATTACTCTCCGACAACGCATCTAAGATGACAAGCATAGATATATAAACTCATATAAAATACATGCATATATATACACATACATATGTATATTGCATCGATATGTATATATATATACACACACACTTACTTACATTCTTACATACATATATACACGCACACATACATACATACATACATACATATACATGTATATACATAAATAAATCAATACATACATACATAAATACATACATAATACATACATGCAGTACTTCTATAATATATGTACATAAATACATGCACATATGCTTACATATAGTAGGGTGCACTATTTATTATCTATTATTTATTTATTTATTCGGTAACCAAACATTGAATGGTTAACAAACACAATGTATGTTTAATAAAATCACATAAACTGGCTACATACACAGGAGACCCAGAAAGGAGGTCGTGGACACCGCTACCAGGGCCACCTGGGTACAACTTGACGAGAAGCAGTCGATCTAACATCACTGCTATTTATGTTCCGAAACTGGAACGTTGGTAAAAAAAATAAAGGTTTTAATTAACGTCAAACGATAAAATTAATCTTAACTAAAGACTCGATAACGTTCCTTGAAACCATACCTATTGTATTGCTGTTAATTTAACTGTGACGATGTTGTTTTATGTCCCTCGATAGAAGAATATTGCATGTATTTATGGATATACGTCCATATAAATACATGCAATATTACAGATTGTCATGAGATAAAGGACTCCAAGAATAGAATTTAAAAAAATCATTTCCTGGTATCCGGACAGTTTCTCTGGTTATTCTCCTCCAGAGTAATTGACCTTGGTCATTCCACCGGACATATTTCCTCCTTGTTTTTCCAGCTACAAATATCCGAAGATCAGATTTCTCACATCAACTGTATGACTTATTAGTAGCGCAACGCGAAACGCTTCTTATTGGCAATACAAGGCTAAATATAGATTAACTAGTTCTGTTCATTATTCACACGTTAATTGATCTGGATGACTTGTGTCTATATAATTAGTAACTTCTATTGCGCCGGTGTCTAGTGCACAAGGCATCAACTGATGGCGCACCAAAACAAGTCGTAATCAGGGATACGATCACGTGTCTTTCATCTTTCAGTTAGATATGATATTTTCGACTTCACTTTCTTGGGCCCGGTGTATGAGTGCGGACGGGCGATCTTCTAACCTCCCGTCTGATCCTCCCATGGATAGCGTTGCCGATGCAATCGTTTCTAACGAGTTCTCTGGAGGGCGCTTGTGCAGCAGCAATCTTGACAATAATGGCTGGAACTGAACTTACGACCTTTAGGGTTAGCAGTTCACGGCGCCAACCACTAGAGTCGAGGTTAACTGCTTCCTTAAAACTGTCTATGTTAAGCCCGTCCGCTCTTATACACAAAGTCTGGCTGTTCGTTTTGCCCGTGCACCTACAGTGCACCACCGGGCTTTTTCTGTAATTGGCCCTGCGACGTGGAACGAGCCTCCTCTGGAGGTGAGTCTCCTCCAGCGGGTCCTTACCTCACCGTTCTATCAGCTCCTCAAGATTTCTTTTCCCGCTTGGCCTGGGTCGGGAGCGTCTCGGAGGAGAGACCTTTGAGGAGCGCTGTATAAATTTAGATTGACTGACTGTTGCAGGCGCCTCTGTGTTAGAGAGCATGCGGATCGCCGTTCGTCTCCCCATGCTGGTTTATTTCAGAGATTTAAATCTCGGGCTAAGACGATTCGTAAACGGGGACCTTAATGGCGTGGCGCCTATGGGGCCATCCACATATTACGTACGCACTTAGGGGGGTCGGGGGTCGGATTTTGGCGATTTTGCGTACGGGTGCGAACGGGGGGGGGGCGGAAGGGGGGACAAAATGTGTCACCTTGTCACCTTGTGCTGTCGATTCGTTGAATCCTAGCGACTGTCATGGTCAACCTTCTCCATGTGCTCCGATTTCTCGTTGCCTCTCTCAGCTCCGAGATGTTCATCTTCAATGCCTCTTGTATCTCGTCCATCCATCTCCTCCTTGGTCGTCCTCTCCTCCTTCTGCCCTCCCCACACGCCAACATCATCTCCTTTTCCAGCCCATCTGCACGCATCACGTGTCCAAAGTATGACATCTTCTGCCTGGACGCTCTCTGCCCCAACGTGAAACTCCCTCTCCACTCTCCAGTGTCCTATTTCCAAAATGTGTACGTACACAAAATAAATTTCTAATTATGACGTCCACATTAGCCTATTTATAACTCTGTATTGTCCTATAATACTCGTCCGATGGCATTTTATTACATTATATAAAAGCCATGTGCAGTTATTCTGTGCTGTGAACGAGACACCTATAATTTGTCTATATTGGCCCTCAATCATCCTTCAATAATCTGGCCTAAAGTGCAGACAGTCGCTCCGAGACACTTTCTGCAGCTGGTCTGGGTGGGGGGGTGTGCGTCAAGCGTACGTACGCAGGGGGGGGTGGAAGAAAGTACGCTTGCGAACAGGGGGGAGGGGGTCCAATTTTCCCGGATTTTTGTGTACGTAATATATGGATGGCCCCTATTCAAAGGGGTAGCGGTGGTGAAGGATCTCACCCGATCAATTCATTGAAAAATGAGCAGGGTCGAGGACATACGTTCGCTAAATAAAAACGTGCACTGCCGGTTGATCACCGTGCCGCACTACTAACTGCACGTAAGTGCTCATTTATATAGCCCATTTTTAAAGAAGACTAAGCACAGTGTTCCAGACCTAACTTTACACGCCCATCATTGAACAGAATGGTCATCAAGCGCTTGCGAAATAGTGGCATAGAAAGGAGAGAAGCAAAGAACAACGTTCTTACTTACTTAAGAAGTTAACAAAACAGGCTGTGAGCGATCTACCTCGGCCTTACATCCAGTTATCGACTTTGATTGATTTCCAGGTTGTTTTCTCAATTCCGCTGCAAAGATTTGTTGTGGCAGCGCTGACAGAATCGTTGAATGCTCGGTGCCAAAATGACGTTAACCACTCTGCGGGTAAAGCGCACTGGACCGAGTAATGCTTCCCAAAACCGAACAATCGCAATCGTAAACTGGAAACTTCTTAAGCGTCGCTTGAAAGCCAAGCGCAGGGCACCGGCTTATTCACGAGCACTGCGTCAGTTCAGAAGGGTTTTCCAAAGGATAGTCAAAAGGAGGTTCAATCTGTGACAAATCACAGGAAGTGAAGGTTGTCGTTGAGGTAAACATGGCCAGAACGACGTGTCCATAAATTTGGGTCAATGTACGTTGGTCCCATTCTGTAACCGAGCGATATGATTTATGCTCTTCTAAAAAATACTGTTTCGGAAGATATGCATTTATACTTTAGACCCTATATCTAATATAATAATAATGAAAAATAGAATTTAAGACATGATGTGACACGACTCTAGAAAAAGTAACACAATATAATAATTATTAATATTATACATATGATATAGATATATATATATATATATATATATGACATTTATATATACATGACATTTATGAAATTCGATTCATATGGCGCCCATTATATATAGACTATATATATATTTATATACCGGGTGGTCCATTAAAAACGTTCCCAAATTTGGTTAAACTGGCAATTAAGCAATTTTAAAGTAAATTGAATCATAGTACATCAAAGTAATCATAATTCATATTTGTACAACACAGCCAAAATTTAGAGCAAAATACTCAACAGTTTGAGAGAAATTGTTGTTAGAACTGTATGACCCATGGTCACAATTTTGCACAGTTTTTTATGATGACGTATTACGCGAACAAATGTTAGGCCTAAATAGATCCTCCGCCTTCTCTTGTAACGACCCTTAAACGCTGTTTCCACTGTCCTATTGACTTCTGTATTTGTGTGTCGTCTAATAGAGACCATTTTGCATCGAAACTCCAGCAGATACCATTAATTTTTTAGAGAAACGACTAGTCTCATGATAAAGTCTTTCTGGCGCAATTGAAGACTTTCGTTCATTGCTAGAGCCGTAAACGCGGCTATTCTGTCTGTTAAGAGGTATTTCCAGTGTGAAATCTTCTCATCTGTAAAGACTATGTTCTTAATATCAGATTTTGAAAATCGAGTATACAGCGCACGACATCTAACATTGCGTTTCTTTTTAACGTCAGTTGTCAATCTTGCTGTTGGCATTCGTTTGTATGCCTTCAGCTGCTTCTTAGAAAGAATTCTTTGTACTGAGCTACGTGAAATGTTCAGAGTGCTGGATATTTGGCGTTGAGATTGATGTGTGCCAGGTGCATTTTCCTGCGATTTTCTGTATTTGTGCTCTACACTCTCAGCATTTTCAACAGTCGTTGCAGTTCTTGGACGACCACTTCCAGGCTTGCGAGCAACGCTACCAGTTGCAGTAAGCTTATTAATTACTCGGTTTATGCTTTGTCTTGACCAGTTTTTACGCGGATATTCCTGAACGATTCGCTTGCCTCGCCAACCCTTCTCCTCAAATGATATCTTAATAACAGCGAGATCATCATTTGAAAACACCATGTTTTAATGTTTACTACTTCGAGGACTAGTTTAATCAAGATACTCTCGTTACTTCGCGGCGAAATAAATGACGTAGTTTTGTGCAAAATTTGTAAACAGGTATGACGTCATAACCTTGCCGCAGGGTGTGACATAATAAACATACTCTCTTGAAATGTGACATTTGTGCACATAAATAATTGCTTAACATTTTGGTATAAATTAAAATTTGATATCTCTGAAATGAGATTTTTGCCAGGTTAACAAAGTTTGGGAACGTTTTTAATGGGCCACCCGGTATATATGGCGCCCATTTATATATATATACATATATTTATATATATGGCGCCCATTTATATATATATAACATGAATCTAATGTCATATGAGTTCTGTTTCAACTGAACAGGCACGTTTATGTGTTCTAGCTAATCTCGTAGCTTAGTCAAATAAGACGGGGGCTTTCCTGCTTCCTCTGTTCACTGAGCATGTGGAAAATGAGAGCCAAGGTACGACCGAAGAAATAAAAGAAGAGGTGGAGGCATATACCGACGATAATTCGCCAGTAGACAACGCCTTGTTATCAGAGACAAAGAGTCGGAACGAGGAGCCGTAGGTACAATTTAACTCCGGCTCTGGTCATCCAGGAAGATGGGAGAAACAAATAGCCTCAGCTCCAGACTTTGCTGTGCGATGATGCCTTGTTGACCAGGCTCCCAGGGGCATCGACCTGCTCCGGAAGATGTTGTCGGTTCAACGAGAGCTGATTTAGGTGGAAGGCGGAAGACAGCACTGGCACGAGTGGATTCTCTCGCACGACCTGTTTTTGGCATTTAAGAACTGCCACTGTTTTCACATTACAGTGGTTAAAAAAACGTAAAATCGTGGGAACGAGTTAATTCACGAGCGCTGCAGTCAAACACAAAACCTGGAGGCCTAATATGATCAAGTACGGTTCCAGACAACAACGTCAGACATAGAAAAACATACAGAGTAAAAGTACAAAGCACCCATGGCCAATGCGGAACGTGGGAGAGGCGTTCGACTGAAACAAAACTGGAAATTCCTAATTCATCTGGAAAAAACAGGTCGAAATCCGATAGATAAGAAAAGCCAGAGATTGAGGCAACGGGGGGTATTTACGGGCGTCCGGAGGGGGGGGGTAAGGGGCAATTGCTCCTTGTATTCTGCGCATATTTAAAAAAAATGAAATCTTTTTATTATCTTGATTATTACAACAGTCCCAACACGATTTTCAATGCGAGAAAAGACTTAATTATTTAGACACAGTCCCTGACGATTATTTTATTTTCAAGTTGTCACGTGTTCTATGTTCATGAATAGCTATTTATGCAAAAGCGTCATTTTGCTCCCCCTGCAAAAATTTGACCCCCGTAGAAAATTTCCTTCCCCTCAAAAAAAATTCTTCCGGACGCCCATGTGGGTATGCAAACTAAAAGCCATGAGTCTAAGTTCAGACCTGAAAGTCAGAACGAACTGCGGCTTGGCGACCGATAACGACCCAGGGTCCGACACTGTTCTGGCACGGGATAGAGTAAGATCATCCACTGATCGACTGCAGTATATGTTTACGACGGGGTAGGCAGGTAACAGATAGATCCAAAAGCGTAATTTGTGGGGGTACGAAAGGTACCCGTACCCCCACTTTTTGGACTGGGGTACCGTACCCCCACTTTTGACCAATGCCAATCAATAATTTATTACCGTGCCTTACAAGAGATCGCACTCTCAGCCTTGCTGCGTGTATGCAAGAATTTGGTACCCTCCCCCCCTGGATAGATCGGTTGAAAAAATTGAACTTTGTGAACTGCAAGGCAGATTTTTCAATAGATTAAGTCAGCATAGTCAAGAAACGTCGTTCACGCTCCGTTGAGACCAGCTTCACCACAAGAAATACAAATGATTTCACATCATGCAAAAACGAATACATATGCAGCGTGGACGTAATAACGACGGTTTCGTGGTTTACTGGTTTAGACAGCTTGCCTCACCTGGGATTCGATTCCAGGCCGTTGCAAAGTTGTTGTCCATTAGCCGTGCAACCCGTGGGAAATGCAGTTGCGTTGCGACTGTTGATGTAATTGTATTCGCTTCAAAGATTACTGGCTGCACAATTAGCGGAGCAGTTCTTCAATCCTTATGATCACGCCTTTGGGAAAGGCGCCTTTAATTACAGAAAAGGACGCGTAATAAATGTCGCCGTCGCTCTAAGTTGCCGGTTTTATTTGCCGATTCGGATGAAATTAGCCTAAAGTTCTTGAAATATATAGTTTCTATAGGTAATATATAGTCTGCAGGTAATATATACGTGCATAGTCTCTAGGTGATATATATATATATATATATATATATATATATTTCAAGATAATAAAAAGATTTCATTTTTTTAAAATATGCGCAGAATACAAGGAGCAATTGCCCCTTACCCCCCCCTCCGGACGCCCGTAAATACCCCCCGTTGCCTCAATCTCTGGCTTTTCTTATCTATCGGATTTCGACCTGTTTTTTCCAGATGAATTAGGAATTTCCAGTTTTGTTTCAGTCGAACGCCTCTCCCACGTTCCGCATTGGCCATGGGTGCTTTGTACTTTTACTCTGTATGTTTTTCTATGTCTGACGTTGTTGTCTGGAACCGTACTTGATCATATATATATATATATATATATATATATATATATATATATATATATATATATATATATATATATATATATATATATATATATATATATATATATATATATATATATATATATATATATATATATATATATATATATATAGTCTCTAGGTAAAAATAGTCTCTAGGAAAATTATAGTCTCTAGGAAAATTATAGTCTCTAGGTAAATATATATAGTCTCTATAGGTACATTATAGTCTCTAGGTTAAATATATAGTCTCTAGGTAAAAATATTCTCTAGGAAAATTAAAGTCTCTAGGAAAATTATAGTCTCTAGGTAAATATATATAGTCTCTATAGGTACATTATAGTCTCTAGGTAAATATATAGTCTCTAGGTAAAAATAGTCTCTAGGAAAATTAAGTCTCTAGGAAAATTATAGTCTCTAGGTAAATATATATAGTCTCTATAGGTACATTATAGTCTCTAGGTAAATATATAGTCTCTAGGTAAAAATAGTCTCTAGGAAAATTAAAGTCTCTAGGAAAATTATAGTCTCTAGGTAAATATATATATAGTCTCTATAGGTACATTATAGTCTCTAGGTAAATATATAGTCTCTAGGTAAAAATAGTCTCTAGGAAAATTAAAGTCTCTAGGAAAATTATAGTCTCTAGGTAAATATATATAGTCTCTATAGGTACATTATAGTCTCTAGGTAAATATATAGTCTCTAGGTAAAAATAGTCTCTAGGAAAATTAAGTCTCTAGGAAAATTATAGTCTCTAGGTAAATATATATAGTGTCTATAGGTACATTATATATTCTCTAGGTAAATATATAGTCTCTAGGTAAAAATAGTCTCTAGGAAAATTAAGTCTCTAGGAAAATTATAGTCTCTAGGTAAATATATATAGTGTCTATAGGTACATTATAGTCTCTAGGTAAATATATAGTCTCTAGGTAAAAATAGTCTCTAGGAAAATTAAAGTCTCTAGGAAAATTATAGTCTCTAGGTAAATATATATAGTCTCTATAGGTACATTATAGTCTCTAGGTTAAATATATAGTCTCTAGGTAAAATATATAGTCTCTAGGGAAATTATAGTCTCTAGGTAATATATAGTCTCTGTTACATAGGTTAATAATCTCCAGTCCATTTCCGCTGCAATCAAAGCAATATCCTGTGTTAAAATTACAACTGATACAAGATTAGAATACACCTGAAAATACGTCTTGTCCCATTAGAAATAATTGGTGGCTTCGGCCAAAACAAAAATATATACATGGTAAAATATTAAAATATAAATATTAAAATGCAAATATATAAAATGAAAAATTGTCATTTTAACTAACTCTAAGTAAATGCTTTCAATGATCGGATGCACAAAATTATTATGCATTTATTAAGCGCCACTATCTAATGATCAAGCATCAATCGATGCAACTGAGCGATTGTGAGTGAAGGAATTGTTGAAGGTCCCTACATGTCACAGTCACCGTCTCAGAGGAGGATTAAACTTGTAATCTCCGCGTTGCAAGGCGAGCGCTGTAACCAGTCGGCTTACAGTGCATGCATCATAGTTACAAAAAACCTGTTTCTATCGCTACACAAACAATTAATAAAACTGAGCGAACACAAAATAATCAACGCCGTTTAAGTTGGACAAAACGAATATTGTCTTATGATAATGTCGGTTTGAGTTGGTTAACATCCGACATACATGAAGATGTCCTTCAAACATTTTACAGGTTACTTTGATCTATGAACTCAAACTTATAAATATCACTGCTATATCCAGAAACTTTCTAATGTATTTCTGCTCAATGAAATTTCGTCATATCATTTACTTCGAATAATTCTTCGGGAAGGAAAATAAAAATCAAGGAAAATTATTTAATTGGCCCATTTCCTGGGTAAAAGATTCCTCGTTTCAAAAATAAAACAGAGACTAGGGGCCTATTGCTACAATATGTTTCAGTATTCATACGAATTGGTGTTGCTTGCAATGCTCTCGGCGTTTCAGACGCCAGACTCGATGCATTTTAAGCGACATTAACGGTCAACAGTAAATCAAGAAAGATAACATCATGTTAGGTCAGAAGATTGGGGTGCTCGATAGTGTAGTGGTTAGCGTGCTGTCAACCGAGAGGTCGAGGGTTCAAATCCCAGCGATGGCAGAAATTTGGTTGGAGATTTCTACTCTATCCGCGCCCCTTATTAAACACAGTTATAATGAGTACACTGACCGTACATAGTGGAAGATAAGACGGCGAGGGAGAGGATTGGCCATTCGCCCTCATATGCCGAGGCTAAGAAAATGAAGTCGCTAACACTTCATAGTCGTGGCTGCCTCAAGGCTATAGCTTAAGGAACTACTATTCTTCTATTCTAGGTCAGAAGATTACTTGAGTATCTGTAGTTCTTAATGATAGGACACTACTTAACCTCACATAGTCTGTCGCAGAAAGCGCCTCTTCTTAGGCTACTCTGGATTGGCGCTATATAAATGCTCAATTACATTTGTAATATTGCTACTGTTAGTTGAGATTCAAAACGAAAAAGAATTCCTTTGGATCAGCGAATAAAGTTGGAGTTTCGTTGTAGGGCCTACTGTATTGGCAGACAATCAATCGGTTCAGCAACGATTTACCAAATGAAGAAGAAGAAGAAGAAGAAGAAGAAGAAGAAGAAGAAGGTGATGATGATGAAGAAGATGACAATGGAGAAGAAGAAGAAGAAGAAGAAGAAGAAGAAGAAGAAGAAGAAGAAGAAGATGCCGATGGGTTAGAGAGCTTGGCCTGTTATGGGGAGACTAGGACTCTACAAGGCAAGAGAGTGTGTTGCCTTAGAAATAATCTGACTATATAATAATCAGAAATATTATGATAATTATATATGATATAGCCAAATTATGTGTAGACTTAATTTATGCAATTAAAGTATTTAGGGTAGAATCCTAATTATCAGAGATGTAGGTCAACCATAAAGCTAGGCAATGCAGACATTTAGCACACGACTAATGTACACGGTACCAGCCTTTGGAACAGTCTTCCTGTGAATATGCGCACTAGGCCTATTCCTTGCAGCTATGGCCAAGGTAGGTACATTGCTCTTAATATGTTAAGACACGAATGTTTCGATCACAGCGCTATTAGAAGGTGCTGTACAAAAGCTCATTTAAAAGGAGCGCTTCAATTTGTGAATAAATGAATTAATGAGTGCATAGGCGTAGACTCTGGGGTTGGGGGCAGCCGGGGCACGTGCACCCCAATAATTGAGATGGACTGTAACATAACATAACATAACATAGCGTTTTATTGTTCCAAAACAACAATTGTACATATCGATTATTTTGTTTACATCTGACCTCAGTCATGTTTTAAACCAAAGTAGAAGAAAAATAAGCAGAACAGAACCATACTGATCAAACAATCATCACTTCAGTTCGCATGTGACATAGTAAGCCACTTGGCTAAAGTCATGTCCCATACTAAAGCTTTTGGCTTTTCTTAGTTGTACATAGGAGATATACAGTGACTTAAGGTCCAATGGTGGGATTCATTTAACGGAGGGATTCATTTGGAGCACTGTACACCCAATGCAACAAGTGTAGAATGAATAACTAAATCCCCCCATATTTTGAACAAGTTTACGCCAGTGAATGTGTGTGAATGAATTGTTGGTTTAAATCGGGTCATTATAAGGACGAAAGGTAGTTTTAATTACATTGTTCATACAATTAAATGCAGCATTTAGGCCTATTTCAATTTGTCTGTTGAACATTTATTTATTTATTTATTTATTTAATTTGGTGCTGCCATTACAAACAGCGCATATTCTGTGGAATTCTCTCGTAGACATTTAGAGATTAAAAAAAAAACTGAATTTGCAGATAACGGCGGAATCTTGTTTTCTCATCTACGGGACCTTACCAAACCTAGGACTAAGAGTACTAGTCCAGACCAAACAAAGTTAATTCTACGCATTTTTCTCCAAGACCTGTCTCGTCGGAGGTTTACGTAGGGTTAAACGCGCGTTCCTATATTTGCGAAACTGTGTCAATATGGTCCTTTCTTCACGGATCAACGACCCATCCAGCGCGTGCAGTCACTGGGCCGTGCTGTCCCGGGTTTTCTTTCGCCCTGTCCCGCTCCAGGAAGACAATACCGGAAGAGGAACGATAGATTTCTGTAGTCGAGGGAAATATTTTGCTCGACTGTTGTTCTTTTCGCTCTTTACCCAATGTGTGCACAGCGTCTTCGCCGGACAAAGAACTGGCATCGCTTGCATGCGAAGACTGTAGCATTGCGAGCACAATCAAACCGATCCAAAGTAATCATGCAATAGACAACAAATGAAAATGGCGCTGTATAAATCTCGAGCACACAAGAGCAGTGGAGTCTTTTGTCTGACATGTATATGCTCAACCGGATCCGAGATCGAACCCGATGCTCTTTTGTTTCTCGTCGACGTCTCTCCGGCTTTGTTTGCTTTCTACGCTGCTTCCGCACTCTCATTCGTAAGTATCGTATTGTTTCTTTTATTCATCGATCTCCTTCTTCCCACCCCCATTTCTCCTCCCGCCACCTTCCCCTCAACCTACTCTTCCTCCCATTCCTCTTCCTTCTTTTCTCCCTTCTCTTTTATTTCCCAACCTCTTTTACTCCTCTCCTTCTCCTCTTTTTCCTCTACTTCTTTTTTCCATACTTCGTCTGCTAGAGTTTCTTCTCCTCTTATCCATGTTCCCCTTTTTTCTGCTAGTATTATTCCTACTCTTACATTTTTCGTTTCGCTCCCTTCTACTTCTTTTCTTCCGATTTCTCAAAACCTGTCCTTGTTGATGATTTTATCTGTAAGTCTCTTTTTAAATATCTTTTAATTACCGTCTCTCCGACACTTTAACTTTCAATCGCTCTCGCTCCCGCCCTCTCTGTCTGTGTCTGTGTCTGTGTCTGTGTCTGTGTCTCTCTCCATCTCTCTGCTTCTGTCTCTCTCTCCTTTCTCTCCTCTCTCTGTCTGTCTCTGTCTGTCTCTGTCTGTCTCTGTCTCTGTCTCTCTCTGTATCTGTCTGTCTCTCTCTCTGCTGTCTCTGTCTCTGCCTCTCTCTTTCTAGTTTATGGGGTACTGTAAAAAATATCGTTGCATGTTGTGAGGCTAAATTTCGGAATGGTACGGAACTCCCAGTTGTCGAATATGGAGAGGGGTTCGTTCGGACCATGCAGTTGAAACCTCTGGCCACTCTGTCTTTCTCCCTTTAGCTGTCTTTCTCACTCTGTCTCTGTCTATCTCCCTATCTCTGTCTTTCTAAACGTGTCTGTCTCAATCCCTGCACGAATCTTTATTCCTGTTCATTATTCCTATCGATAAATATGTATGTATGTATGTATGTATGTATGTATGTATGTATGTATGTATGTATGTATGTATGTATGTATGTATGTATGTATGTATGTATGTATGTATTTATGTATGTATTTATGTATGCAATTCATATAATGTATGAATGTATGTATGTTAGGGTGGTGCGAAAAAACTAAAGTGCGAATTTACAAACGTAATAGTGTTTAAAAGTTGCATTTGGTCAAAGTAAATAACTGTGCAAAATTTGGTTGAATTATTTTGAAGTTCAGAGGTGCCCCCGCTGCGTCGTCGAAGTTCGTACTATACCCCTATTGCTAGTGCATTAGAGCCAATTCAGATTAAGGCGAACCTTCGTCCTTCAATGTCCTTCATTCCTCCAATCCTCCATATTAAGTGAACCGGTAGTTGTCCTACCACCATCCGCGTAATTTGTTGTTGGGGGGGGGGGGACGATGGGTACCCGTACCCCAAATTTTTGGATTGGTGTACCGCACCCCACTTTTCAAACAAAGCCAATCAATATTTTATTATTGAGCCATGCCTGAAATCGCAGTCTTTGCCTTGCTTCGTATATGTAAGAAATTGGTATCCCTCACCTTTTAGACCAAAGTTACGCCCCTGCCCACCACGTCATAGGTGTCATATTTAGGGCACGATGTTAATTGTATAATATATAATCAATGTCATGTACAAAAATTTGTAGAAATCCGGTAATCGGAATTTTTTTAAAAAAGAGGTCGTAATCCAAAATCAAAACAAGAACCGCTGAAAATGTACTGATTTTGGATATTCGTGCGAGTTACCGAAAAATGTCTTGCCAACTTATAAAGACGTTACGAGGCACCAGTCTTGTTGTCAAGACCTTAAACCTCAAGACCAAGACCAAGACCAAGACCTTGAACCTCAAGACCAAGACCAAGACCAAGACCTTGAACCTCGAGACCAAGACCAAGACCAAGACTTTGAACCTCGAGACCAAGACCAAGACCAAGACCTTGAACCTCAAGACCAAGACCAAGACCCAAAAAATCAAAATCAGGTCAAGACTTCTAAAAATTGTCAAGTCGGAATATTCGCTATTTTAATGAAAAAATTAGTATTTTATTTTATACAACTCCAAGCAAATTAACTTTAAATGCAAACTGCAGAGAAATCCGAATTTGTATTCAAAAGTCCTTCATGCAAACTCTTACACCAAATGCCTTTTGTATTTTATAAAAACCAATTCGCTCAGAATTTTCTGACCAAGACGTGCCTGGTGGGCCTCATAAAAATTCCGCCATGTGAAAAAATACGTTCTACAGGTGCTGAAGTCGCTGACACACAGAGTAGCTTTTCAAGCACTGGATAGTGAGTCCTTTTGAAATCTTCCCATGGTTTATCATACCGTCTGATACAGAATAACTGTTGCTGCTGCAAATAGGTTTTCCTGATCAACATGACTTGTATCCATCCATAGATATTGGTCGTATGATGCAAGCAGGCTTGATACAGAATTCTTGAGTTCTGTTAAATGACTGTTCATATTAACAGCCGGTCTTGGTCTTGGTCTTGCGAGACCAAGACCAAGACCTTGAACCTCAAGACCAAGACCAAGACCAAGACCTTGAACCTCAAGACCAAGACCAAGACCAAGACCTTGAACCTCAAGACCAAGACCAAGACTTTTAAAAACGAACTCGAGTGCACTCGAGACCAAGACCTTGGTCTCGAGGACAACAAGACTGCGAGGCACTATAATTATGTTAAACACAACCTCAACAGAGTCAACACGGAAGGAACCAAAGAATCTATTGTCACTCAAACAGCAGGAGTCGTAGCAAGACACATCGAAGCTATATGGAGAAAAGCTTCCATCGTGGCAGCTTCACATACAAGTGTTCTGAAGATGATAAGAACATTCCACGATGAATTTCGATCGCCGACCTATAAAGGTCGAAAAAGTAGTAGTATATATCGCAAAATTTGCAAAACTCTTAACATAAATGTAGAGAAACAGTTGTTGACATCGAAGCTCGCAAATGTGCCATTGACAATTGTAAGTGTCCCAACGCCAGAAAGGTGCCAAACGATGAACATGAGTTCCTACATTATCAGCGGAGATTAGAGTTATGATTATTGGCGGTTAATATAAGATTGCATCAACTAAACTAAAGAAGCGGCATGAAAGAAAGCTGACCGAGCACCTAAGACGTTGCAAACATTTGGATTTCAGCAATGAGCAAACATTAGCAGACAGTAGGCTAATGATCACAATTCCGCAGCGGAAAGAGAAATAAATCCAGTACAGAGTCAAATCTTAGCAGACAAAGAAGATATGGATGCGTCAGAAAACCAAGTACCTCCAACGAAGTAAATAAAACTAAGCAAACGAGAAAAAATTTACCGAAGTTGTAAAAAATCTGTCATCGATATGGAATATCGGACAGGGCAGGTGCGGAAATTGCCAATGCTGTACTAGATGTTGGTATTGTTTCACAGACCGAATCAACCCGTGTAATCGATTGCTAAGCTTCGCCGAGAAAGAAAAATTACTAGAAAGCGTACATCAATGTAAGCAGGTGAAACAAGGGATTCAATAGAAACCTTGTACTCTGATCTTTGCACACCCAGAAAGTATCTTATTAGCAATGATAACAGATGAATAAGAACATATAAACGAACTGGGGTTGCGTCGACTTTTGAAAGCTCGCCAACAGCAACCGAGGGGTATTATAAGAAAGTTTGTCATACCGACGTTGAGCTTCAACGCCGAAAATTACGTCGAGTAAATAAACTGTATGGATTTGACCGTTACCGCCCCACCGCTGCTGTCAAAGATTCCAGTTGATCCGGCAGAATATTTGGTGCCAACAACGCTATACTGCCATTCGTCAGGGTGCCATGTCATACACAAGCTGTAAGAGAGTAGTGAAACTAGTAACCGAAGCATGTCAAGCGGTTTGCCTGGAAATTGCTCGAATTGGATTGATGAGACACAGAACAAAGTTCTGGCAACAGATGGCTTTTTTGAAAAGAAAAGAGATTAATATGTCTTCCATAATGTGTGACAATTGTAATCTATGAGTTTTGGATAATTTAATCGACATTTTATTTATCTGTTTCAAGCTTGTTCACGTTTTTAATTACTTTGACTGTTGGACAGTATTTGAGTGTCCAGTGTCCACTGTCCAAACTGTCCATATTACTCCATAACAATGATCTGCAACTTCTTAAAATTTGTGTTCAGACATGTTCAGTAACCAAATGTATAATTTTGTGAAGGATTGTTTAGATATTAGTGACAGATATATTGGTAATAACTTGCATAACGTGTATTAATCGTTATGGCAAGTAATCGCTTATTAGTATTTTACAAGCATCTATTACTGCTCAATTTCAAAGTCGTTGGGGCAGTTCAAGACATCGCACTAGCAACTAACAAATTTAGCTACAATTTCACCTCTTACAGACACAACTTTTTCACGCTATTACAATTAATAATTCTGAAAAATTTTTTTGTTACCATTACGTTC
>OY744607.1:7366272-7381272 GCA_963556255.1 Allolobophora icterica | reverse complement strand
GTTCTAGAATTTTGAATTTGTATGCTTGAGCGCAACATTTTTGGTTTGGTAGTTTTATCCGATAGTTTTATTTTCCTATCGGGCAATTTCTTTTCGCTGAAACAATCAACATATTTTTAACTTTAATCTACTGGAATTATTGTAATTAATTACTTCTATTGCGCCGAGGCTTCAGCCGATGACGCACCAAAACCTAGCCGTAATCATGTGAATATCCAGACGACCAGTCGGTAAGACAGAGAGGCAGCCTATAATTATGGAGGAATAGAATGACCCTCTGGAGAATACGACTACAGTGATTGCATCGACTATACGCCATCACCGCGATGATCAGACGGTGAGTAAGAGGACTCGATTGCTGCTCTCTGACCGAGATTTGAAGCGCGCCCATAGATATAGGCCTCCCTCAACAAAAGTCGCACGCATGTTGCCCGGTCTGGCAGACGTTCAATGCGTCCGCTGTGGTCTCGAGTCGAGACGACCCATGTACCGTTAGGAAGCGGCTTTCTCGGACCGCCCATCAACGACCATAAATACCTATCGACAGATGGCGCAACCGTGACTGGATCTCGTATAATAGGCAGTCCGGCTAAATAGAGTTTCTGGCGTGCCAAAGGAACAGCGTGTCTGAAGATCGCTCGCGTGAGTATAAATGTATTTTGTTCGTAGTTATTCACCGGACGTGGGTCGTTTTTTTTATTGTGATTCCTTTGCGACGTCGGCTTTCGAGATTGCCTCTTATAGAAGAGCCACAACCGCGGTGGTACTCAAAAACGCACCCTGATATATTAATCCACTCATTTTTATAAGTGATATTGTAGGCTATAAAACGAGAGAGAGAGAGAGAGAGAGAGAGAGAGAGAGAGAGAGAGAGAGAGACAGACAGACAGACAGACAGACAGACAGACAGACAGACTGACAGACAGACAGACAGACAGACAGACAGACAGACAGACAGACAGACAGAGACAGAGAGACAGAGAAGACAGAGACAGAGACAGAGACAGAGCCGAGACAGAGACAGAGACAGAGACAGACAGACAGACAGACAGACAGAGACAGACAGACAGAGAGTCATTTGTGTGGCTGCTGTTTTCAGCCGCTCTTTCAATTTTTCGTCGTTTTTTATGAAAGTCTGTTGGACGAGTTTCATTCTCGTGGAATTTTAAACGCAGAAACGGGAGAATTGATAAACGGGTAGGTCTTCAGCGTGGCTGCATGCAACGTAGTTTAAAATTAGACACACAGAGCGACAGACATACATACAGACAGACAGGTAGACAGACATACAGACCGATTAACTGACAGACAGGCAGGCAGACAGACACACAGACAGACAGACAAACAGGCAGATTAGATTTTTTTATATGACATCGTTTAGATTATATTAGATTGAATTGGATTAGATTAGATTAGCTTTGTTTAGATTAATTTACATTAGGTCCTCTTGAATCATAAGCTTAGTGAATGGATCGCGGTAGATTATCCATCATTAAAGCGCTGAACGCGTAAAGGCAAATCGCACCCGGCAGACGCATGTTCCTCGTACGTATGACTTCTCAGTGTCATTCAATCGCAGAAGTCAGCAAGCAGAAGCGATGACTCAGAGGCTCCAACCCACGTAATAGGGACCATTAACTCGATCTATACTCCACAGCAGCTATCCACCCACCCTATTCACGTGTGCTGGAAAACACTTAACGGGCAAGCTGTGAACCACCAGATGTCCATTGACCGAATCCTCTCAAGAAACTAATGGATTTGGGGGACATAATCCCTAATTTTAATCGATTCGGTTATTGAGCTTCATTCCTAAATCGAGTGCACAGTTACATACCTACCTTCCTACTTACCTACCTACAAATATGCATACATAAATAAATACATACTTTACGCATAACTTAGGGTAAGAATGTATGCATTTAAGCCTGTGTACATATAGTACGTACATACAAGTACAGATAGGTACATACATGTATGCATACATACGTATTATACGGTGTACGTAGGTATTATGCATACTTATGTGCATACAGTATATAGAGCCTTATAGGCCTACATACATAGATGCATACGTGCTTGATATTTACTGTATGTTTACGTACTGTGTGGGGGTGTGATCTATAGTGTAGTGGTTAGCTTAGACTGTCATTCGAGAGGTCCGGGGTTCAAATCCCCGGTTCGTGATTTCTGCTCCACCTGCACAGCCCCTAGCCAACTCGCCGATAATGAGTCACTGACCGTACACTGTCAGTTGGAAGATGAGACGGCGAGGGAGATGACTGGTCACCTGCCCTCATATGCCGAGGATAAGAAAATGAAGTCGCTAACACTCTATATACCCATGGCTGCCTTAGGGCTAGCGTAAGGAACTGCTCTTCTTTTTCTACGTACTGTTTATGTGTGTAGGCCTATGTACGTATAGCAGTACATCGACCTACATACATAAATACACACGTGTATACAAAACATACATACACACGTTCATACGTATATATATATATATATGTATATATATATATATATATATATATACACGTATATATATATGTATATATATATACGTGGGTGATAGTCGTCTCTTAAAATAATGTGTGTGTGTGTGTGTGTGTGTGTGTGTGTGTAGGTGAGTGTGTGTGTGTGTGTGTGTGTGTGTGTGTGTGTGTGTGTGTGTGTGTGTGTGTGTGTGTGTGTGTGTGTGTGTGTGTGTGTGTGTGTGTGTGTGTGTAGGTGTGTGTGTGTGTGTGTAGGTGAGTGAGTGAGTGTGTGTGTGTGTGTGTGTGTGTATGTGTGTGTGTGGTGTGTGTAGGTGCGTGTGTTTGTATGTGTGTGTGCGTGTGTTATTAAGTCACTCGAATAAGATTACGCACCTGTAATTGTTGTCGTCCTAAGTAGCACATAATGAGCCGAAATAATAACAACTTCATTCCGATTAAATTACTACGACAAAACAAGTTGTCCATGCAGTCGACAGGGCCTATATATATATACATATATATATATATATATATATATATATATATATATATATCTCATAAGAAATTGGACCAAAGATGTAGGCTCTTAGTTCACCACGCGTCATTCTATCTAAATCTACCTAACTCCATACCTTAGTACCTTAATACCTTAATACTCTACCATACCTCTACCTAACCCCATACCTCCTCCCTTAGTACCTTAATACCTTAATACTCTATCATACTTACCTCCTCCTTAGTACCTTAATACTCTACCATATTCTACCCAACTCCACACCTTCTTCCTTAGTATACCTTAATGCTTTATCCTACCTCTACCTGACTCCATACTTCCTCCCTTGCTAGCTTAATACTCTGACATGTTACTCTAACTCTTCTCTTTTCTCCCACCATATCCCATCCAAACCTTACTGGTTAAGTAAGTATGGGTAACCTATTCTTACCATTCCAAACCCAATACCCAATATTATCCGCCCTTAGGATACCCAATCCAACCGTCCCCATACCACAGTGTTGCTCACATTACATGGTTAAGCGGTGATATATATATATAAATAAATATATATATATATATATATATATATATATATCGTAGGCTACATATTTATAGTATACTGTAAACTAATCTAAGGATTATATAGCGCTGTTTTAGATTATATGTCCAACGCTTATGGATTCCTTTGACTTGAGTTTCGTTGGTGAAGTGGATGCTCAGACTGGCGCCACCTATCCAGCGGTGTATTTTATCTAATCGGGAAGCGTCTCTCATCGTATCCGTAACAAGGCCAGGATGGGCATGTGCTGCCCCTAGCGGCAAGGTACGATCGAACAGATGCCCACATGACGATGAGAGCGCTTATGTAATCCCAGAGGCAAATATCATACGAGAAGATAAATAGTGCCCTTCCAATCAAAACTCAGGAAACTGGGTCAGAGTTGACGCAGGGAACTATGGTCCCAAAGTATTGTTCTATTTATCGGCAACCAATCGAGGATTAGTACCGCTACGAACCGACCAATCACGGTCAACGATGTCTAAGTGACCCAATTACTTCCTGCTTCCTATGCGATCAAGTTTCCGGCAGTTGGCATGGTTACGAGGGTTGGGCTACTTACAGTTATGACGTGATCTACTTTGTTTTATAGCGCCGTTCTTTGGCAAACAAAAACATTGACACGATCTTCGACGCGGAGGCGCGAAATTACACCCAAATCTTCTTTATGATATAGCTCAATTTGTACTCCAATTACACAGACGAACGAGGAGATCAAATGGGCGTCAAAGTAATTAAAATGATGTTGTCACGTGATTTAATGGAACCTGATGTCATGCAGTGTGTGATTTAATGCGGCGTGGCGGTGAAGCCTGATATAAGCCACAACATCCGGATGTTATATAAACCCAACGCCGGTGAATGAGTGGCATGGGTCTTTTGTGAGACTATGAGAAATGTTTGAGATTTTCATCATAGTACATTAACGAAAGGACCATTCAGCATTTATGTAGCGCCCCTTTCGATGTGTAGCTGCTGATCCGTCGCATCGATCAGCCTTTGACAAAGAGCGAGGCTGAAACAACAGATATCTCCATTGTTTTCTCTGCATTGTCAACCACCTACAGTCACATTACTGCCAGCTGTTCTTGTCTTTAGCGGAAACCTTTTCTCGGTCTTCTTTAACAATATAAAACTTAACGACGAACTGCATTGGTTTCCTAGTAACTTTTAGCACACTCTTGTCGTTGAAGTATTAACATTAATCATCCGCTGTTCTCATTGTCTTCATCTGATTAGTTATCGCTTCTACGGACGAGAATAAGGCGCTGTGCTACAGCATGTACTCGACGGACAATATCGTGGCTATTAAAGAGGAAGTTACGAAGGACTAGCTCTTGCGCATTTCCCCGGATGCTTCCCGGTAATTTGCAGTGGCTCTTTAAATGCTCTCGTAACTTCTAAAGCTACAAGACCGGAAGTAGTGAATGAATTTGTAATTGCAATCAATTATTTATATAGCGCTTTATCGAGAGAGGCTCTTCAGAGAAGTTGGTGTACGAACATGTTCTGAGAACCACTTATTGATATCCTCGTTTCGATTTTGTCGACGTTAACGTTCGAGGTTTTGTCTCTGTTACCGAACATGCGGTTTCCTAGACAACGGTCGTCATGGATACGAAAGTGAGCACGCCATTGGGAGTGGCGTTGTCGTCCGTTTCTGATCGAATTCCCGTTAACTGGTGTAGGGGAGGACGGGGTTAGGTCAGCCACTTGTTATTAAATGTCTCATATACATCGGAAACTCCAAGAGCCATCAACTACCGGTGCTATAATATGAACCCGTTCAATGAGGTAATCATTTCGGGAGTGTTTGTCCCTCGTGGTATGCCATTTGTAAATGCCGTGAGTGAACATAACGGTAACGTCACGGTGGCCGATTGGTTAGAGAGCGAACCTTGTAAGGTGGAGAGTACGGATTAGAATCTCCTCTGCAAGTCCTTCACTCAGAATTGCTCAGCGCCATCAACTGATGCTTGGTTATTAGATACTGGTGTTTAAAAAATGCGCAATAATAATAATAGCCTCAACAGATGAATAGGGCCATTCCTGACACTTTTTTCTACATTAGATAATATTTAAGTCCCTGAGGGATCCTGCATACCTCGGGCCAAAAAATAATAATAATTAATTTTTGCAAACCCGATGGATCATTTTGACCCTGGGGGAAATAATAATAATAGTAATAATAGTAATAGTAGTAGTAGTAGTAATAATAATAATAATAATAATAATAATAATAATAATAATAATAATAATAATAATAATAATAATAATAATAATAATAATAATAACAATAATAATCAGACCCCGTATAAATGAAGATGGCATGACTCCCGGATCAGTCTCTGATTTGTAGCCTTCGACAAACTGTTTGCACGAGTCAGTCTTATAGTCTTACGCTACGGACTAATAATAGCAGTGGAACAGGTGAAGACATCACTCTATCTCGAAAAACAGTTAAAAAATCAGCTCCCCTCTGTGGCTTCAACAGTCTCTCTCTGTCTTTCTCTCCCTCTGTCTGTCTGTCTGCCTCTCTGTCGTTCTTTCTCTTTCTGCTTATCCGGAGTTGGTCTAGGACCATCGCCGTGAATACGAGTACAAGTCAATAACAGATCGTTCATTTCTTCCACACTTCCTCTCTTAGATTTTCTTACGGGGTCTCTTCCCTCCCTTCCTCGTACCTCTTTTCTTCCTCCATTGCTTGTGCCACGTTCCTGTCTTCCTTCCTTCCTTCCTTCCTTCCTTCCTTCCTTCCTTCCTTCCTTCCTTCCTTCCTTCCTTCCTTCCTTCCTTCCTTCCTTCCTTCCTTCCTTCCTTCCTTCCTTCCTTCCTTCCTTCCTTCCTTCCTTCCTTCCTTCCTTCCTTCCTTCCTTCTTTCCTTCCTTCCTCCCTTCCTCCCGTTTTACCTTCTTGCCTTTTTACATGCCTTCGTTCCTTCGTAAACCTCCTGTCTTCCTTTCAATTATAATTTCCTTCGTTTACCATTTCCTCTTTTCTTCCTTTCTTTTTTTTCTTCATTTATCCTTCCTCCCACTTTCATTTCTTTCTTTCTTCCACTCTTCCACTTTCCTTCCTTGTTCTATCCAACTCTTGTCATTTCATTGCCTGTTTCTATTGTTTTGCGTGGTCTACTTCCGGAGTCATCACTCTTTGACCCGAGAGCTCCTCTCCGCGGATTTCACGATCAATTGCTCTCTGTCGAAAGCCCTCAGGACTTCCTCTGCTCACATATTATAAGCTATTTCTTCAATTTTTTAGTCCTGAGTCATCACTACTGGGGCTTTCTTTCGCTTTATTTGTTGTCACCGAGGGAATCGGATTCCACATACATACACACGCGTATATACATGCATACATGCATACATACATACATACATGCATATATACGTACATACAATACATACATACATACATATACGTGGGGGGGGGTCCATAGAGTAGTGGTAACATCACTGGCGTGAAGAGCAAGCGGTAGCGGGATCGCTTCCCCCCACCCTCCCAAATTTAGGTCCACTCAGCCTTTCATTCGTTAAAATGAGATGTATATAGGACGTGATGGGCGCTTTGCAGGGCTGCCATGTACAGTTAAATTCGACTCCTGTAATAACTTGTGATCATCCGTTCATACTGATTTGTAGTCATACTGCTTTATTGTCAGTTTGAAGATATTAAACGAATATTATTATACATACATGCATACATATAAACGTGCCGTCATTTATACGTGCATACATACATACATGCGTAAACATTGACATACACGAGAACACATATACATACACGTATATCCATACGTGTATGGATATATGTATGTATGAATGCATGCGGATATGTATACATACATACACTACATACATACATGTACATACATACATACGTATATGAGTATGACACGCAGCAGGAACCGATAGTTTATCTGAACTGCAGCTGTTGACAACCAGCGCATGAAAACAGGGAGCCAGCGCATACTTTATGGAGACCCCATTGATGCCAATCTAAAGTTTGTGGATCAGAAGATTATTGGATCACGAGGGTGGAACGAAGGCAAGATATTTATGTGAAAACAGGTAGGCATTGAAGCCTTTCTCATTAAGAATATAATAATTATTAGATAGAAGGGTGGGGTGGAGGAAGGGAGGGAAGGAGGTAGGGAGGGAGGGGAGGGAGGACATGCGACACAGGCAGAAGCAATGAGATAAACAGAAAGAGAGACAGACACAGAAAGAAAGTAGTGAACTGAGACGGAGAGAGAGAGAGAAAGAAAGGGAGGCAGAGAGAGAGACAGAGAGAGAGACAGAGAGAGAAATGGAGGCAGAGAGAGACAGACAGAGAGACAGAGAGAGAGACAGAGAGAGAAATGGAGGCAGAGAGAGAGACAGACAGAGAGATAGTGAGAAAGGGTGGCAGAGAGACACAGAGAGACATAAAGAGAGACAGAGAGAGTCAGAGAGACAAAGATAGAGAGAGACAGAGAGAGAGAGAGAGAGAGAGAGGAGAGAGAGAGAGAGAGAGGAGAGAGAGAGAGAGAGAGAGAGAGAGAGAGAGAGGAGAGAGAGAGAGAGAGAGAGAGAGAGAGAGGAGAGAGAGAGAGAGAGAGAAGAGAGAGAGAGAGTGAGAGAGAGGAGGCAGAGAGAGAAGGAGCACAGAGAGACATAAGAGAGAGAGAGAGAGACAGAGAGACAGAGAGAGAGACAGAGAGAGGCAGAGAGACAGAGAGAAGACAGAGGGAGACAGAGAGAGACAGAGAGACAGAGAGATAGAGAGACAGAGAAAGGAGGCAGAGAGAAAAAAAAGTGGGGATAGATCGAAAACAGGCCCAGCAGAGAGAGGAGGGAAGCACGAAGGGGGTGGGGGATGGAGGGATGGAGTGAGGAAGAGTGAGGAAGAAGAAGCGAAGGACAGATAGAAAGATAAGTAATTTTAAACGAGAGAGGCAGATGCAGCCGTTGAGAGAAGATTGTTGACTTGTTTTGCGGAGATAGCGGGATGTTTGCACGAGTTCATGTTTTCATCTATTTGTGCACTTTCGCCTTTATTTCTAAGCCACCTATTACGCTCGTCATAATTTGTCATTCTTCCCTATTTTCCAAAAATATCACACACGCACACACCAAGCAAGCACGCACGCACACACGCACACACCAAGCACGCACGCACGCACGCACGCACGCACGCACGCACGCAACCACACACACACACACACACACACACACACACCAAGCAAGCAAGCACGCACACACATATGTATATATATATAATGTGTATATATGTACGTGTATATTATATATATATATATATAATATACACCTACACAATATATATATATATATATATATATATATATATGTTGACTGGTGCTTTTCGCAGTGGTGTTAGAGGTTTTGTTCTCCGCTGTTCTTGGTCGACTTTAATAACCTGATTTGGGTAAAACATTAGCGATGCAATTATGTAGCGTCAGATTAGTATTAATTGAACCTGGCTTAGAACAACACTTTGGCCCAGAAAGCAAGACCGTCCGCTTTCTTCCTTTTAGAATATATATATATATATATATATATATATATATATATATATATATATATATATATATATATATATATATATATATATATATATGTACGCGTCTGCAATTGCAGATTCCGCCCACTTCCGTTGAACCTTCGGCAGAAGACCATCGCATCGGGCAGGGTAAGATTAAAGTTTGCGATGCCCTTAGCATGAAGAGTGAGGCTGTGGTCTTCAGGTTTGCCCGATTGTGTAGTTGTTAGCGTTTTTGACTGTCAGCCGAGAGGTCGGGGATTCGAATACCTGCCACGAGAAAAAGACGCTTCGAAAATGTCTGGTAGAACTCACATCTATACATTGAAATATCCTTTAAACAATCATCTGACTGTCGTTGACTTTTTGAACTCATGTACAGCGCCCTTTCCTTTGGCCTTGGCTGAGCTACGGCGCTATGCAAATCGTCTTGTTATTGTTTAACCCGAGGTAGATATAATCCCCCGGCGAAGAAAAAATTATGTTAGGAGTAGGGGGATCATCTCCGTGAAATTAGGGCTCGTCCCATGTTTAGCAGATGCAAATCATCAGTATAATTATTATTATGACAACTATTACTACTAATCTTAGGCCCGACTTAATCTTAGACGCGACTTAATCTTAGGCGCGACTAAACATTGGGCGCGACTTAACCTTAGGCGCCACTTAATCTTGGGCGCCACTTAAACTTAGGTGCGACATAATTTTATGCGCCACTTAATCTTAGGCGCCATTTAATCTTAGGCGCGACTGAATCTTGCCAATCATGAAGATGTTGTTTGTTCTCTGAGGCGAGTGACTCAAATGAACGGAGTATGGCGAAAGGGGTGTTGCGGTTTCCATGGAAGAAGGGTTGGCTATGTCTTTGACTGATTAATTGAGGGGCGTTTCATCGTAGTGACAGTTGCACTGCTATAAGAAGAACCCAGCGTATCCTGAAAGTAGTGACGAATAATTCCAGCAGGCTCCCAGACATCAACAGTTGAGCCAAAAAAGGCGCAACATAAGTGTTCAGCCACAGAATTCAGTTCTTAACCGATATTCATTCATTCATTCATTCATTACGAGGATTTATATAGCGCCCCTTCAAGGTATCTACTCAGGAGCAGTCCCGACCCAACTCCGGCTGAAAAGGACAGTCCTAAGATTGTAATAAAACGTATAAGAATTAAGCCCTAGGCTGCAAGCACAAAACCAGAGGGGCACGTTCCAGACCGAAGTACCAACAACAGAAAAAGTACGACTATATTATGCTGGTGTTACAATCAATCAATATTCGTTTATTGCAAAAATTCCTGTCGACAGAAAAGCGACAGGATTACACAGTCTTTAAAAAAGAGACATTAATTGCAAATGAAAATAAATCAGAAAACAGTCAATTAGAGAGTTTTAACAGATGGGGTTTAAAATAAGGTATACAAATAAAAGAAAACAGCATATTGCTAAAATAGTTAATTGTTAATAAGTGTTTTATCTCTTTTAAATATTACTACGGAAGTTCTCAAAAATGCATTGCCTGTACTGCGCTTATAAATCAGAACCAAAATGAAGACTACTTAAGTAATAATTGTTACACGTGCTCCGCTTTTAAACACGGGTGTCTCTTATGACCAGAAACCAGTGTTTGTACATAAACGCTGTGACCACGCTGATGCTTCCTACCATCAGACAACAGTAGTTTATTTCGTGCAAATAGGTGGTGATTTTTATTGTGCATCGTGTCGCGAATTGTCGGCCAAAGACCGGTCGATCTGGTAAATTATCCCTCTCTCAGCGGCCACTCAACATCTCAGATCTTCTCAGCAACCCTGTCATCCAGAGTCAGTCATCTGCTTGATCTTTCCGTCGTCACGAACTTATTGACGCCCACTGCGATCGGATATATCAGTCTGACCTACCTGCATCCCTTCTGGATCAGTTATCGTCCGACTTGTTTACTTGTTTTTCATTTCGTCCGTTCCCACCAATTCCCACATCCACTTGTGATGCTTCATATCGTTTCCTTCTCAATCCATTCAAACCATTCGTAATCGTAATTGTAAACTCCAGATTTCTAAAGCGCCACTCGAAAGCTAAGCGCAGGGCACCAGCTTATTCACGAGTTAGAGGGGCTGTCCAAAATAATGGTCTCTGGACCTGCCCATGGAAACCGGACTTTGGACTTTCTCTGGACTACTCGTTGGAAAACCCCTTCTGATTTGACGCAGCGCTCGTGAATAGGCTGGTACCCTGCGCTTGGCCTTCAAGTGGCGTTTTAGAAGTTTGGAGATTACGATTACGATTACGATTTGATAGCCTAGTCTAAATGCAGCAGGCAACAATTCAATTCGCTGGTTCCAGAAATGTGTTTGCTGCCTTACCGGTAGACCACCTGGACGTCACCCTTGCCTGCGTTTACGACGCACATGATCAGAATCCGAGCTCACTCCACCGTAACCTAACGCATTGCAGCGTGTCTATAAAAACCTAGTTCTGTGTGAGGAATCGACGAATGTGCGGAGACTAAGCAATTTTTTTAACCGCTGTGATGCATAAAGTCGGTCGATTCATAACATAACATAATAGGACATAACATAACATAACATAACATAACACAACATAATATAACACACAATTACACAACATAATATAACATAACATAACATAACATAACACACAATTACACAACATAATATAACATAACATAACATAACATAACACACAATTACACAACATAATATAACATAACATAACATAACATAACACACAATCACACAACATAACATAACATAACACACAATTACACAACATAATATAACATAACATAACATAACACACAATCACACAACATAACATAACATAACATAACATAACATAACACACAATTACACAACATAATATAACATAACATAACATAACATAACACACAATCACACAACATAACATAACATAACACACAATTACACAACATAATATAACATAACATAACATAACACACAATCACACAACATAACATAACATAACATAACATAACATAACACACAATTACACAACATAATATAACATAACATAACATAACATAACACACAATTACACAACATAATATAACATAACATAACATAACACACAATCACACAACATAACATAACATAACACACAATTACACAACATAATATAACATAACATAACATAACATAACACACAATTACACAACATAATATAACATAACATAACATAACACACAATCACACAACATAACATAACATAACACACAATTACACAACATAATATAACATAACATAACATAACATAGCACACAATCACACAACATAACATAACATAACACACAATTACACAACATAATATAACATAACATAACATAACACACAATCACACAACATAACATAACATAACACACAATTACACAACATAATATAACATAACATAACATAACACACAATCACACAACATAACATAACATAACATAACATAACACACAATCACACAACATAACATAACATAACACACAATTACACAACATAATATAACATAACATAACATAACACACAATCACACAACATAACATAACATAACATAACATAACATAACACACAATTACACAACATAATATAACATAACATAACATAACATAACACACAATTACACAACATAATATAACATAACATAACATAACACACAATCACACAACATAACATAACATAACACACAATTACACAACATAATATAACATAACATAACATAACATAACACACAATTACACAACATAATATAACATAACATAACATAACATAACACACAATTACACAACATAATATAACATAACATAACATAACACACAATCACACAACATAACATAACATAACACACAATTACACAACATAATATAACATAACATAACATAACATAACACACAATTACACAACATAATATAACATAACATAACATAACACACAATTACACAACATAATATAACATAACATAACATAACACACAATCACACAACATAACATAACATAACACACAATTACACAACATAATATAACATAACATAACATAACATAACACACAATTACACAACATAATATAACATAACATAACATAACACACAATTACACAACATAATATAACATAACATAACATAACATAACACACAATTACACAACATAATATAACATAACATAACATAACACACAATCACACAACATAACATAACATAACACACAATTACACAACATAATATAACATAACATAACATAACACACAATCACACAACATAACATAACATAACACACAATTACACAACATAATATAACATAACATAACATAACATAGCACACAATTACACAACATAACATAACATAACACAACATAATATAACACACAATTACACAACATAATATAACATAACATAACATAACATAACACACAATCACACAACATAATATAACATAACATAACATAACACACAATCACACAACATAACATAACATAACACACAATCACACAACATAACATAACATAACACACAATTACACAACGTAACATAACATGACATACCACACTGCAACATAACACCGCCGTTGAGTAGGTCTCTTGAAGTGTCACTATATAAATTTCCAGAATAACGTAACAACATAACATAGCATGACATAACATAGCATAGAATAACATGACATGACATGACATGACATAGCACATCACAGTACAGCATAGCATAGAATAACATAACAACATAACATAATATGACATGACATGACGTGATATGACTCTTTTCATTTACTCTGCATTGCTTTGATAACTGATGTAATATTCTAGATCTTAATGACATTTAACACCTCATGCAGACTACCGCAAGCAGCTCCTCTGATTTGTTTTGCTTTTGGTGACGCATTACTAGTCTTCAATTACAAAATTACAATGACACGACATGCCATGACATGACATGAAATTAGATAACAACATAGACTTTAAGTGGTTGAGGAGACATTTAATCTGGATTAGTACCACAAATCGTCAGATTTAGGTTCTATTCATATATTTTTGCGTATAAATATATAATTATGCATGTGTGTATATCATGCCACTTAACATAGCTGCCTGATGTATGCGTCTATGCGACTTCCTGAAGGTCCATAACACAGTGATCGCTTGAGTGGAGGCTCTAACCCGTACTCTCCGCGTTAGAGAAACCGGCCAGGATCTCTCGAAATATGCGAATACTTCGAGTTGGAGTGCATGATTGTGTAGTGGTTAGCGTGCTGGACTGTCAATAGATAGGCAAGGAGTTCAAATCCCCGTCAAAGCAAAATTTTGGTTAAAGACTTCTGCTACACTGACCATACACTGTCGGTGGGTAGATGAGACGACGAGGGAGAGGATTGGCCACCCGCCCTCATATGCCGAGGCTAAGAAAATGGAGTCGCTAACACTTCTTGCCCATGGCTATCTCAGGGCTAGCTTAAGGGACTGCTCTTCTTCTTCTTCTTCTTCTTCTTCTTCTTCTTCTTCTTCTTCTTCTTCTTCTTCTTCTTCTTCTTCTTCTTCTTCTTCGCATTCCTCTTCGCATTCTTCTTCGCATTCTTCTTCGCATTCTTCTTCGCATTCTTCTTCGCATTCTTCGCATTCTCGTTCTTCGCATTCTTGTTCTTCGCATTCTTCTTCGCATTCTTCTTCGCATTCTTCGCATTCTTGTTCTTCGCATTCTTCTTCTTCGCATTCTTGTTCTTCGCATTCTTCTTCGCATTCTTCGCATTCTTGTTCTTTTAGTTGTTTCAAGAGCCCGGGCAGCCCAGTTTAAGATGGAGTGGCGCAACAAGAACTTTGGCAGGCCTGCAAAAGATAGAACTGTTGTAATCCAGACACGTCATGATGAATGAATGAACAACGGTCACCGTAGCATGGAATGACAGTTTGCGCCTTGTGACCCG
>OY744607.1:7358938-7363572 GCA_963556255.1 Allolobophora icterica | reverse complement strand
TGGCGAGGGGTATTCCAGCGGTGCCATGGAACATGGCGCAACTCAAGAGGTGGAGCAAAAATTTTGATACGGAACGATTTAATTATTAAACTAATTACTTTATCTTATAATATAAATCCATTTAAAATGAAATAATTTTAATAAAATTAAGTAACAACGAATAAAAGTTTATATATGTATATAATATTAATAGATAGATACTTGACAGTGCAGGCATATTTAAAAATTGTCGTTTGAACATATTTATAGTAAATATTATATTCGAGATAAAAAGTTTGGTCGTTATTGGTTAAGTTGATCCTTGGGAGTGCTATATTTACCCTTAGCACGGAGCACAATCATAGCTTGCTACGTTCCTGCATTGTATTCAAGACTAGGTCAATTCAATAACAGATGCTGGCTTCAGAGAATTGTGAACGATGGAATTTCACGAACAACGTAAAGTGCTACTGAACTACTTTATGTGCTATCGAACTACTTTCCTGTGCTGCTGAAACAGGTTTTTCGGTCGTTTTTTTAACGGATGCCGGCAGCAAGGCAACAGTATCAGGAGCTTTAATTGGAAATCATGACCTACAGCGTTGCGTTGACCCTGGCAGTTTTTCTCCTGCTCCGAAACAGTCACTGCAGGCTTTCAGTTCATTATTCTGATGATGCATTTGCTGTCAAAAGGAATTAACTCCTATCCATCCGCTGTGTGCAAATGTCACTTTGTCCGCAGCGGTGGGTGAGTCCCTGCTACACAGCTGCTGCATTGATGCAGCCATCCCTTCTTTCAGTCTCATTCTTTCATGGTCACGATCATGATAACGATCATGATCATCATCATCGTCGCCGCCGCCATCATCATCATCATCATCATCATCATCACAATCAGTAGCTTCGGCAGCAGAAGTAGCTCGGTGGAAGCCGTTAGTTGGATGTTATACCCGACCTGTCGGCGAGAAGGTGGAGGTAGAACGAGATCTCGTATAGCCAGTAACTAATTTCCTTTTATCTTTCAGAGACAACGGATCTGACGTCACTTCCTGTATACGTGATTCTACAGGAGCGGTAGTTACGCATTTGCGCTTTGTAGTAGACTTCATTACGTCATGGTTGAACTGCGACATGAACCCCGGAATTACGTATTCATTGACGTTACCGGAGCTCCTTCTATATGAGTCATTCGGCGCATTAAAAGGTGTTATGTGAAGACCCAGATTACAGCGAGATGATTGGCTGAATTTTTGCCTTGTAACGATGATTGTGCCAGTTTGAACCTCGTCACAGGGAACTACTTTAAAGATCCTGAACGTAACATTGAAGAGCATAATAACAGAGAACACAACGGAGAATCGCACATCAAAGCATCACACAGAAGGGCATAATATAACATTACAAGGCCTGACAAATAGTTCAGATCTTAACATAACAGAGCAGAGCATAAGGAAGCATAACATGGCATAACATAGAATAACATATTAGAACATAACATAACATAACATAACATAACATAACATAACATACCACAATATACCATAACATAGTATAAAATAACGTGACATAACATAATATAACATAACATTACATAACACAACTATATAACACAACATAACATAACATAACATGACATGACAAAACGGTGATTTTAATATAACTCAGCAGTTTCTCTAATAATCAACGCAACCTCCTTCCAACCATATTCCAATTTTCAGTTCAATTCTTATAGCAGAAATTATCGATAACAATAGAGCAACAGCTCACAATTCTTCAACGTCACCTCAGACTGGCACCGCATTTGCAGTCTTGCGGAAGTCGCCATAGCTTAATTGCACTTCAGCGCTGATTGATGGCTGAATAAATGTAGGTGACTATTCATGTAGCGCCTCCAAAAACCTTTCGCAAGAGCTGCAGTTAATGGATTTCCGTTTAACAATGTCGCTATATCAACATTGAAAAAGATTTCAATCCGTCACGTGGTTGCGCATATGATTTCTCCGCTCCACTTCTCATGTACATCGCGCAAGAATCTTCACGAACAACACCACCGGCAGAGGTCTCTCGAGGTCCTGACCCTCAAGCAACCCTCACACTTCCGGTCTCCATGGCGTCCTCCTCTTCCTCGGTGAGCGATGACCTCTGCTTCGCCCTCCACGCTCTATTCGACCGCCTAGAGGGAGCCACCTACCCCACATGGTCGACGAATGTTACGCACGGTCTCCTAGCGACATCCAGCGGCGACAAGAACGCGACCGGCGACGTCACTTCCGCTGCCGTTCACCAGGCCGTCGACTACGCCCTTCTGACTGGAAGTGGTGAACTGGACGACGAGATCAACGCCGCTGGATCGATCTACGACAACATCAAGTTCTGTCTGGCCGGGATCGTCAATCCAGTCCTCTGCCTCTTCGGACTGGTCGGCAACATCTTCAACGTTCTCGTGTTGTCCCGGGGACGGATGAAGGCGACGCTCGACTGCTCCATGGAGCGTGCGGCCCACATGGGTCTCGTCGCCCTGGCTGTCTCTGACATCCTGTACTGCCTCAGCGCCATGTGCCACTCCTTCTTCGTCAGTCGGACCCAGACGGCGTTCCCCAGCCTCAGCCTACAGCTCTACATCCAGATCTACGGTCCCTACCTGCAGAACACCTTCCTACATACGGGCACCTGGCTGACCGTTGTCATGGCAGCCGGACGATACGCCGCCATCTGCCGACCGCTCCAGGCGCGACACCTGGTGGGCGCGCGGTCGACGAGACTGGCGGTGTTGTTTACGTTCGTCGTTTGGACCCTTCTCGATATGCCACGCCTCTGGACCTACGAGGTCGTCCAGCATGACTGCCCAACCGGACATTCTCGCTACTACATCCTTGACCACGGTCAGTTCGTTCAGAACGAACGGCTCAAGATGGCGTTTACGTACCTGTGGGCGATAATCGGGTACGTCCTGCCCGTCCTGACTCTTGGCTACTGCAATGTGCATCTGATTAAGGCGCTGCGAGAGTCGATACGTGTCCGGCGCCTGTATCGCGTCAACGCGAAGGGGCTACTGTCCGGCAGTCGGATCTCTCCGACGCTAGTTGCCATCATCTTCATGTACATTATACTGATCAGCCCGTCGGAAATACTCCACTTCTGTTACTACGCAGTTAACGGAAGTGACGTCGAGATCCTGAACACTGCTATCGTCGTTACGAACCTTCTGCAGACGATGAATTTTGCTTTCAACTTTGTTCTCTATTGCATCGTCAACGTTCATTTTAGACAGACGAGCAAAGAACTGCTGCTGTGTATTTCGAAGAGTGCTGCTATCTATCGTCGCTCCTGGCACAATTCGTCGACGAGTTACGTCACGCGCGCGTCACTGCTGACGCATTCAGTACACGAAACGATTCTATAAGTCGAATCGTCGATTCTACTTCAAAGACTGTATCGAGTTTTAACTCAGACGTTCATTCGTTAGTTCGTTCATTCATTCGTTCATTCGTTCATTCATTAGTTCGTTCATTCGTTCGTTCATTCGTTCATTCATTAGTTCGTTCATTCGTTCGTTTATTCGTTCTTTCATTCTTTTGTTCATTCATTCGTTCATTCATTAGTTCGTTCATTCGTTCGTTCGTTCTTTTGTTCATTCATTCGTTCATTCAATCGTTCGTTCGTTCATTTGTTCATTCGTTCGTTCATTCGTCAATAGATGATTTTGTTCACGCTTTCGTTCACAGGTGTTTTCTTTGTTAACTTGTTCTTTCAATGATGGAGAAAATATTATGTTCTCTGGACTATTTCTTCCAGATTAAGGCTATTCTCGCAGATGTCAGAACCGTGGGAAGTTATGAGTCTTGTTCGGTGGTCCACGTGATAGATGTTAATCCGCCCGCAGTAAAATCTCGCTCAGCTAATGCTAACTCGGATTATCCCGCACAGCTTTCTGATTGAGCGTGCCATCCTCACCTCTGCTCGAAAGTCGTTTCAAATGGACCAAGTTTCTAGGTTGTTGTCTACAACTGTGAAGGACTCGACGTAATCTATAAGAATAGATTTCACTGGATTTATTAATTCTTTCATGCAGTGCCGGATTTAGACTTGATGAGACCCGAAGCTATATAAAGCTTCGAGGCCCCTGGTTAAAAAATACCACCAGAAGGTCTCACAGAACGTAAAAACATATATACCTTTTTATTATTTAATAGCAAGGCATTTCAAGGGAAAATTAAAATTATTTTCAAATGAATGCATTTACTCAGGTGAGATGGTTTTACATAATATATATGTATATACACACAATTTTTAAAGACCCCAAAACTTATGAATGTTCTAAGCCCCTGCGGTTTGTGAGGCTCTGAGCTGTAGCTTTCTTAGCTTATGCCTAAATCCGGCACTGCTTTCATTCATTCATTCATTCATTCATTCATTCGTTCATTCGTTCATTCATTGATTTATTCTTTCTTTCTTTCATTGCTTATTTGTTTAGTGGTTTTTGTGATTTAATCGGTTAGTTGCTTGTTTATTTGGTTTCGTCTGTTTGGTTTGGTTTCTTTACTTGCTACCATAATGTTTATTGTTTCGCTATTTACTTTTTAATGCTATTTTTTTATCGATTGCAATTTAGATATGGTTCATTATTAACTAACTTATGTCTTCATTCGTTTGAT
>OY744607.1:7343938-7353938 GCA_963556255.1 Allolobophora icterica | reverse complement strand
AAGGTAAAATTACCACATGTTAGATTGCTAAGTTGCATCGGGCGATGATAATTTTAAGTATTTCGAAAATACGAAGACATGTGGCCTGTAGGTTTGTATAGTAAAATGTCAACTAAAGTCGATCTGAGTGGACATTCCTAATGTAAATTTGAAATTGGGTAGGAGACTTTTAGACTCATAAGATGCATGATATGAAGTTAGAATGTTAACAACTCTTAGTTGGTTTATAGGATAAATTATTTTCTTTTGAAAGATGTACAGACTTATGTGTACTAAAGGTTTTTATGGTAAAATTGCTACACGTTTCTGGAAAGTCGGTCTGAGTGGAGACTTCTGCTGTAAAATTACCACATGTTAGATTGCTAAGTTGCATCGGGCGATGATAATTTAAGTATTTCTACAATACGAAGACATGTGGGCTGTAGGTTTGTATAGTAAACTGTCAACTAAAGTCGATCTGAGTGGACATTCCTAATGTAAACTTATCCATGTTAGTTTGCTAAGCTGTGTGGAGTGATGATAATTTTAAGTGTTTCTACATTGCGAGCTGTAGGTTTGTGCAGTAAAATGTCAAATTTAGGTTGAGAAAGTGCCTGTGATAATGGCTTACTTACTAACTTTTATATTACAAGATGCACAGTATGAATGTTTACATGACAAACTGTCGTCTTTTAAATTTGCAAATGCATATGGATTGAGAGTTTACATATCAAACGTATGACTTGTAGGCAACATCATGTACAAAGATTGTTGGTATGAAGGTTTGCATGGCAAACTACAGTCTCTTAGAATGTAAAGACATTTGGTATGAGAGTTTACTAAGGAAACATATGAATTTGTTCTTGTAGAGACGTATGTTGTGATAGAAACTTGTATCTTTTAGGCTGCATGGAGAAATGGTATGAAGGTTGGTACAGTAAAAGTTCCACATTTACATTGCACATGTGCTTGCGATGAGGGTTTGTGTACTAAAATTACAATTTTCTATGTTTCAATGAGTCAAGAATACTGTAAATATGTCAACACTTTCACAAATTTTGAGTTTGAGAATGCTAAAATATGAAAACTTAGGTTAAAGAATGCATAGTTCTACAACACTGGAAGGTAAGTAAGATGTTTAGAGGTTTTATCATTGTCAAGTGCTTGAAAGTAAGACAAGATTTCAATTTGCGCTTGCATTTGAACGGTTTTGGTTATGTAGACACCTATTGTGGGGCGTGTGTGTAATTGGATTTGTGGAAGTTAGATGTTTTTCTAATGAAAAGGTGTGTAAAAGTTACAGTCTTGCAGTGTTTGAGCGATGTAATTTACTCCACAGGTGCAAGTATGTAGCTCTAGTGTGTGGAAATGTCATGTTTTCAAATAAAGTACACATGCAAAGCACTTAAAATGGTGTATTTTGGAGCGTTCGAATGGTGGAACTGCAATGAGTGGCAGTTCTAACAGCAGAGGTGTGAAACAAATGGTTGCAAAGTGTATAAAATATTTTCGATTAAAATGCATAAAGTTTGTAAATTGTGCATTTTTGGACACTTTGGACGATGAAACTGATGTTTATGTTAGTTCCAGATGGTTATTTGTAAATCATGAACTCGCAATTTGTGGAAACTTAAAGATTTTGTCTGAAATGTGAAAAGCATGTGAAAATGTGCATGTGTTGCAGATTTCAAAAGATGAAACTGCTGTGTGTGATAGTTTTAACTGGGTGGTGTGCGAAGCGTGCGGTTGCAGTTTGTGGAAACTTAGAGTGTTTGACTGAATTGTGAAAAGCAATTGAAAATGTGCTTGTTTTGTAGATTGCAAATGTTGAAACTGTTGTGCATGATCGGTGAAGTAAGGAACACATGGTTGTAGTTTGTGGAAACTTACAGTTTTTGTATGTGAAAAGCATGCAAAACCATGCATCTGTTGTAGATTTCGATTCATCAAGCTGTTGTGTATTATAGTTCTAGATGTAGATGTAAGAAACAAGTGTCTGCAATTTGTGGGAAAAGAGAGTTCAAAATGTAAAGCATGGTACATTTTGAACAATTCGGATGACCGAAATGCTTGGCATAGTATTTCTAGCTAAAGTTTGTTCGTAGAGGTGAATTATACACATGCAAAGCACTTAAAATGGTATATTTTGGTAGAGTTCGGATGATGGGTTTGGTGTGTAACATGGTTCTAGCACAAGTTTAGGTCATATGAAGTGAAGTATCTCTTTGAATTTTGCTGGAAAAGACATGTAAATTGGCAAAGTCCATAGCTATGGCAGTTCTACTTGGATGGAAGTAAGCATATGTTCGTAATTTACATTGAAAACAGACGTTTTTGATTAAAAGACATTTGCAAAATGTGTACAATTGTGCAGTTTTGGGAAACTCAGACGATGGAAGCGATATGCAGGATAGGTCTAGCAAAGAGTCATAGTTATAATTGGTTGGAAAAATGTGGACTTTCGAATGAAAAGACATGTACACTGTTGCATTTTGGAGAGTTAAGGTGATGAAATTGATATGCCTTGGATAGGTAGGGGAAGAAACTGGCAGCTGCATGTTGCAGAAGCTATACATGTGACTTTGTGCATATTTTCTTTCTCAAGGGTATTTTAAATGCTTGCAAAAATAGTCAAAGACACGAGTTGCATGTTTCAAGTTGAGCTATTATCATAATACAGTTTCACAACTTCTATACCAAGTCGCCAAAGTTTGAACTATGAAACTATATTTTCACTGAGGGGAAATTCCACACATATGATGTTAAATTCATCGCATCATAACAGTTGCACACATGTTAAATTTGATAAAGTTCAAGACATGACATCAATTTATTCATGTTTTTGCATAGATCTCACAAGTACAAGTCCATTTTTAAATATTCAAACTTGAAAACATTGTTAGAGAAAAGCGAAACTGTCTAAATGTGCACTGTACACATGAATAAAAATTGCAAAGTTGTCAGTTTACAAACTTTGCACTCTATCATAATTAGAGAAACATGAAGAATCCAATACATTTTCAGTTCATTTCAGTTTTGGAGTGTACGCTTCTGTGCTTTTAATGGAGCACTGCTGACCTGATTACTGCTTGGTTTTGATGCGCAATCGGTTGAAGACTAAGTGCACTAGACACCGGCGCAGTACAAGTTACAAATTACTTAGATACTACATTAGACATTTACGAGTCCATTTCACTTGAAAACATTGCTAGAGAAAAGCAAAACACTCTAAATGTGCACTTAACATACAAATGCAAAAGTCAAAAATGTGCATTTTTTCTAAAAGGTTGTTCATTTCCAATGAAGACTTTTAGGCTAGGAAGATCCGAACTGTTCCAAGTATTCGTTCTCTGCACAGAGGACAATAGTTAGAACCACCAGCACACGATTCACAGCAAACTATATGGCAACATGGAAGTGTAAGTGTTTGTACTTGAGTAGAATGACAGCATCTGCACATCAATGAAGTTTGCAATTTTTCATTCTCAGTCTTAAGTCGCGCGAGAAGATAAGAATGAGAGGAGTTTGAAGTATGACACTTGTCAGGTTTTTCAATATGTTCGATATTTCCATCTGTTGGTTCACTTTCTTTAGGCTTATTTTCACCACTTGCACAATCTG
Source organism: Allolobophora icterica (assembly GCA_963556255.1). Lineage (NCBI taxonomy): Eukaryota > Metazoa > Annelida > Clitellata > Crassiclitellata > Lumbricidae > Allolobophora > Allolobophora icterica. The sequence goes on along the minus strand of OY744607.1, from coordinate 7,350,338 downwards.
GTTCACAGTTCTGCACCAAACTTATCACTTGCTTTTCTTCCATGAAACCCATTCTCAATATAGTTTTAAGTAATTTAAGGAGTTGACGTGTATAATTACGTTGACTACTCAAGCAACAATGTCATCTGGAACTATGAATGACAACTTTTAACGTATTCAAGTCCTTGTAAACCTTTCATCCATTGACTAGTTTACTTTCAAGCTTGGTGATTGGCATAATATCGCTAAATGCGCTACAGAAATTGCTGAAGCTGTTGACATGGCTACACAAAATTTCAATTTGTGCTTGCATTTGAACGGTTTTGGTTATGTAGACACCTATTGTGGAGCGAGTGTATAATTGGTTTTGTGGAAATTAGATGTTTTTCTAATGAAAAGATGTGTAAAAGTACCAGTCTTGTAGTGTTTGAGCGATGTAATTTACTCCACAGGGTGCAAGTATGTAGCTCTAGTGTGTGGAAATGTCATGTTTTCAAATATAGTACACATGCAAAGCACTTAAAATGGTGTATTTTGGAGCATTCGAATGGTGGAACTGCAATGAGTGGCGTTCTAGCAGCAGATGTGTGAAACAAATGGTTGCAAAGTGTCCAAAAATGCACAATTTACAAACTTTATACATTTTAATCGAAAATATTTTACACACTTTGCAACCATTTGTTTCACACATCTGCTGCTAGAACGCCACTCATTGCAGTTCCACCATTCGAATGCTCCAAAATACACCATTTTAAGTGCTTTGCATGTGTACTATATTTGAAAACATGACATTTCCACACACTAGAGCTACATACTTGCACCCTGTGGAGTTAATTACATCGCTCAAACACTACAAGACTGGTACTTTTACACATCTTTTCATTAGAAAAACATCTAATTTCCACAAAACCAATTATACACTCGCTCCACAATAGGTGTCTACATAACCAAAACCGTTCAAATGCAAGCACAAATTGAAATTTTGTGTAGCCATGTCAACAGCTTCAGCAATTTCTGTAGCGCATTTAGCGATATTATGCCAATCACCAAGCTTGAAAGTAAACTAGTCAATGGATGAAAGGTTTACAAGGACTTGAATACGTTAAAAGTTGTCATTCATAGTTCCAGATGACATTGTTGCTTGAGTAGTCAACGTAATTATACACGTCAACTCCTTAAATTACTTAAAACTATATTGAGAATGGGTTTCATGGAAGAAAAGCAAGTGATAAGTTTGGTGCAGAACTGTGAACCAGATTGTGCAAGTGGTGAAAATAAGCCTAAAGAAAGTGAACCAACAGATGGAAATATCGAACATATTGAAAAACCTGACAAGTGTCATACTTCAAACTCCTCTCATTCTTATCTTCTCGCGCGACTTAAGACTGAGAATGAAAAATTGCAAACTTCATTGATGTGCAGATGCTGTCATTCTACTCAAGTACAAACACTTACACTTCCATGTTGCCATATAGTTTGCTGTGAATCGTGTGCTGGTGGTTCTAACTATTGTCCTCTGTGCAGAGAACGAATACTTGGAACAGTTCGGATCTTCCTAGCCTAAAAGTCTTCATTGGAAATGAACAACCTTTTAGAAAAAATGCACATTTTTGACTTTTGCATTTGTATGTTAAGTGCACATTTAGAGTGTTTTGCTTTTCTCTAGCAATGTTTTCAAGTGAAATGGACTCGTAAATGTCTAATGTAGTATCTAAGTAATTTGTAACTTGTACTGCGCCGGTGTCTAGTGCACTTAGTCTTCAACCGATTGCGCATCAAAACCAAGCAGTAATCAGGTCAGCAGTGCTCCATTAAAAGCACAGAAGCGTACACTCCAAAACTGAAATGAACTGAAAATGTATTGGATTCTTCATGTTTCTCTAATTATGATAGAGTGCAAAGTTTGTAAACTGACAACTTTGCAATTTTTATTCATGTGTACAGTGCACATTTAGACAGTTTCGCTTTTCTCTAACAATGTTTTCAAGTTTGAATATTTAAAAATGGACTTGTACTTGTGAGATCTATGCAAAAACATGAATAAATTGATGTCATGTCTTGAACTTTATCAAATTTAACATGTGTGCAACTGTTATGATGCGATGAATTTAACATCATATGTGTGGAATTTCCCCTCAGTGAAAATATAGTTTCATAGTTCAAACTTTGGCGACTTGGTATAGAAGTTGTGAAACTGTATTATGATAATAGCTCAACTTGAAACATGCAACTCGTGTCTTTGACTATTTTTGCAAGCATTTAAAATACCCTTGAGAAAGAAAATATGCACAAAGTCACATGTATAGCTTCTGCAACATGCAGCTGCCAGTTTCTTCCCCTACCTATCCAAGGCATATCAATTTCATCACCTTAACTCTCCAAAATGCAACAGTGTACATGTCTTTTCATTCGAAAGTCCACATTTTTCCAACCAATTATAACTATGACTCTTTGCTAGACCTATCCTGCATATCGCTTCCATCGTCTGAGTTTCCCAAAACTGCACAATTGTACACATTTTGCAAATGTCTTTTAATCAAAAACGTCTGTTTTCAATGTAAATTACGAACATATGCTTACTTCCATCCAAGTAGAACTGCCATAGCTATGGACTTTGCCAATTTACATGTCTTTTCCAGCAAAATTCAAAGAGATACTTCACTTCATATGACCTAAACTTGTGCTAGAACCATGTTACACACCAAACCCATCATCCGAACTCTACCAAAATATACCATTTTAAGTGCTTTGCATGTGTATAATTCACCTCTACGAACAAACTTTAGCTAGAAATACTATGCCAAGCATTTCGGTCATCCGAATTGTTCAAAATGTACCATGCTTTACATTTTGAACTCTCTTTTCCCACAAATTGCAGACACTTGTTTCTTACATCTACATCTAGAACTATAATACACAACAGCTTGATGAATCGAAATCTACAACAGATGCATGGTTTTGCATGCTTTTCACATACAAAAACTGTAAGTTTCCACAAACTACAACCATGTGTTCCTTACTTCACCGATCATGCACAACAGTTTCAACATTTGCAATCTACAAAACAAGCACATTTTCAATTGCTTTTCACAATTCAGTCAAACACTCTAAGTTTCCACAAACTGCAACCGCACGCTTCGCACACCACCCAGTTAAAACTATCACACACAGCAGTTTCATCTTTTGAAATCTGCAACACATGCACATTTTCACATGCTTTTCACATTTCAGACAAAATCTTTAAGTTTCCACAAATTGCGAGTTCATGATTTACAAATAACCATCTGGAACTAACATAAACATCAGTTTCATCGTCCAAAGTGTCCAAAAATGCACAATTTACAAACTTTATGCATTTTAATCGAAAATATTTTATACACTTTGCAACCATTTGTTTCACACCTCTGCTGTTAGAACTGCCACTCATTGCAGTTCCACCATTCGAACGCTCCAAAATACACCATTTTAAGTGCTTTGCATGTGTACTTTATTTGAAAACATGACATTTCCACACACTAGAGCTACATACTTGCACCTGTGGAGTAAATTACATCGCTCAAACACTGCAAGACTGTAACTTTTACACACCTTTTCATTAGAAAAACATCTAACTTCCACAAATCCAATTACACACACGCCCCACAATAGGTGTCTACATAACCAAAACCGTTCAAATGCAAGCGCAAATTGAAATCTTGTCTTACTTTCAAGCACTTGACAATGATAAAACCTCTAAACATCTTACTTACCTTCCAGTGTTGTAGAACTATGCATTCTTTAACCTAAGTTTTCATATTTTAGCATTCTCAAACTCAAAATTTGTGAAAGAGTTGACATATTTACAGTATTCTTGACTCATTGAAACATAGAAAATTGTAATTTTAGTACACAAACCCTCATCGCAAGCACATGTGCAATGTAAATGTGGAACTTTTACTGTACCAACCTTCATACCATTTCTCCATGCAGCCTAAAAGATACAAGTTTCTATCACAACATACGTCTCTACAAGAACAAATTCATATGTTTCCTTAGTAAACTCTCATACCAAATGTCTTTACATTCTAAGAGACTGTAGTTTGCCATGCAAACCTTCATACCAACAATCTTTGTACATGATGTTGCCTACAAGTCATACGTTTGATATGTAAACTCTCAATCCATATGCATTTGCAAATTTAAAAGACGACAGTTTGTCATGTAAACATTCATACTGTGCATCTTGTAATATAAAAGTTAGTAAGTAAGCCATTATCACAGGCACTTTCTCAACCTAAATTTGACATTTTACTGCACAAACCTACAGCTCGCAATGTAGAAACACTTAAAATTATCATCACTCCACACAGCTTAGCAAACTAACATGGATAAGTTTACATTAGGAATGTCCACTCAGATCGACTTTAGTTGACAGTTTACTATACAAACCTACAGCCCACATGTCTTCGTATTGTAGAAATACTTAAATTATCATCGCCCGATGCAACTTAGCAATCTAACATGTGGTAATTTTACAGCAGAAGTCTCCACTCAGACCGACTTTCCAGAAACGTGTAGCAATTTTACCATAAAAACCTTTAGTACACATAAGTCTGTACATCTTTCAAAAGAAAATAATTTATCCTATAAACCAACTAAGAGTTGTTAACATTCTAACTTCATATCATGCATCTTATGAGTCTAAAAGTCTCCTACCCAATTTCAAATTTACATTAGGAATGTCCACTCAGATCGACTTTAGTTGACATTTTACTATACAAACCTACAGGCCACATGTCTTCGTATTTTCGAAATACTTAAAATTATCATCGCCCGATGCAACTTAGCAATCTAACATGTGGTAATTTTACCTTTCAAACCTTAAGATTCTAAGTTTAGCATACATCGCACACGTCTAAAAGTTGAAAGTTTACTGCGCAAGTGCGCATGTCAGATTTAGCACATCTTAGGAATTTACAAGACAGAATTTTATTAAACAAGTCTTTAAACTATTCTAAGAGTTATCATTCTAACATCGTGCCATACAAAGTAAAAGACTTAAGCTTCCTATTTAAACTTCCATTTGTCTTTTCAATATGTTATAAGATTGCTATGCAATGCCAATACACCTGTTAGGCCTATAAACTCATCTGTGTTAAAGACTGATTGACTGCGTATCGTCCACGTGTGAAGGACGAGAAACTGTTTATTTAGCACATTTGCTTGCTACAGTATACGTACAATTCCACAATTTGCTTTTCTTAACATTTAGACCTGCAAACTTGCAATCCTACTTACACATAAACACATCCATGTTGTGCAACTCTACATGTTTCTTACGAACTTACAAGGTTTTATAATATGACTTTTCCAATATATTTTAATGCATTAAAATCATATATGCATATGAACTTGTGCCAAAGTAGACTTCTACCTGTAATGTGCGATGTATAATAATATGACTGTTTCAAAACTATGTGGTTCTTTTGATTATTCCAGACAATATAACTATAATGAATTTGCCAAAGGGATAACCACTTTAGTGCATGTATACGATTTACACATTGGAATAAACACTGGTTCATATGACTGCCTTTGGGTGCAATTGATTCGTTTGTTTTGAAAGACCGATATTTGCCACCTGAGGGACTATAATTGTTATTCAAACAGTTGACGCGTCTTGTATGTGTGCAGCTTAATTGCAAAGACCCTTGTGCATATGACAGCTTGGCCGAATCAACTGTTTGTTAGCGCGTTTGACAGACGTATAATTCTGACGCCTAGTTGCGTGCGAGTATAATTGCAAATCCTCGGGCAGTCAGTGATTGTTAGAACAATTTGGCAGATTGAGCGCTTTGACACGTTGAGATATAGCGCTTGCAAACTAATGGACTGTTAAGCTCTTATGCAAATTCTCATTCGGACTCTTGCTAACTTTGGTGGTTTGCAATTGAAAAGTTGCAATTTTACGTCTTAAGCTGTGCAATAGTAACAACTCTGCAGTGGATTTTAATTCGTTTACAGGAATTTTGAATGCAAACCCGACTGAGTATGGTAGAGCGTTACAGCTGGTTCCCATTTCCATTATTACATTTCTGTAATGTCAAATTCGACTAACTTGCGACTTTTCTGATATCTTCCCCTTTACCTAGCGATTTTAGAGTTCTCTCTTCAGAATTCTTACTACAGTTTACTTTTCTTTTAGTTATTGGTTTTCATATTTCTTAATGTGTTAAGCTCATATTCAAATTCTAAGTTCATATGACTTTTCAACATGGAAGTGCTAACTCACTAACTTTGGCAGCGTGTAAGTTTGAAATTGAAAAGTTGTGATTTTGCATCTTCAGCTAAGCTAGAGAAACAACTCTGACATGGATTTAATTCGTTTACATGAATTTTGAATGCAAATTCGACTGAGTTTGCTAAAGTGTCACAGCCATAA
>OY744607.1:7256438-7341438 GCA_963556255.1 Allolobophora icterica | reverse complement strand
CACGATTTTACATGGTTAAAAATAGTTACTTAGTAAAGAAACAAGAAAAATAAATGGTACAACTTGAAATATTTTTACAACAAAGCTTTACGAATTGCACTTTCAATTTTACATTAAGTGTTCAAAGTGTCCACCATTGGCCTGCACGCATGCCTTCAGCCGTTTGGTAAAGTTCTTGATGGCCTTGTTGATCGGCGCCTGTGGCATATCGTCCCATATTGACTGCAAAGCGGCTTTCAACTCGGCGATTGTCTTTGGCTTCGGCTGGAGTTTGTGATACCTTTCCAGCATGGCTTCCCACACGTGATAGTCAAGGGGGTTGAGATCTGGGGAATTTGGTGGCCACTGGTCCTTCTCAATGATCTCAGGACAGTTTGCGTGCTTTTAAGCTGGTGCCCTGGTTTTTGTTTTCATAATAAATGCTACAGTACAACCAATAACGCAACCGTAAAATTTGCATGTTATAAAGCGTGGGCTTGTCTCTGTTCAAATAGCATAACTTAGTCAATTGTTGTGATAATATAATGTAATTTGGCAATTGTACGTAGATATGAATGACCAATGGCCGTGTAAATTTTCTTATAAAAATCCAACTGCGTTCTTGAGATATCAACCAAACACTGCAGGGGATTACTTTATTTTGCCGCACCCTGTATATTTAGTCTATAAACACAGTATAAATAATTATACAGTACATCGACTCGCATTGCTGCCTGTTGACTTGTTTTTCTGTTGACGCCATTTTGAAAGTGAGAATTATAGATTTAAGCTGACATAGACCTTACAAACAATAGTGTTAATTCTATAGTGAAGTCCTCGATCACTGTTGTTGTAACATTTAAAATTAGTGGTATTAGTGTTCCATTGTGTTCTTAATGTTCCTTATGATCCTTAATGTTACTTAGTGTTCCCTAATGTTACTTAGTGTTTCTTATATAGTGTTCCTTAATGTTCCTTAATGTTCCTTAATGTTCACTGAGTTCCTTAATGTTCCTAAGTGTTCTCTGATGTTTCTTTTGTTCCTTAATGTTGCTTACTGTTCCTTATGTTCCTTAGTGTTCCTTATGTTGCTTAGTGTTCCTTGTGTTCCTGATGTTCACTGTGGTTTCCGTCACAGCAATAAGCAAAAAATTTATAAATTGGAAATTTTTTAAATGCTTAGTATTTTCTTGTCATAGTGCATTTAGGTCTGAAGCCTGAAGCAGCAGCTCACTCTGAAAATGGCGGGCGGGGCTTAGTTATTTTATAATGCGGTCACGCATTCTCACTGCTGCAGCGGCCGGGAGTCGACCTACTGTGTAATAATATTGATACTGTGCTATAAATATCGATGAACGAGCAATTACAACTGGGTTAATTCACAAATCCAAAAATCCGGGGCGAACACAGGTTGTTGTTGCGCATTTTCACGTTCTCATGTGTGTCCACATTGCACTTTTTATTTTTTTAGGTTACAAAAATAACGATGAATTTTCGTTAGTGTTATTTCCGTTATAGTTATAGTCATTGATATTTTAAAATTACAGTTATAGTTATCGTTAACGAAATCATTTTTTTTTTCGTTAACGAACATTTTCGTTATCGTTATCGTTAACGAAGATCACACTAGTCCTATCTTATCCTATCCAGTCCTATCCTATCGTAACTCACACTAACTTATGTTATTCTAACCCACCCTATTCTGCCTTATCCCATCTTGCCATATCCCATACATTCCTGTCCTATTATATCCTATCCAATCCTATCCTATCATAACCCACCATATTCTATCTTATCATAACACACCTATCCTATCTTATCTTATCCTATCCTATCTTATCTTATCCACCTTATCCTTCCCTATGCTATCCTGCCCTTTCCTATGCTATCCTGTCCTCTGCTCTCCTCTCCTACCCTATCCTATCTTATCCTATCCTGCCCTATCCTACGTATCCTGCCCTATCCTATGCTATCCTGTCCTTTCATATCCTATCCAGTCCTATCCTATCCTATCTATCCTATCTTATCCTAACTTATCCTAGCCGTAGATCACCGTGGGTCATGTGGACATGTTATCCGAAATTTTGGTACTGCAAGGTGATGTATACTGGCCATCTGAAAATATTCACATTTTTTGTGAAAATAAACAGTTACATCGTTTCAAGAGAATAACAATAGCAGCACTGACTGGAATGCTATCGTAGCAGGCGACGAGAAATGATTGACAAAACCTGCAGCTTATTACAAACGGTTATCAGAAAATTAATAGATTATTAATAAGGAATTGCTGGAGAGTCTTGAAGACTAAACGTTCAGTTAAAAGGTGTTACATATTACGACAGTCTCATCAAATCCATCATAAAATTCTGTCTTCAAGCAATTGTCAGAGGAGTTTCCACTTTCCAAGCGTCCTTCCTTGCGAGTGAATTGGGAATATGCAGGGCTGTAGTCGAGGGTATACGCGGGTATACAGCGTATACTCACCTCTAGAGACCGTATACTCACCTCGCAAAATATTTATATTTATTTATATTAAAATACTGTAGTGTATTCTCACAAAATACTGTAGCGTATACTCACCTACAATTTGTTTCTGAAAACTAACCGGTAGCGTGTACTCACCTCTAATTTTACCACTACAGCCCTAGGAATATGTACTATCTAATTATTACAAATCTTGGACTTACGGTCACTTACCCCCACTGCCTTTCTACCTGTCTTATCCTATAGCCTATTCTATATGATCCTATCCTAGCTCATCCTATCCTAGCTCATCCTATTCTATCCTATTTCATCCTATTCTATCTCATCCTATTCTATCCTATCCTATCTCATCCTATCCCTATCTCATACTATCCTATCTCATTCTATTCTATACTCGTGATGTTGCTGCAGCTCTAGATCTTACCAAATCCAGCAGCAGGAAGGCCTCTGACATTTTCTTTCCTAGTCTATATGCAACACAAGCTGGTAAGATGGTCATCAGTCCTTCTGCAATCCATCAAGCAGTTGAGATTCGTGAATCTTTCGATCCAAAGTTTCGCCTTGCTATCCAACATTATGTCAGATTTCACAGAAACAGGGCGAGTTTGTGTGGCAAGCCTTCCAATAATGGCATCTGGCGAGTATATGTGAACAAGCTATTTCCTATCACAGCCTTCAACAAACGCATACATGTCTGCAGCTACTACAGCCATCGTAGCTATAGGGGGACCATGTCAGTTGGTAGGAAGTGCATTCGCTGCATTTTCCTCCGTAGACGCTCCATTCTCTGTTTATCATCGGCAGATGTAAAGCCCCACCAGGCAGGCGATGCGTACAGGAGACGCGAGATCGTCGTTGCCCCAGCGACGATAACCAATGCCTCAGAGGACAAACCACGGGTCTCCAGGACCTTCAGTACGTGGAGGGATCTGAAGCAAGATCGTAAAATCATCTCAACATGCGATGTGGCACGGAGATTCCCTCTGAAGGTGACACCAAGGACGGTCATCTCAGTGACCGACTCTACACCTGTTGGATAGGTTGTGGAGTTGATCCGTCGGGCAACAATCATCTGTCTTCACTTACAAGCGTTCAACCTGAGATTGTTGTTTATTGCGCGTTACTGCCTCGCGCTCCTCATTGATCCTATCCCTTGTCGAGCCGGCAACGAAGAGGTAAGTAGCATCGGCAAATTTAACGATCTTCTTATGCTTATGGACGGCATGGAGGTCGGAGGCATTAAAAATAAATGCGACAGGACCGAATCCAGATCCCTGGATGACGCTGGCGTTGATTGAAGCAATGGCCGGCAGACGTATTGCGAAGCTAGTTGAGTGTGACCTGTTCTGTAAGAAGTCGACCATCCAGTTATATATGTTCCGGCAGGTCAAGGTGTGAAGCTTTCGCGCGAGAACAGAATGCCGGACGGTGTCAAACGCCTTCGAAAAGTCAAGTGATGACGGCGGCTACATAGCCGTTATCCCTAAGGTGTGAGGTGACATGGTGGAGGATGGAAACAAGTGTAAATGTACGCGATTTTCTATAGCGGCCGTATATGGCCTCGACCCTGCTCATTTTTCAATGAATTGATCGGGTGAGATCCTTCACCACCGCTGCCCGTTTGAATGGGTGCCACGCCATTTAAGGTCCCCGTGTTGGGACCGTGCTAGCCCGAGATTTAAATCTCTGAAATAAGCCACCTTCGGGAAGCGAACCGCGGTCCGCATGCGCTCTAACACAGAGTCGCATGAGACGCGCAGCCAACGCTTTTACCGATGTAGCTAACCGGGCCAGTGCCGCAGTAGTGGAGCTCGTGGGGCGGAAGGCATACTGGTCGGCTAGAAGATCAGAAATGGGGGAAGCCTGGATAGATGGAAAATGTAAGGAAAAAGCACTAACGTATTTATTAAGCGCCACTACATGTTGACCAGTATTAATCGAAGGCGCTGAGCAATTGTAAGTGAAGGACTTGCTCAAGGTCACTACACAGTAATCGTTTCAGACAGATTCGAACTGCTCCCGGAACTGCCGCCATCCACCGCCGTTAAGTCCTCAAGTCGAAACCAGTCGCTTTCGAATGCTAGGGACTTAATTCGTATAATTATTTGCTTATTGCTCTATTTCACGGTTTCCGATTTTAGATTTGAAGAAGACACCAGCAGCAGGACAGAAGCAACACTTGGTTATAAAGTACGAGTCACAGCGCAACAGACTAACAGTCTAACAATCAGTCGATGTCAGGTCACCAGTTCTTTACTTACTACCTGCCCGAGTGGTGTCTGTAATTTTGCATAACGTCACGCAATCGTTTTAATCGAAAATGGCGTCTGTTCGTAAGGCAAACGTATCGTTGAAAATACGTTGATTTCAACGTCTACCACCAGTCGACTAAGTCGTTAAGTCATTCGCTAACTCATCAAGTCAGTCCGTAATTCCTTAACGACCATTGGCTTTCGGAAGGGGGCAAGGAGTACTTGCCCCCTGGATTTTGCAAATATTTTGCAAAAATAAAATCTTTTGATTATTTTGATTATTACAACAGTCCCAGCACGATTTTCAATGCGAAAAACACTTAATTATTTAGGTAAAGTCCTTGATCATTGTTTTTTTTTATTTTCTATGCAAATTTTCTTCTATGAAAAACGTCATTCCCCAAATGTTGCCCAACTAAAAAATTGTTGCCCTCCTCCTAGAACTTCCTGAGGACCCCCATGTTAGCGACTAACTCCGGGGACTAGCTTGAACCCGTGATACAAGGCAAGCGCTCTAACAACCAATTGGCAACCCTTAACTATTCGAAGTGGTTTTGAGTTTCTGTAGAAATGACATTTCCTGAGGCTCGCTGTCAGTCAAGTATTGTAGCCTTGTGAAAGCGAATTGATAGCCATATGAATAATGCTATTCATGCATTTAGAAAGCCCGTTTAAAGACTGGAAAAGAATGCAAAATGACGTCTACCGAGGTGACATCTACCGAATGATGACGCGGTAATCGTAATCGTAAGTAAGTAAGTATATTCTTTAATATAACCAGCTGCCAAACAGCACTCTGGTGAACAAGCATCAGCATACACATTTCTAATGCGCTACTCTAAAGCCAAGCGCCGGGCACCAGCATATTCACGAGCGCTGCGTCGTATCAGAGGGTTGTCCAGAGATCGATGTCCTGTGGAGGTCTGAGTCCGGTTGTTAGAGAGACCAGAGAGAGTAGACAGAACGGTTGCTAAGGCAGACTAGCCAACTGACGTTTCCTAGTCGGAGTGGGCAGAGGCCTAGCTATGGGTTCCGGAGGGGGAGGGACATGTGTCCCCGGGCGCCAAGTGAAGGGAGCCAAAATGAGGGTTAAAATAATAATTTTAATCTTTATTTTGATGCAATTTTAACTAATTTATCCCAAACAAATTTATAAGATTTAATTTTGGTGCCCCAAAATATCCAGTTATATCCTCATTACTTACAAACCAGTTGTCAGGTATGATTTTGGCGCCCCATTGAGGACAAAGGGGCATCATAAGCTATCTGTATTTTTCTTATTTTATTTCAAAATTTAAACTGCCGTTCGATGTATTTGAAAAATGTGAAATAAATAAAACAGGGAGGAGGGCCAAATTCATAGCTCGTCTCCGGTCTAGAACTGCTATGACGCAACATCGTGCCTTTGTCATCCTTGGCCATACTCTATGGAATGACCATCCCCTCAATCTGTAGTAAGATTTCCTCTTCTCCTCGTCCTCTTCTCTCCACCTCCTGAAGACTTCTCTTTTCCCTCGGACTCCCACGCTGACAGTTCCTCTGAATTGTTTATTTAGTAAATTCCTTTTTGCAAGTATCAAAGTAAATAAGTTTTACTTTTCATAAGTAATTAAGTAGTATTAAATAAATACTTTAAGTAGGAATAAATAAATAAATATTAATTAATGAGCGGTGCTTTGCAAATTCCCAGATACGATACGATACGTTACGATACCTTACAATCCTACGCTTAACAACAATCACATTGCATTATCACATTACATTGTTAAACGCTACATTGAATGACTCGTGTTGCATCACAATACGTTACGCGTCGTTGGCGAATGACTATGACGTAGGCGGAACGTGCGTCCATGTAACGAAAGATGGCGGGCGACGAACAGGTGCTCAACAATGATGATGATGAGCCACGTGACTCCTCATCGGCTGTTACCATCATCTGCTGAGTGCGTCCGGCTCACCATCAGATCCAACCAACTTAACCGTTGCCACAGGATCAAGATGAATGAAGCTCATTGCCTCTGGCGGGCACCTGCTTGAGTGGATCTTGGCCACGCATTGTCTTTAGGCGTTGCCCGTACAACGGCGTGTTGTCAAGACGTTGTCGGTGCATCAAAGGAAGTCGGCGATTGGACGCGCTGCTCAGATACACCTCCGCTTCTTCTTATTCATCCATCAGATTTGTATTAGCCTTAACCGGATCGGCGCCCCCGCCGCGCGGACGCTGCATGCTGACAATAATTATAAATATCTGATATCTTCCTTGTCAAGCGACTGAGAGAGTTCGACACCGCAACTGCAAACACGGTAAGCGGCTCCGTTGAATTTCACAGGAACTTCGTTGGGTTATTTTTGTCGACGTAAACAACAGCATGACAAATAATGTTGGCCTAGACCGGGTCAAAGTTCCGACAAATATTGAAAGAAAAGACTCGCTAATTATGGCGACCTACTTGTTTTCTGTAGTCCAATCGGCGCGGGAAAATCCCACGTGGCTACAGGTATATTTTTCGGGGGGTACGAGGGGTATTAGTACCCAACTCTTCAGTGGATTTTTAACATGTTAATTGGTGGAGAAATTCCTCACCAGCCCTCTCAAATTCCCACAGTTCGTGCCCTTTTCCAGACCAGTGAATTTAGCTCTTTTTAGTCTATGCTAATTCAAAACATATATAAAACTTCATTAAAGGTATAAAACATAGATAGCCCACTATTGGTGTCATCTCAAGCTTGAAGACAATAATATTTTGAACTTTTTTAAAACAGTTTTTAAGCAAATTTCAATATATAATATTTTTTGTCATTTGTGTGATCTGTTGATATTGTGACTGCTTGAAAGTTCAGTTATTTAAATATATGTTCTTTTCCTAGTTTCTCTGATTCGGTGCTCTTTGACTTAAAATTACACCGGAAAATGTCCTTTTTCAAAATATCCTACTACTTTCACTACTACTACTGCTACTTTTATTATTATTATTATTATTTTTATTATTGGTATTATTATTTCTTATTAGTAGTAGTAGCAGTATTAGTATTAGTACTTTCCCCGAGGTACATATGATTCCTCGGGATTAGAAAAATCAACCGGGCATTGTTCTGGAATGACAATTATTATTATTATTGTTGTTGTTGTTGTTGTTGTTGTTGTTGTTACTATTATTATTACTATTATTACTTATATTATTATCATGCAAGGAACATAAACGACGCCATTATAAATGTTTAACAGTCGCGAAGGGGAAACGATGCGAAATTTGGTACCCCCTCCCCCACTTTCTTCTTTCTGGACCAAAGTTACGCCTCTGCACTTGGCTTCTGAAAATCGACCGCATGCTTAATTTCAAAGACATATATACTCGGCCCTAATAACGTCTGGGTAGAGCAAAGACGCTGTAGACAGATTTAGAGAGGCTGTAGTTCTAGCCGTAGTTGTTTTTGATATTGGATCGCTTCAGTCAAGGTTCGTTCTATTTCGGTTTTATTAACTTGCCAAAGTAGGCTGATACGCTTATCCTCTCGATATGTTTTGAAAACAAACAGATAATTGGTCAACTACATGTTAGTGCAATAATGGTGTTTCTTCTTGCACTTTAGACGAGTTTGTGTGCATCAAATTCTAATAACTTAATCACCCTGTGCTGTGTATATTCTTGTTAAATTCATACTACTTATCTGGTTGTAACACGTTTTCAATGATGTAACATAATGTAATAATAGGAGATGTGGGCCTTATAAGGTAATAATACGTGAACTACGATAAGATAAGGAAAGGTAAGCTAAAGTAAGCTTACCTAAGCCTAATTAATTATATGGAAAATTAAGGTACGGTATGCAAGTGTCAGTTAAGAGAAGTTCTAGTAAGTTAACTTAGTTAAGGTCAGTGGGCATACATATTAATTTGGTTTTTATTGTAAAGCTGCATTTTTTTCTTTCGATTTTTGGTATCTTTGCTATGGTGGCTAACGCTGTAATTTTTCTTGCAAATAATATGTTATATATTTGTGTACTAACTTATGTATGCGTGTATGCAAGTATTCATGCATGTATATATATCTGTATTTAGGTATATATTTTATGCACCTACGTACGTACATCTATGTATGTATGTATTTATGTATGTATGTATGTAAACTATGTATGTATGACATTGTATGTATGTATGTATGTATGCATGTATGTATGTATGTATGCATGTATGTATGTATGCATGTATGTATGTATGCATGTATGTATGTATGGATGCTTGTACTTAGACACTTAACATAGCGCCTTTTATGTTCTTATGTGGCTGTTGTTGTTACAGTTAATGCTGACATTGTTGTTATTATTATTATTGCTGACATCGTTGTCATTAGTATTATTGCTGACATCGTTTTCATTATTGTTATTGCTGACATCGTTGTCATTATTGTTATTGCTGACATCGTTGTCATTATTGTTATTACTGACATCGTTGTCATTATTGTTATTGCTGACATCGTTTTCATTATTGTTATTGCTGACATCGTTTTCATTATTGTTATTTCTGATATCGCTTTCATTATTGTTATTGCTGACATCGTTGCCATTATTGTTATCGTTGTTATTGGTGTTTTGAGGTCGGACAATTCATTTATCCGTTTCCCTGATCCGATGGATGATTTCGAGGAGTTTCGCGCCAGGTCCTACAGCGGCGGATTCATCCAACCGTTACATCGGTCGAAGCCACTGGACCGGCGCCGCATCTCACTGAACGCCGAACTCGCATCACGCGTGTCCTGCAGTCGCTTCGTTCACCCTGAATTTGCCACTCCCATTTCAGAGTGCACTGGTCTCAGCCTCTTGTTCTCAAAGACCTCTGGATCGAAGCAACTCAGACGTAGTTCCGGTTATGACGACACCTACCGGCGGAACGGTGAGGCAGAGGCAGGGAAAGATGCGAAAAGGATTGGCTCCAGCAGCTTGGATGAAATGCAGATGCGCCCGAGGGTTTCCAGTGCCCCGACCCCGAACTGCGCGCGAAGGTCACGACGCATGACGGACGCAGTCAACCGTGACTCTCCATCGCCGCCACGCTTTCAGAAGGTGCGCAGCTTCAGTTTGACGCAGAAGGGTATCATCTGCCAGGGCTACACTTACGTCAGAAACTCACCGGAAGTCCAGGCGCCCGCCGATGGGTCCATTTCCGGTTTCCAGCCTGTCGTTTCCGCAGGCAGAAACGTTTCGTCGAAGGACGTCCATTGTAGCGGTTCCCAGCAGGAAGTCACTCCGGAAGTCCTTGAAAAGTCGAAAACACATCACGGGAAGAAGTGGAATCGTCACTTCCGGCTTCAGTTGATGGGCGGAAGTGGAACTGGCAAGTCGAGCATCTTGGCTCATTTCGTCCGACCGGAGAGCAATCTCCATAGCAACGCATCCGACGACTCACCTGATGGATCTCCAGGTAGGCAGCATAAGGACCATGATCAGGTCATGTAATATAGGACCATGATCAGGTCAGGTATTACAGGACCATGATCAGGTCAGGTATTACAGGACCATGATCAGGTCAGGTATTACAGGACCATGATCAGGTCAGGTATTACAGGACCATGATCAGGTCAGGTAATAATATTTCAGGCAATTATAGCAAGGTTTTAATTTAAACAATTTTAGTAAGTATTGGTCTTAGTAAATTCATTTTAGCAAGTATCAAAGTTAATAAGTTTTCGTTTTCATAAGTAAATTAAGTAGTTTCAATTGATCTAAGCAAGAATAACAAAACTACTAATTTTACTAAAATATTAACTAATTTTTGTATGTTTTGATAATTCTAGTATAAAATTTTAGTTGTTTAGTAGGTCTACATATTATATCTAGGATGCTTTATTAACTTTATTATAGGGACTTGCGAATCACAAATTTCCGTCGAATCGAATCTCGAATCGAATCGGGGGTTAAGATTCGAATTCGAATCGAATCTCGAATCGAATCAGCGGGTACCAAAACCATGTTTTGATATTCAAATAGTGTGTAGCTTATGTGATAGCACAGGCATACCACCGTATCAATAGGCCTATCTCAATAACACTTCTGCAGTTTAAAATCAAGTAAACTAAACATTAAGCTAATTAACAGAATAACTCACAAATAATTTATGAGTTAAGTCAGTAAGTATTTTCTTTATTGTACCAATTGCATAACCACACTTTGGTGAACATTCGTCTAAGCCAGGCATGGGCAACTTCTTTTAGGCCTAATAGAGGGCCGCACTAAGATTTTAAGGGCAGCTGTGGGCCGTATGCCAATCGCAGGCTAATTTTTGCAGATTAATCTGCCCCAGAAAATGAGAAAAAATTAATTTTGGTTAAACTTCAAGTTTCAAATAAATGAAAATAATTTTTATGATGAAAACATAATTATCCTAATGCCTACAGTTCTACACTACAATAAAAAAATTTGTTTCAAGTTTCTTCAGTTTTAAAAATACATAAAACTGTTAGTCTGTACAATTCATCCATTTGCTAGATGTGCAATATTTAATATAGGCCCTATATTCCTATAATAATGATTATGGTGAGATCTGACACTGCACCGGATTCAACAATTAGTTTACAACACAGGGCTAATCATTTTTCCGAAAAAGATTCGAAATTTTTCGAATCGTGACATCATTTTCGAATCGAATCGAATACCGCCGCCCGATTCGTTTTCGAATCGAATATCGAAGTTTCGCAGGTCCCTACTTTATTAATGAGTAGACGTTCGCAAAGGTTCATCAGTCACTCTGGTTCAGAGTAAAGCAGGGAGGCGACCTGACCGACGTCTCTTAAGAGCGTAGACTCGGATCCGACCTGGGCTGGTGAACCAAAGTCCTCCGTGCCCACCTTCACGCGGTGCGGACTGTTAGTACCCTTCCTTCCAAAGGAAGGGGAACGAACGGGCACGGCAGGCAAAACCAGGGGAAGGCAATGGCAAACCACCCCTGTTAACATGCCAAGAAAATCGTCATGAGATACACCAAACTGGACCTGACTTCGAATAGGATGCAATGGAGAATGTTTGTCATGACGATCGCTAGAGCTCCAGGAGTTGACAGCACAAGGTGACAAGGTGAGACGTATTAAATATTAATAAATTTGAAAAAGTATACCGACTTTAGTATGCTAAGTATTAAGTTGTTGAAAGAATTATCATAATTATTTTGAGAAAAACAAAGTCTATCAATACTGTATTGCATAAAGAAGATAAGAGTTTCTTAAAGACGATTCACTGAACATATTGGATTTCAATATTCTGAGTAGTGAGTAATTTCAGTTGTAATCTTTAACTTCTGTTGCGCCGATGTCTAATGCACAAGGCATCAGCCGATGGCGCACCAAAACCCAGCCGTAATCAGGCCAATATCCAGATCAGTCATTCATTCATTCTTCTAAATATTTATATAGCGCCTCTTCAATAAGACAGAGATGGAGCCTATGGAGAATAAGCAAATAACATTCTGCGACTTCATTTTCTTAGCCTCGGCGTGTGAGGCCTCTCCCTCGTCGTCTGACAAGTGTACGGTCAGCGCACCCACTGCATAATTTATTTCGGTAGGGATCGCAATTGCTTCCGAAACACCTTTCCGCCCGGCGCGTATATGAACTCCCGACCTCTTGGATGACAGTCCAGTACTCTAACCACTAGACCATCGCGTTCCCAGGGTATAATTAGAAGGATGCCCCGAGAGACTACTACTTCAAAGGTTCAGAAATGCGTTTGGAAAAACCGACCAGTCCTGTCATCTCCGATTACCTTCTCTTCCTGCCTCGCTTGTCAACTGCCGTTGCTAAAGTAACCGACGTAATTATTATTCAGACGCTATGGGCGCGAAACATAATGGGCACGACTTAATATTCAGACGGTATGTGCACAAATGGACAGAAAGCACTCGAGTGCCAGCAAAACAAAATATTATGAATCTGTTTTTTTCTGCTTGAAAAGGAACTGGACCACAAAGCGCCTCAGAGTAGCCCTCTGAAGAGGCGCAATATAAATGTCGCAATGAATAAATGAATAAAAAGAAAACAAACATCGAACAAAAGGAAACCCAGTAATTGAGAAAACGCTTGGGGAGCCTCCCTAAACTCTCCCATCTCTCTCCGTCCCTCCCTCCACATCCGTCCGTCCGCCCCGTCCGTCCCTCCCCTCCCTAAAATACTCACCCTCCCTCCATCCCTTCCTCCGTCGCTCCCTCATCCCTCTCTGTCTCTGTCTGTCTCTGTCTGTCTCTGTCTGTCTCTGTCTGTCTCTATCTGTCTCTGTCTGTCTCTGTCTGTCTCTGTCTCCGTCTGTCTGTCTGTCTGTCTGTCTCCGTCTGTCTGTCTGTCTGTCTCTGTCTCTTTCTGTCTGTCTGTCTGTGTCTGTGTCTGTGTCTGTGTCTGTGTCTGTGTCTGTGTCTGTGTCTGTCTGTCTGTCTGTCTGTCTGTCTGTCTGTCTGTCTGTCTGTCTGTCTGTCTGTCTCTCTCTCTCTCTCTCTCTCTCTCTCTCTCTCTCTCTCTCTCTCTCTCTCTCAAATACTCAGAATGTTAAATGTAATTCGTAAGCCATACGAACAGTGAGAACGGTTCCTTCCCTCCCTCCTCCCTCCGCTACTTCCTTCCCTTCTTTCCTCATTCCTTGCTGTCTTATTTGCTTCTGTCACTTCTAATAACTTCCTTTCTTCCCACCTTCCATCCGGTCTGTCCTCTATTGGCTCTGCCCATCCGCTAAATGTCGGCCAAAATCGCCAATTAGCATCTTGCGTCAATCACCATGTAAACCTCGTGACACTTGGTCTCCTCCACATCTTCCCGCCCCCTCCCCAGAAACCCAACTCCCCACTCCGCTCCAATTTCCGGTCACTGAACTCATCAGCCCACATTCTTCCTCGAGCTACGTGCCAAATATAATTCAGTTTGTCAACTGCACACCTCTTCTAAAACTATTCTGGAACTGCATGGTAAGTAAAATATCAGATATTACACTGAAAGCGGGTGTTGCTGAACTTGTTGACTTGAACTATTCTCTTTAAAAAAATTAATATTAAACACTCCACACTCCAGACAAGTCAACTGCACACTCCACAATGTCAACCTTCGTATCAGAAAATACAATATCTTAGGCCCTGACCTTCAGTGAACTGCGAGGACAACGTCGAAGCGGTCAAAGCACTTACAGGAACGCAACGGTATTTACCCAACACTCGATCCACGATTATTACATACATTTCCGAATATGGTAAATTAACCTGTATTATATGAATTATAAAATGCCCTGTGTGCTTATACGCTTCACGCATCCTGACACTTAGACATCTGCATAAATAATAATTACCTTTAAAGAATTAAGCTTAATTTATAAAAATTCGTGCATGCTTATATCATCCAAGTTTCCTCCTCGTCGTGCGCACACAGGCCTGCAGCGTGTTTCGTAAAAAATCGACCGGGTAAATGAACTTTGGTTGGTCCAGTAATCTTAAACAGCCGACCGTTAAAAATAGCTCCGGATATTATATAGACCAAGGGACAGGTAAAATTTCATATTAGACTTATTTGATCTTATATGAGATTCTGTTTAATTACATTCGTTTGCATGCAGGGCGCCCGCAGCGTGACGCACTGGACGCACGTGCGTCGACTCACCAAATTAAATCCACACAAAGAATAGGCATCGCATCGATATTTTTGTTAAACGGCAATGCGGCATGTTAAAGCATTAGAGGTTATCCAAATTGAAATTTTTCGTTACGCTTGTTGCTACTCATTACTCTATCTATGGCAGCTATTTCAATTTTCCTACTTATATACAATTATACATGGTAGCAAAGCGGGCAAGCGGCCATATTAGGCCTATTTGTTTATAAGAGGGCTGTGCGTCCAATTTTTTTAAGCCTGCGGGCGCCCCTGTTCGTTTGTGTGTTTACAATTGTCACCGAGTGTGCTGATGACAATGCACGTATAATCGTATATCACTAACTTTGACAATGCACGTATGCCACTAAGACTACGAATTACGGTGGCCGTTCGGTTAGGGCGCTCACCTTGTAAGGCGGAGAGGATACGGGTTCGAATCTCTCATGAGACGATCAATGTGTTGGGACATTGAACAAGTCCTTCACTCACCACTGCTCAGCGCCATCGCTTGCTGCTTGGTCACTAGATTGTGGCGTCTTGGGAGGGGGGGTAGAGTAATGGTAACGCTCATGGCCAGGAGAGCAGCAGGAGAACAGCAGTACGCGGTTCGATTCCCGCAACCCCTCTCGGGCAGGCGCCTTGCATGGCTGCCATAACGTGTGTCTAGTTAAGATATTGATAATTGTACTGTCATGTCTCAATGTAATCTTACTGCGTTTGTCGGTTTGAATTAATAAAGAAAAAGATTATTATTATTTTTATTATTATAATTATTATTATTATTATTATTATTATTATTGTTATAATTATTATTATTATTATTATTATTATTATTATTATTATTATTATTATTATTATTATTATTATTATTATTATTATTATTTATGTCCGATCGTATACATCTATAACGCTCACGCCTCCGGGGGAGCGTTAACTTGCGTTGGTGTTTTGTATTTTTTTGTATTTTTTTCGTGTTTCATTTGTCTAATCTTCGTGTTTCTGTTTTGAGCGAAATAAATAAAGTATATATAAATGCATAATAGGAAACTATGTGCCTTTAATAAATACACACAAGACATGTCTGAGGTTGGTGTTTGGCGCTGTTTACGTCCATTACACAGAAGATTGATCCACTTTCGTGGACGTGGGAATGACATATAAATGACTCTCTAATAACGAAATGTCGACCAAATTTAACTCAAAGTGGTCTGAATTGCAGCATCACCCGTCGTGTACACATCCGACTTTTCTGACGGGCCTATATTGGTATAATTAAAATACTTTGCAACGAAGTACACAACAAATCACACATGTCCGTAATCGTCATGATATATTATGTGATGCAGAACCAAGCAAACAGATTGAAAAAATGGGCCGTTGCTGCAAACAAGGGCATTCTTCAAAAACTTAAAACAAATTTTTATTAATTTTTAATTTTAACTGATAGTTATTTTTACAGGTCTTTTAAAGCTAATAGATAATAATCACTAATCATAATCATAAAATATTAAGTGTCCTTGTATTTTATATTATTTTGTTATTTAAAGATCGACCATTATTTATGTGTAATGTATTTTTCAAATTAATGTCATAATAAACAAAAAGAAATAATTTCGGAAGCAGTGGACACATTTTACTGAAACTCTCAGAATTTATAGCAAATGTATAGTTTTCTTTAAACGTGCCAAAGTTTCATTAAAATAAATTTGAGCATCGTTGCCATGGACTATCACTTATTTCCATGTTGAAACTTTCAACGCATTTTCCTCGGAATTTACGGTACTAGATCTTAAAGTACTTTTATGCATAACACTGGCTAGGAACGTTCTAGAACAATTATTCTGGTGTCATTTTGAAGCTGAAAGTGTCCTCTTTCAAAAAGGAAATAAAAAACTTAAATGTGAAATTTTCGACTTAGACTGAAAGCTGTCCGTGGTGCAACATATGATTATGATGTGAGATACGTGATGTATGATATGATATGTGACCCATGCATGCGTGTATGTGTGCATATGAGTGTAGGTATGAATGTATGCGGGGTATGTCTGTAAGTATGTATGTCTCAAAACAACAACGTCTTTCGGGTGCCTCCCAAAAAGCGCTGTGTCTAACTGTCTGTATATGTCATTCAATTCCTCTCTTTGTCTATGTCTTTGTGTGTTTCTTGTTCCTGTCTTT
Organism: Allolobophora icterica; assembly: GCA_963556255.1. Lineage (NCBI taxonomy): Eukaryota > Metazoa > Annelida > Clitellata > Crassiclitellata > Lumbricidae > Allolobophora > Allolobophora icterica. The sequence goes on along the minus strand of OY744607.1, from coordinate 7,324,931 downwards.
GTACCTTTCTTCTGTTTCAATCTATCTGTGCGTCTGTGTGCTTAAGCTGGACAAAGGTCTTGCCTGATTTATTGTCCGGCGTGAAGAGAGGACCAGAACTCAATTACGATAGCTAAAGGTTTTCTTTAACGAGACGCCAACTCTCTGCAGACACGCGCCGTGCAGTCACGGGTTCAGTAGACAGTGCATGGGTGCATATACAACGATTAGACCACATGGGTCACGCGTGTGAACTTCGCGTCTGACCTTTGTATGCTTGTATGTATGAACATTGTATGTATGTATGTATGTATGTATGTATGTATGTATGTATGTATGTATCTATATATGTATTGTATATATTTATATATGTACTTATTATGTGTGTATGTATGTATGTATGCATGTATGTATAATGTATATATATATATGTATGTATATATATGTATGATGTATGTATGTATGTATGTTTATAGTATGCATGTCTTTGTGTAATGTGTATGTATGTTTCCAGATACCTGTTATATCGCATTTCAAGTGACCTCTGACAAATGCGCTGCACTTATCTGTAACCTTTGTCTTATATCATCTTAACCTTTATATTTTATCTTTACCTTTATCTTTTGTCTTTACCATTATCTTTTTTCATCAACATTCCGATGCTACCAAACGCCACTTAATAACAGATAACGCATACATTACGTGTTGTGTGTGGAAGATGAAGTAGGCGGGAAACGATTTGTAGGCCTACAATAAGCAAACGACGGCGTAGACAGAAGATGACGTAGGCGGAAAATGATGTACGCTGAGGATGACGTAAGCAGAAGATGGTGTAGACAAAAGATAGACAAACGATGACGTAGGCGGAATATGATGTACGCGGATGATGACGTAAGCAGAAGATGGTGTAGACAAAAGATAGACAATAGATGACGTAGGCGGAATATGATGTACGCTGAGGATGACGTAAACATACGATGGCGTAGACAAAAGATGACGTAGGTTGGAGTCCTGCCTGGAAGAGTAGATTTGAGCACAAAGGGCAATCCCTCTTGTAATTCCGTGTCTTCATGGGAGGAAATATTAAAAGGAATATTAAAAGAAACTAACCGTGCATTACTAATCTGTTGCATAATAGTGTTGCGATGTTGTCGCTTTTACAAACCGGTTATTTATTTTGAGTTAAAATCTTTGTTAGTTCTACCTTGATATTTAACACCTGAAACTGCAATAATAAGGGAATTGAAATATCTCGATTTTGTGACAGTGGTGACGATAATGACGACGACAATGATTATGTGGTGGTGGTGGTGGTGGTGGTGGTGGTGGTGGTGGTGGTGGTGGTGGTGGTGGTGGTGGTGGTGGTGGTGGTGGTGGTGGTGGTGGTGGTGGTGGTGGTGGTGGTGGTGGTGGTGATGGTGATGGTGATGGTGATGGTGATGGTGATGGTGATGGTGATAGTGATAGTGATAGTGGTGGTGATGACGGTGGTTGTGGTGGTGTAGTAGTGGTGGAGGTGGTGGTGATTACGACGACGATAATGATGGAGATAATGACGATGAAAATCAGCTGGGAGCGTGAGGACTGTCATCGTCAGAAGCCCCATCACCGACATCATCATATCCACTCGATATATACCTGAAAATTTATATAGCGCCTTGATGAGATTCTCACATGCGCTGAAGCATGACTATGAGACCAAAATGAAAAGGTCTGACTTAAAAAGAAGAGATGACATAAAAACTTTCTTCCTGCATGGATGACAACTGTACCCGGGAAAACGGTAAGAATGGAGTTCCTGTTTTAAAAAATTTGACATTGCGGCTAATCAGTTGATTGACCTCGCCTCATGACGCGAAGACCCGAGGGGTCAAGATGTAGGGTTCAAGACCCAGGGTTCAATATACAATTCAATGATACAATACCACTGAGTTCGATATTTTGCCTTCCTTCCAAAGTTCGGAAGTGCACACGACCATACGACAGAGCATCGATGGCGCTGAGCAACTGTGAGTGAAGGACTTGCTCAAGGTCCCTACGTAGCATACCTGCCTAGGGCGAGGCTCAAACCCATACTCTCAACGTTACAGACCGAACGCTCTAACCTATCAGCCACCATGCCATCAAGAAGATCAGTTCAAGACCTAGGGTTCAAGATCTAGGGTTCAAGGTCTAATTTTCAAGACCTGAGGTTCCATGGGTTCAAGTTCCTCCACGATAAACAGTAACCACATTGTAATTCTGAGCATATATACTTCGGGTAATCAGGTCAATATCCGGAAGATCAGTTCGCAAGATTAAACACGAGCATGGCATTGGTTTTCATCAACAGATAGAGAAGATTGATGGTCGTTCCTTCTCAGCCAATAAAGTCAAGTGCTGATGAAAAACGATGATGATAGATGCTGGCGTTACGAACAACACGTTTGAACGGTTCTTCATCTTAATATATAGGCAATGACCGCTTGGCCCCGTGTTTTGTTGTGACTCGGACGATATAGGTCCCTCCCTTTGGAACACAAATGCTCTCTCATCATAACATGTAACCCATTCATTCTGTTCTGAAAGCCATAACATATTACACATATATGGTAAATTATATAAAATGACTGATATAAAGTGTATATATATTAATTATTTTATAAAAGATCTAAAACGCAAACAAGTGAGTCATTTTAGAGATGCCATTTAATAAATATATTTCATACGATACCCTATATATATATATATATATATATATATATATATATATATATATATATATATATATATAATATTAGGCTTGATATTGATTAAAAAATGTAACCGATTAATCTCCAAAATTTAACTTCAATTAATCGATTAAATTCGATTAATTTGGCATCTGTTACGCAAAGCGTGAAAACTGTTAAACATAGACACTGAGTCAGTTATAACTTTCTTTCTACAAAAGACTTCAATTATTCTCTAGGCAAACTGAAAATGTAGTGTTTGAACCACGGCAAGCGAACTGTCGCCATCTTCGATTTTTCTATCTGCATTTACCTTAGGCTTAAATGCAAAAACGATCTCATAATTTTTCACGCAAACGTTTCACAGCGTCATTGTTCACCATATTGTTTGCTCCAGAAATGGGCCGCTCAACATCATGAAATAAGTAAGAAATTTTATCGAACAAGCCGAAATTCATCGATTAAAGTAATTTTTTTACGATTAATCGATTAATTAATCGTTAAAATCCGCAGCCCTAATATATATATATATATATATATATATATATATATATATATATATATATATTAGGGCTGCGGATTTTAACGATTAATTAATCGATGATATATATATATATATATATTGTTAGATGTTGCCCTCTTGGTCCATATGTACTCTCCCGTGTCTGAGTCGCACTTGACCGGCTCCTTGAGAGGAGCGGCCCGGGAAAGTACTATATAAGGGAAGGAGGCCCTAGGATTGTCGAGTTTGGCCTTTATTCGTGACCTGACGAGGTCTTTTCTGTTTCGAGTATTTTTAAAGGCCAAGTCTCGAGTTGTACGCATGGTAATTAAGTAAATGCCGTATGAGGCTTAACTGCGTTATATTTCGTTGTTTCGTGTCCACTGTGACCAACAATGCTGATTACCGAGTTTACCGTATTTGAACTCTTATAATTACGAAGAAGAGACACGTTTGTAATACTTCTTTGCTGTATCGTCTTCTGATGTTCTGGACGGTTTGCTCCTTTGAAATGGTAGCCTTATTCGTACTATTGTAATTTTAAATAAAACTACAAAATTCATACTCCTAGTTCGAGCTTATTACTATTTAATTCATTGGGACCTAACATATGGGGGCTCGTCCGAAGCGGTTGATTTTCTTATATAAAGTCTAAATTTCTTAGTGGGTGTGGTCAAAGTAGCACTTTTGATACATATTTTTGCTTGCGAATTTGAGTTTTCATAATGGAAACTCCAGTGGCAGCGAAGTCATTAACGCGGGACGATATTTTCGATATGTCGGTCGACGAATTGAAATTGGAAATGGAGCGTTTAGGCCAGGACACGAAAGGCCTCAGTAAGGCACAATTGCAGAAGGGCTTAGATAAAATAGTTTCTGTAATTTCGCCGAAAGACGACCTGAAGTGTAAAGCGTTAGAACTTGAAGCACAAAAAGAGGAGAAAGACAAAGCGAGGGAGTTTGAATTAACTAAGATTAAATTGGCTCAAGAAGCGCAAGAAAGGGCTCAGGAAAAACAAGCTGAGGCACAGGAGAGAAAAGAAAGAATTGCAGCTGAGGAAAGAAAGGAAAGGAGAGAGGCTCAGGAAAAACAAGTTGAGGAAAGAAAGGAAATGAGAGAGGCAGAGGAACGAAAAATACGAATTGAAGCTGAAGAGAAAGATAAACAAAGACAGTTTCAACTTGATTTAAAACGCTTGGGAGGATATTGGGTTGAAACAGAGGAAGTGCGCGTGGCCGATAAGTTTCAAATGTCGACGGCTGTTAAATTTGTGCCTAAATTCGATGAAGGTGATGTTGAACATTACCTTATGGCTTTTGAAAAAGCTATGCTCATTCATAAATGTCCTAAGGATAAATGGCCAGCGCTCGTGCATACGCAGTTAACTGGAAAAGCTCAAAAAGTGTTTTCCGCGCTGTCACTTGAGGAGTGTCAAGACTATGATGTTCTGAAGCGCGCATTACTGACTGCATATGCTCGAGTGCCCGAATACTATCGTCAACGTTTTCGTACACTTAAGAAAGGAGATTTAGAAACATATTCAAATTTTGCTTTTCGAATGAGTCTGCCTTTTCAGAGCTGGTTGGACGGTGAAAATGCATTCAATGATGTTGACAAAATGAGGGAGGTTTTTCTATTAGAGCAGTTTGTGAATTGTTTGTCTACGGACATTCATAGATGGATTATTGAAAGGAAACCCGGATCCTTGGCTGTGGCGTCTAAATTAGCAGATGAGTATGCGGTTTTGTTTAAACCATATAACGTTGGACCTGTGATTGAGGCTAAAGTACAATCAGATTTGCATGTGGTTGACAGTGGTCGGAATTTGGGACAGGTATATCGTAGTCCTCCAATTAGTCCAAGTGGGTCTAGGAAGCAGGTTTCTTTTGGTAAAGAGTTTGGAGGTGCAGTTTCTTGCAGATTTTGCCATAAAAGTGGTCATACTATTTCACAATGTTGGAAGTTCAACGGGAAGAATGAGAAACGATCACAAGGAGTAGACAAATTTTCGAGCTGGGATTCTCCTAATGTGGGCCTAGTACAGGATATGCAGCAGGAGGTGGTTTCCTCTCAAGTACATGTTAAATATTTGCCTTATTGTGAACAAGCTTTGTTGTGTCAAAATGAGGGTTCACTGCGTAGGTTAACAATTCTGCGAGATACAGGTGCATTACAGTCTTTGATAAGCAGTGATAGACTTGGTCCAGGCGACTATGTTGAAACGGACGACATGCGTCTTATTCAGGGAGTGGTTGGTGAGCCTATAGAAATTCCCTTAGTTGTGGTTCGGATTTATAGTGCGTATGTGTCTGGAGCTGTCTTGTGCGGGTTAGTTCAGAAATTGCCTGGGGGTATTGACTTGTTACTGGGCAATGACTTGATAAATTTACCGCCAGTGGACGTCGCTGTTGTTACTAGAGCGCAGACTGTAGGGGATTGTGTGGATGCAGTGAATAATGCAGTGAACTTTCAGGACCTTTCGTCGGGGTCATTGAAGTGTGACGAGTTTGAATCGGAGACATACGGTCTTAATGAATTGTTCGAACAGTCAGGTAGCAGTATGCCAGGTGTTGGTGATTTTGTTTCAAGAAAAGAATTGATTAATTTGCAGCGTGCGGATGTTTCTCTTCGTTCATTGTTTGATTTGGCGTCTTCGAATGTACAAGAGAGTCGACGCAATTTCTATGAGGTGCGTCATGATGTATTGACAAGACATTGGACGAATAGGGTTACGCCTGAGAATTTTGGGTTGACTCAGATAGTTGTACCTTTTGGATTACGAACTAAGTTGTTATGTGTGGCTCATGATATTCCGTCTAGTGGGCATTTGGGAACTCAGAAAACGCTGGACAGATTGTTGCGACATTTTTGGTGGCCTGGTGTTTTTAAACAGGTTAGAGAATATTGTCGCACTTGTGATGTATGTCAGCGTTTGGGAAAGGGTGCTGAACAGATTCGTGCCCCTTTAATTAATTTACCTGTGGTTGATAGGCCGTTTTCCCGACTTTCCATGGACGTGGTGGGTCCTTTGAGTATTTGTGATAGGTCTCGCAATAGATTTATCCTCACGATAATGGATTTGGCAACTCACTATCCGTTGGCATTTCCTTTGCGAACACATACCGCTCAGGAAGTGGCTAAAGCACTCATAAGTGTTTTCACTATGTTTGGCTTTCCTGACGAGTTATTATCAGATTGTGGCTCTGAATTTATGTCTGATCTAATGCAGATATTTTTGCATGAGTGTCAGGTCTTCCAAATGAAGAGTTCGCCATTTCATCCTCAAACAAATGGATGTCTTGAACGCTTTCACAGAACGTTGAAGGATATGCTGAAGGCAGTTGGGGAGCAGTTTCCTGGTTCCTGGGATGAAATCCTGCCATGGGTTTTGTTTGCGTATCGAGAAGTACCGGTACAAGGTTTGGGTTTTTCTGCCTTTGATTTAACCTTTGGTCGAGATGTAAAGGGACCTTTACAATTAATCAAGCGAAGTTGGTTAAAGGATAACATTGTGAATGATTTGTCGAAGTCTAATTTAATTGATTTTGTTCTGGATTTGCGAGAACGTATTCGAACGGGAATGCAAGTTGTAAATGATAATGAAATGATTGCTAAATCCAAGTCGAAACTATGGTATGATAGAAAGGCTCAAATGGTTGTGTTTAATGAAGGTGATAAAGTGTTGCTCTTGTTACCTTTAATTGGAAAGCCTTTGCAGGCTAAATACTGTGGACCGTATGTGGTTGAGAGACGGTTGGGTGAGGTTGATTATGTTGTGAGTACTCCTGATAGAAGGAAAACTAAACGGGTTGTACATGTGAATCTCATGAGGAGGTATTTGACAAGAGAATCTGATTGTGAGTCCGTTGCGGATGTGAATGTGGTGGTGCATGTTGGTACTAGTGTTGCTAATGATCATTGTTTGTTTTTGCAACATGTTGTGTTGGATCATCTGGAGGTGGAACAGAGCAGGCAATTGCGACAGTTGTTGATGGAGTTTCAGGAGGTCTTTAGTGATCGTCCTGGAACGACTTCAGTGGTACAGCATCACATTCAATTGGTTGAAGGTGCCAAGCCTGTTCACCAAGCGCCGTATCGGTTGCATCCGGAGAAAATGAAGGCGGTAAATACAGAAATTGCTGATTTACTTAAATCTGGTATCATTGAGGATTCAGATAGTCCATGGGCAGCTCCCATTCTAATGGTACCTAAACCTGATGGAACTTTACGTTTGTGCACGGATTTCCGCAAACTAAATGCCGTAACTGTGCCTGATCCATTTCCTATGCCTAGGGTGGAGGCTTTAATTGATAGGGTGGCAGGCATGAAGTTCTTAACCAAACTGGATCTTACGAAGGGATTCTGGCAAATTTTGTTGGATTCTGAATCGGTTCCTTTGACTGGGTTTGTGACGCCTAATGGACACTACCAGTGGCGCTATATGAGTTTTGGTTTAAGAAACGCACCTGCAACGTTCTCTAAACTAGTACGCAAATTGTTTAGGGGTTTGGAATCCTTTTGCGATGCCTATCTGGATGATGTCATCATTTTCAGTACCGATTGGGTGAATCATTTAGATCACTTGAAGCAGGTTTTACAGAGAGTGTCAACAGCTGGTTTAACTTTGAATGTTAAGAAGTGTGTTTTTGCCAATGCTGAGATTGATTTTTTGGGTCACCACATTGGGTTGAATTGTGTAAGACCTAGAACACAGAAGGTCGAGGTTTTGGTGAATTTCCCGACACCTATTAATAAGAAACAGGTTCAGTCGCTGTTAGGTTTAGCGGGGTATTATAGAAAGTATTTGCCTCATTATTCCGACTTAACTTTTCCTTTGACGGAGTTGTTAAAGAAGAACAGGAAATTTGAATGGTCTGATGGTGCTGAAAAGGCGTTTGTGGATTTGAAGTCTCGTTTATCTTCTAGGCCCATTTTGACTCCGCCTGATTATGATAAACCGTTTTGTATGGCAGTGGATGCTTCTAATTTTTGTGTGGGAGCCTGTCTGTTTCAGGTACACGAGGGCTTGGAACATCCCATTTGCTTTCTGAGCCGGAAACTGAAGATCCACGAAATCCATTACTCTACAGTGGAGAAAGAGGCGCTAGCTCTCGTGACGGCTGTACGAGCCTTTCAGGTGTACTTCGGTTCTGCGGCTGTGGTTGTTTATACGGATCATAGTCCGTTACAGTTCATAAACTCCATGGCTAACTACAACCAGAAACTGTTACGATGGAGCTTGGAGTTAGCTCAGTTCTCATTGGACATTCGTCATCGTCCTGGGAAACTGAACTTTCTTCCCGATTTATTAAGTAGGCCGGCAACCACTTTGTATGTTCCCACTTAATTAGATATCCATACGTGGACTTCTTCTGTAAATACTTTGGAATAGGTTTATTAGTTGTTGTGTATAGTTTTTTCTTTGGGTAGTTAAGATTTCTTGTGCATATAAGTCGGAAACCCTGTGGTTTCCTCTTCCTTGGGATCCGGGGGTATGTTAGATGTTGCCCTCTTGGTCCATATGTACTCTCCCGTGTCTGAGTCGCACTTGACCGGCTCCTTGAGAGGAGCGGCCCGGGAAAGTACTATATAAGGGAAGGAGGCCCTAGGATTGTCGAGTTTGGCCTTTATTCGTGACCTGACGAGGTCTTTTCTGTTTCGAGTATTTTTAAAGGCCAAGTCTCGAGTTGTACGCATGGTAATTAAGTAAATGCCGTATGAGGCTTAACTGCGTTATATTTCGTTGTTTCGTGTCCACTGTGACCAACAATGCTGATTACCGAGTTTACCGTATTTGAACTCTTATAATTACGAAGAAGAGACACGTTTGTAATACTTCTTTGCTGTATCGTCTTCTGATGTTCTGGACGGTTTGCTCCTTTGAAATGGTAGCCTTATTCGTACTATTGTAATTTTAAATAAAACTACAAAATTCATACTCCTAGTTCGAGCTTATTACTATTTAATTCATTGGGACCTAACAATATATATATATATATATATATATATATATATATATATATATATATATATATATATATATATATATATATATATATATATATATATATATATATATATATATATATATATATATATATATATATATATATATATATATATATATATATTATGAACAGGAACGTAGCAAGCTATAATTGCGATCTGTACGGTTGTACCAAGCGTAAATATAGCGCCCCGCCAAGATCAGCTTAACCAAGAACGACCACATTTGTTATCTCGAATATAATATTTACTATAAATATGTTCAGACGACAATTTTTAAATGAGCCAATACTGTCAGGCATTTATCTGTTAATATTATATATTATATACACTTTTATTTGTTGTAACTTAATTGTATTACATTTATTTCATTTTAACTCTAAACATCAGTGTGATTCTCGTTAACGTTAACGATAACGAAAATGTTCGTTAACGAACAAAAAATGATTTCGTTAACGATAACTATAACTATAACTAAAAAGTATCATTAACTATAACTATAACTATAACGAAAATAACACTAACGAAAATTCATTGCTCTTTTCGTTAATACGAATAAAAAAGTGCAATATCAACTAACGTGAGAACGTGAAAATACACCCGTTAACGAAAGCAAAATGATTCCTATGTTCGCCTTGGATCTCGGTGAATATGGAGCGCTGTGTATTCATGAAGCTGAATGCACCCATTCGTCAAAGCTCTAAGCAAATTATTGTGTAACACGTCTTCATAATTCAGTGTGAATTTCATTAACGATAACGGTAACGAAAATGTTTTCGTTAACGAAAGCAAAATGATTTCGTTAACGATAACTATAACTGTAACTAAAAAATAATATTAACTATAACTGTAACTATAACTAAAATGAAAAACCATTAACTATAGCTGTAACTGTAACTAAAATAAAATCTGTAAGGAGAATCACACTGCTAAACATACCGGCATGCCAAACAACTTAAAAGTATATCTATACCGGTTGGGGTCGCAAATGACCCCATCTTTCTTTCTTACTGTAAGATCAACATGTTTGCTATTTGATTGTCAGAAACTCTTCACAGAGCAAAAACATTTTCTGAATGCATCAAATTGCATGCAAACGACATAGTTATAATTTCTCAAGGAGCTCAAGTTTCCATAAAGAAATTGTTATATTAAAAAAAATAATGCGAATTTGTAATACGTTGTTCATACCGCAGTTGCAGACTACTGTCATTACATGAAATTGTCATAATACATATGATAAGTTCTGTAAATCAGTATTTCTTACTTTACACAATGTCATTAGTAAAATGTCATCGTGTTTTGCACCAGAGGTTTAACACGTCATCAAGTAATGGCATAGACAAAAAATTTCCCTGCATCGAAAAGATTACTTCTTTATCCGGCTAACAAAACTCAAAATGCTGTAATGAAACGAACATTTAAAAACAAAACTTATTAACACTAAGTCAACGTGTCATGCAACTCATATTACCAGTTTGAGTAACCTAAGAGCACTTTGCCTTACATTTGAAATCCTGGATCGGCTTTCCGTATAATTTTGTCGCAGTGGCGCTATATAAATCTCCTTAATAAAATCGAAAATAAACAACAAATAAGCAAGAAAAGGTTATTTATTTATTTTACTTTGTTGATTAATTTTACTTCTAGTTCTTATTCACTTTTTTCGTTGAAGCGATTTTACTCCTCCTTTAACTTTTAGTTCTCAAGTAATTTTACTTCTACTTAGTTCTGATATTCACATAATTTTACTTCTCCATGTACTTTTCTCCCTTTTACCTTTAGTGCTTTCATTCTACACGCGTTTCTCAACGTAATGCATTATTTAAACCTAAGCTTTAATTCCACTCAAAAACAGATTTTACTGACACGCAGTTTATTGGAACAGTCCGCAACCTGACACCAATCAATAATTTTAGAGTTAATTTCTAACACTCTATATAACCGCGTGATTCCGCTGAAAATGGAGTTTCAAGTTGTGGAGATTCCTGAGATTAAAACTTCACAGTAGTCTCCAGTTTTATCATTTACTACTAGATATCAGCATTTTCCATATTTTTCCCAATATCTGGACTGTGACTAAAGTATTTTCACACCGCACATTCCCTTTACCAAAAATGTTGTCATCAAACAATAAATATTATTGTAGTGGTAACAATTAGGCCTAAGCTTACTTTTTTAAAAATCTATGCTCTAAAGCAAATTTTACTTTTCAACATTACAGCTTATCATAAAGTTAATTTACATTTCGTGATCTTTCACGGGTAAACGTTTCTTAATTTTTGTTCAAAAAATTATTATCTTCTTATTCTTATTCACCTCTGAAGGTCGTGATTTCACTTTTTATTCTATTCTCCTTCCTATAATACTTTTTTTTATTCTACTTCTACTGCATGAAAATCAGATAATTAATAATTATTCTTACTCTACCTCTTATTCTCTGCCTGTTAGTTTAGATACGGTTAGAAAGATAGATGGACTGACCTTCTGTATGATGGTCAGATTATGGTTTTGGTGCGCCATCGGTTGATGCTTGTGCATTAGATATCGGCGCGATAGAAGTTACTGATTAATAATTAATAATTAATAATAATAATAAATTAATGAATAAATTAATAAATAATAATAATAATTATCTTGAAAATAGTAATCTTGATAATAATCATCAATCTTGATGAGGGAGAAGCCGTTCCAGAATAACACCATATCTCCGGAATAGTTTTGACCACCTGAGAGATCATAAATACCTCGGGTAAAATAATAATAATTATAATAATAATAATTATAATTATAATAATAGTAATAATAATGATAATAATAATAATAATAATAATAGTAATAATAATAATAATAATAATAATAATAATAATAATAATAATAATAATAATAATAATAATAATAATAATAATAATAATAATAATAATAATAATAATAATAATAATTATGGTCACGAGGCAAATACATCGCCTGGGACGCCACCAGTGCCCACACTTGCACTGCCTCTTACATCCACCTGACGTCGACAACGTCAGGGACAGCGGCGAACTGGCCGCGACGCGAAAGAATATGAAGTATGCAGCCCTCCCTGCTACGCATGGCTTTGTCCCCATTGCACTAGAAACTCCGGTCCCCAACAACAGATCTGGCGGTGATTTGATCACAGAATTAGGCCGGCGACTGACAACGATGTCGGGGGACCCACTCGAGACTATGCACTTGTTCTAGCGCCTCTCCATATGCACTCAACGATTTAACGCCGTCGCGTTTCGAGGCACTTTTACACAGTTGATCGGAGACGAAGACCGTTAACTCCGGAAGATAACGCCTCTGAGGGCAGTTTCTAGGAGCCTCAGGGATCATTTCTACTTCGGGCGAAAAAATAAAAACATAATAATAATAATAATAGTAATAATAATAATAATAATAATAATAATAATAATAATAATAATAATAATAATAATAATAATAATAATAATAATAATAATAATAATAATAATTTCGGATAGTGGTTGGAATGCGACTCGGAACGACACTATGCGAACCGCATTTATGTCACTGTGGGGAGAGAGTCGACGCCAGAGGACTCCACGGTCTTGCCTGCAGAAAAAACACTGGCAGACATCAACGGCACAACATGCTCAATGATATTGTATGGAGATCGATGGGAAGAGCAAATATCCCTTCTCAGAAGGAACCTTTAGGCCTCACCAGAGAGAACGGCAAGCGACCTGACGGCGTGACGCTTATCCCGTGGTCATGCGGAAGATGCCTCACTTGGGATGTGACCGTTTCGGACACAAACGCAGCGTCACATCTGGCTGTAACATCAACCGGATCAGGTGAGGCCGCAAACCGGGCAGCCGTCGCCAAAAGATCCAAATACGACACAATCACCCGAACGCATGCTTTTGTAGCGGTAGCAGTGGAGACCAGTGGTGCATGGAGTTCCGAAGGATTGGATTTTGTGTTGGAACTCGGACGTAGGTTACGGATTCAACCAGGACACGCTTGAGACAAGCTACCTGTTCCAGAGACTGTCGATAGCTGTCCAACGCGGGAACGCCATCTGCTTCTCATCGACCTTTCATGGCAAATTGTTCACTGAGTGACGCTGAGATGGCGCTTCAGATCATTTAATCATTATTGTTAAATAATAATAATAATAATAATAATAATAATAATAATAATAATAATAGTAATAATAATAATAATAATAATAATAATAATAATAATAATAATAATAATAATAATAATAATCTGTTCTATAATAATAATAATAATAATAATAATAATAATAATAATAATAATAATAATAATAATAATAATAATAATAATAATAATAATACTACTACTACTAATAATAATAATAATAATAATAATAATAATAATAATAATAATAATAATAATAATAATAATAATAATAATAATAATAATAATAATAATAATAATAATAATAATAATAGTCCAAGCTGGACCTAACTATACAATCTTGAAGAAAACGTTGCAAAATCGAGATAATAATAATAATAATAACAATAATAATAATAATAATAATAATAATAATAATAATAATAATAATAATAATAATAATAATAATAATAATAATAATAATAATAATAATAATAATAATAATAATAATAATAATAAAGGTAGCACGCTTGTTTATACAACTCTGAATCGAAGCTCTTCAGAATTCTAAGGCATTATTCTAACACAGTTGTTGACACGTCTCGCTAAAGAAACTCCTCAACACCGTGAATGTTAAGGAAAACACACCTGATGACACGACTTAATATAGAAGCTCTTCGGAAGCAGGTACACAGATGATGACATTGAACGATAATTCGGCTGGGGCGCACAGACGACAACAGCAATTGTTTCGGCGCTCTATAAATTCTCCTTTCACGCCCATACATTGCAAAGTAGGCTACATAAATACACATAGCTCGCCATCTGCTAATCGAAGTAACAACACGTTAGCGCGTTTGAGTGGACATAAAAAGAGGTTGAATAAACAGCCTGCTTCATACGTGTTTATCACCAACACGTATGAAGCAGGTTTATTTGACCCTTGGTTGTGTTTACTGGCCCTAGAAATGGTATACAAGGTCTCTTTGCTGAGAGCGATTAAATGTTAATATACAAATGCACGGGGAGTTGATGACTGCAATAATGAGCGGTTGTTCTGTATATACATTTATCTGTAAACAGCGGATGTTAACAGAGGATTAGACCCATAAAGCAGGGACTTAAACTTGAACTGCAAAGAAAAACACGAACTAATCTTTGACAACAAAAGCCTCTTTGACGAAGTCAGCGTTGAGCGTTAAACTACTTTTATCATCGCAATATCTATATTTGAAAGGAATGCATATATATATAATATATATATATGTGTGTGTGTGTATATGTACGCATATGCACATACATATATATACACATATGGTGGCTCAGTGGTAAGTTCGGCGCCTTGTGACCGGAGGGTTGCAGGTTCGAATCCCACTCTAGCCGCTGCGTACGGACCTTGGGCAAGTCCTTCACTCGCAATTGCTCGTGGCGCTTCGGCGTGAAAATTCCGGCACAGTATCAAATGCTGTGGTCGGGAGCGCCTCTGAGTAGTAGTTGACTTCGAGAGGCGCTATAGAAATATCCGGAATAAATAAATAAACATATATATGCGTATATATACATACATGATAGGCCTATATATATATATATATATATATATATATATACATATATATATATATATATATATATATATATATATATATATAGATGTGCAGCAAACATCATCAAACTCTCTTCAAAGCACTTGTTTAGATCAGTCAGAAAGACATGTGTTTATATATATAGTCACATAGCCATATACATAGCCATATACATAGCCATATACATAGCCATATACATAGCCATATACATAGCCATATACATAGCCATATACATAGCCATGCATATACATAGCCATATACATAGCCATATACATAGCCATATACATAGCCATGCATATACATAGCCATATACATAGCCAAATAGACACGAAACGCCCAACGATGGCTTATTCAAATTGATTGGTGCCCTGGCGTAATAATATAATAACATGGACGATTTCTAAGGCTCCGTACACAGCCATACCGTTATACCGGCGCCCAACACAAAAAAGATCGCTAATGACAATGGCACTTTGGATATAACCATCAGATCGGATTACAATAGAATCAAGCAACAACTCCTCATTGTCTTTCCAGCGAGACATATCTTCAGCACAATCCATCAATTTCTGTGTATGCAACACCAACTACGCCGTTCTTCTCTAGATATGTTTTCGTTTATTGCCATATATATTGGGGGGGGGGTCCATAGAGTAGTGGTAACATCACACTGGCGTGAAATGCAGTAGGTAGCGGGATCGCCTCCCGTAGCCCTCCCAAGGTCCACTCAGCCTATTAATTCGCAAGATGGCGCGTTTGTGGAAATGAGATGTTGGACGTGATGGGCGCCTTGCATGGCTGCCGTATACAGTTAAAATTCGACTCCTGTAATAACTTGTGATCATCCGTTCATACTGATTTGTAATCATACTGCGTAATTGTGAGTTTGAAAATATTAGTTACAGTGGATACGGATTAAACTCGAAAATGTTTAACATTAAATTTTGCTAGTGCCTTCCATCACTCTGCCTTCTCATCCGTAGCTGTCCTGCACTGCAGGCCGTTCAGTCCAGAAGCACAACTCTCTGCCTTCCTTGAGTCCTTCCTTCCTTCCTTCCATCTATTTTCCTTTCCAGTAACTCTTCAAGCCAGCCGCTGTCTTAGACGTCGTCATGACAACGCGTGATTTCAACGAAGCTTATCATATTTTTTCAGATCCTACGATGCAATTAGTCATACTCACTTCCACGCATACATGTATGCATATTTATATATATGTGTGTGTGTGTGTGTGTGTGTGTGTTTGTGTGTGTGTGTGTGTGTGTGTGTGTGTGTGTGTGTGTGTGTAGGTGTGTGTGTGTGTGTGTGTGTGTGTGTGTGTGTGTGTGTGTGTGTGTGTGTGTGTGTGTGTGTGTGTGTGTGCGCATACATATGTACAAATATACACACGTACATATAGACCATACATGTATGTATATATATAGAGAGAGATTTACGTGTTCGTCCTGCGCTCCCGTTGACAGCGATTCCCCCAAATCGATCCTTCTCGTGTGTCGAATCGTCTTCATGGAACTGAATCCCACCTGAAAATAGAACTCTACCGCCACAGATTATATTACAGAAATCATTTCAGCTCTTCTAAAGACGAACCTTTTAGACCTACTATATAGACAGAAGTGTTACAGCCAGTGTGGAAATTGTAGAAAAAAGACTGAGTTTGAACATTTAATCCGTATTTTGCAATTGATGTTAACGAAATTTGAAAGCAGCTGATTTCAACTCTAGCAGTTCTGCAAGTCAGACTCGAATCTAAATCAATTCCTTCGTTGAGAAAATTCAAAACTGCATGCATGATACACTATGGAAATTTCTTCTCTTTGTCAGAGACTCAAAGTCAAATATTGCTAAATCACACTAGCATAACTGAGGGGGTTGGAAACGACCCCTCTGGTGTGCAATGAAGACTTAACCGGGGGTCCTAACTCCTAAGAAAGACTAGGGGTTGAACCCCCAACCAACCCCCGACAACTCCCACCCTGTGAGGTTCTTAAAACGCGCTATATAAGTGTGCAGACATATACATACATAAATACATACATGTATGCGCATTACGCATTCATGGGTGTATATTTGCTTAGAGAGGAAGACATGTGTATAGAGGCTATGCACGTACTTGTAATTAAATATATATATGCAACTAAATACGTACATATGTATATACATATATGCATATATTATACAGGTGTACATAGGTGTATTTTGTTAGAGACAGGGACAGAATGGCTGAGAGTCTTCCCTTAAGATTAGGAGTCAGTAAGGATCGTCTGCCTGCAATGATCAATGATCAGACACGCGTCTACCATACATGGCAAACAAGCTATATATTATGCATATCTGTCCGTCTGTCTGCCTGCCTGCCTGTCTTTCTGTTTGCCTGTCTGTCTGCATGTTTGCCTGTCTGTCTGTGTGTCTGCTTGTCTGTCTGACCGTCTGCCAATCTGCACGCATGTCATGTCTGTCCGTCCGTCTGTCTCTCTGTCTGTGTTTCTGTTTGCTGTTTGTCTACTGTCTGTCTGTCTGTCTGTCTGTCTGTCTGTCTGTCTGTCTGTCTGTCTGTCTGTCTGTCTGTCTGTCTGTCTGTCTGTCTGTCTGTCTGTCTGTCTGTCTGTCTGTCTTTTTGACTGAACTGTTTGCGTTACCGTTAAGCGCTTAATCTGCGTTGCGTGGCATGTAATTGGCAGAACTGGACTAACTCCATGTCGCCAACAAACTTTGAGTGACGAGAGAGAAAGCGATGCAAGAGAGCTGGCAATTCTTGTTAAACGTTTGTGTCTTTGCGCTTCTGGCAATTTTCTTTCATTCATTCATTTGGAAATTTACTAGGCTATAGCGCACTTTAAAGAAACCCACCAAGAAGCGCTCCCAGCTCAGCCACGGCAATAGAGATTAGACTTGAGCAGCTTGTAAAGAGCAGACTCCCCTGGGGAGTAGCCGAATCTCTAACGGAAGACCATTCCAAAGCCAGGCGTTGCCTAATTGTGGAGCGAGCCCGTGGGACTAAAAGTTCTTCCCAGAAGAAGAACTAAGGGCACGCCGCCCAACTGAATCAGAAGCCGGGCGGCAGAGCTCACACAGATAAGTCGGGGCACAGCCTAAGAGATTGCGCCAAACCAGTACAGCAACCCTATAGCAGATACGCTGCGGGACAGGAAGTCAATGCAGCGTATCACGCAAATAGGCATGAAATAGGGGCATATTTTTGGGATGCGTACAAATACGGTACAATAAGCTGAGCAGCTGACCGAAGAACCCAGTCGAGACGACCAATTAATCCAAGCGGAAGACCAATCAAGATCGAACTGCAGTGATCCAGCCTGCCTGTTAGAAAAGCGTACATGTTGGGAGAAGCTAAGAGTACGGATCCAGAAGGAATCCTAAATACCGAATCACATCCACGAAGGTGATATTCGGAAAACTTCTACCACTAGGGGCCAGTTAACACTCGCCAGTCACCTACCACCACCCAGCCAGCTTAATTGAGTTTTAGAGGTATTTAAAAGCAAGCGGTTGGAGGCTAACCAAGCGGAAAGGACCTCCATACCTAGAGTAATCTGTTGCATAGCAGCTATCTCCCCCTCAGAGCGACAAGGAACGTAAGGCATGCTTTATATTTAATATACTCACAAATTTATTTCATTTATAATATCTATTTATTTTTGTTCATATAATATCTTACACACACACACACACACACACACACACACACACACACACACACACACACACACACATACGCACACACATACGCACACACACACATACACACATACACACACACACATACACCTACACAGACACGCACACACACGCGCACGCACACACACATACACACACATACGCACGCACACACACATACATACATAACACACACACAGTACACACACGCCTACATCTATACGCACACACGCACACAGACACCTACACACACGCACACACACATACATGCATACATACATACACACACACATACACACGCGCACACAGACACCTACACACACGCACACACACATACATGCATACATACATACACACACATACACACGCGCACACAGACACCTACACACACGCACACACATATACATGCATGCATACATACACACACACATACACACGCGCACACATACACCTACACACACGCACACAGGCACACACACAGGCACACACACACAGACACACACATGCACATTGATATTTTTATGTGACCTGCCGAGTGGGTCACCGTAATAGACCGACCGTGAAGAGGTTGTACCTCCTCACAAGTCAGTCGTAAGGAAGTGTTATTAGGAACCGGAAATAAGTCCTGCGGTCATATAATATATTGTCTCCGTATCCAGGACTTCGGAATGCACGCATCCACTGATGATGGAAATGACCACCTCCTCTGCACAGTGGTCTATCGGTAAAACGCTTGCTCACTGATCATACGGTTATGGGTTCGACCACGTGTACTGAACGTGGTCAAGTTGTTTGCGCACACGCCCTCGCGGCCTCTGTCACCAAAGCAGTGCAATTAGGTACAGACGTAAACTGGAAGTAAAGGCAAGCTCTGCGATGCGCTGGCCCTCTGTGCAGGACCTTGGGATTCGTCCATTTCCGTCTCAATGGGTAAAGGGATGGAAATGAGTGCCTTCTCTAAGCTCCTCATGGGATATAGGCCTAGGAGTATTAGTTTACTTCTTAACATAAATATGGAAACTTTTACTATATATGGAGACTTTTGCTATATAAACTTTACTTTGGGTCGATGGTTAATTCATGGTTAACAGTAAGTTAGCCATGAATGTAAGTAAGTAAGTAAGTATACTCTTTATTTTTACCGACTGCAAGACTCACTCCGGTGTGCAGACAACATGATCTAAACAACTGTTATCAAATCAGTCAGAATAGAGCATTCAACATATGAAAGTTTTTCAAATTACGTGTATGATCGGCTATTGGTAAACTCGATCACGAGAACGGGGCCGGAGAGAATAGAGTTTTTTGGAGGAGGAGGTGGGGGGAAGTAGCTAGTGGAGGACATGGCCAGGGTTTCCCAGAACCGTCGTAAACAGATGAGTGTCGGCTTTAAGGCGCATTTGTTCAATGTCATATATCTATGACGTAAGTCATAATACGTAACCATCGGGCAGTGACCTGTTTGTTCGTTGATCCCTATCGGTGAGTGTCTCCAAGTGACGCTATATAAATTTGCTTACAATTACAATTATTGACCTGGTTCAAGCGTGGGTTTGGTGTGTCCTCGGTTATATGTGGTATTTTTTTTATCATTTTGCATTTATTAATCGCCACTATATAACTGCCAAGCATTAATCGATGGCGCTGAGCAATTAATTGTGAGCGAAGGACTTCCTCAAGGTTTCTAGACAGTAAACGTCTCAGAGGAAGAGGTTCGAACCCGTTATCTTCGCATAGCCAGGCGAGCGCTCTAACCAATCGGCAACCGTCCCAACAAATCTGTTCATATCTTATGCTTTATACACACGGCGCCATAGAAGTTTCTAATCAATGATAGCAATTATGGTAGTAATCATGCACGGCTCCGTTTATCGTTGCACCATCTGTTTTGTATTCTGAGGAAGAGGGAGTTGCGAGTCGGCATCCTTTCATCTTTTGTTTGATTGCAGTCGATGGATGTGAAAACAGCGTCGTTTACACAGCGCTCGATGGTCAGTTGTACGAACTGGACATCACCGAAATGACCATCCGAACACCCGTCCAAGTGAGTCACGATCCTCTCTCTCTGTCTGTCCGTCTCTTCTCTGTCGCTGTCTGTCTGTCTGTCTGCTTGTCTGTCTGTCTGTTTGTTTGTCTGTCTGTCTGCTTGTCTCTGTCTGTCTGTCCGGTTGTCTGCCTGTATGTATGTATATATGTATGTATGTCTGTTTGTCTGTATATCTGTCCGTCTGTCTTTCTGTCTGTCTGTCTTTCTGTCCGTCCATCCGTCCGTCTGTCTGTCTGTCCGTCCGTCTGTTCTTCTGTCTGTCCGTCCGTCCGATCGTCTGTCTGTATATCCGTCCGTCTGTTTGTCACTCTGCATGTCCGATCGTCTGTCTGTATATCCGTCCGTATGTTTGTCTCTCTGTATGTCTATCCGTCTGTCCGTCTGTCTGTCCGTCCGTTCGTCTGTCTTACTGTCTGTATGTCCGTCCGTCCGTCCGTCCGTCCGTCCGTCCGTCCGTCCGTCCGTCCGTCCGTCCGTCCGTCCGTCCGTCCGTCCGTCCGTCCGTCCGTCTGTCTGTCTGTCTGTTTCTCATCTGGATGCTCGTTTCGCCCCTGTCATTTCGATTCCTTGTTTGCTTGCTTGCTTATTTATTGCGATGCAGTGATTCCGCATTCTCTGATGTTTCATTTGCATTGATGAGATTTGGACGACTCGGAGGGGGCCAGGTGGACATTTTCCCCCTGGATTTTGCAAATATTTACAAGAATAAATTCTTTTGATTATTAAGATTATTACAACAGTTCCAACACGATTTTCAATGCTAAAAACACTTAATTATTTAGGTGAGTCCTTGATCGTTATTTATTTTTTTAAAGTTGTCACGTGTTCTGTGTTCATGAATAGCTATTCATTCCATGCAAAAACGTCACTTTGGTCCCTCTGCAAAAATTAGCCTCCCTCCCGTAGAAAATGTCTGCCTCCACCAGAGAAATTCCTGCGGACGCCCACGAATGGATTATAATTTTGTACTGCGAGTTCACTGAAAGCGGCAATCGACCGATGTCCTGGTCATTATAGTAAAGGTGTTATGGAAATCATTAGATTTCCGCTACAGAGACTTATCAAATGCCGCCTCTGTGGAGACCTGTTTAATTGCATCGCCCTAGTGCAGCTGGCCTACATGTGCGTGTGTGGGCGTGTGCGAAGGTGTTTCTTCGCCGGTTTATTTGTGGAACATGTGGAACATGTGGACCAGTTTCAAGACTTTCCGCTGAGTGACTTCCATTAAATCCGCTCAAGTAAATTAAGAGAGAACGCCTGATGAAAACTGTTTATGGCTGCAACTACTGCTAAGTATATCGCCGTTTCGAGATGTTTACGAGTAAACATCAGTCGCCAATATTGGCCTACATTTAACGTGCTGTTTACGGCTGCGGTTCTTTGGACCGCATATCCAAAATAAACTTTGTGCGTCTCCGACTTAATCTTTCAGGTGACCCAAGGCCTTTGGTTCAAGCTTTAAGTCCGTCACGCTAATTTTTTTTATTCTTAGGTGAAAGAACGAAGGCGCAAGTAAGTTAGCATGTGCACAGGCATTACATTTTATCGATCTATTATTTCATGTTCGAAATAGACTATTATTATTTTTTTTTATTTTTTATTTTTATTATTATTTTCATTAATATTAATATTATTATTAATATTATTATTTTTTTTTATTATTATTTTCATTAATATTAATATTAATATTATTATTATTATTATTATTATTATTATTATTATTATTTTTATTATTTCAAACTTTTTAACTCACGCAAAGTTAAACAGAAACGAGGTTTGAGGAGCGATCAGTCAGTCGCCTGTTAAGAGCCTCTGATCGAGTAGCCCTCTTGAAGAGGCGCTATATAAATGTCCTAGTGACTGAATGAAAAGCAGTAAAATAGATATCCAGATACTTGAGAACCAGGAAAAATGATGTGCTTTGATGCGTTTTTTTATGTAAAAAGTTCGGAAAATGTTTTTCTGAGTTATATGTTCGGCAAAATGCTATAAATAACAACGGACACGACACTTAACCAACTGCTCCACTCTACCGGGTCCGTTGACTTCGCCCTCCTGATTTCCAGGCTTATGACTGGCACTAGGGCCTATTGGCATACGGGTAGTGGCGGAGTTTTACCATTACAATATGCGTTTAATTACAATACAACATGCGTGTAATTATGCCTACAATTACAATATGGGTCTAATTACCATTACAGTATGCGTCTAATATCGTACAGTGTCGAGATATCGGAGAAACAATGTTCATTTGATTGAAATCTGGTTCCATTATGTTCTGTGTGTTGTCTGCCAGAATGAGTTCCTGGTCAATGAATTGACGGACATCGATGGATGTCTAGTTATCTTTTCGGTAGAAGATCGGAGATCGTTCGAACTGGCAATTGACTGTCTCTACGAAATAAGGACCAGGCTTCGAATCGCAGCGACGGTCGTCACACTGGCCGCCAACAAGAGTGACCTCGTCCGGACAAGGGTCATCTCAGAACAAGGTCTCGACACTTTGAATATTCATGTACATTAATTATGAATAATTTATACGTAAGAAAATTATTTAGGCCTATGCTATGCTAACCTATCTTGTCTAACGAATTAATCTTCTGGGTATTGATCTGATTACGGCTTGGAAAATAAATATTGGTGCGTCACCGGTTGATGCCTTGTGCGTTAGACACCGGCGCAATAGAAGTTACTAATTACAATTACAATTACTGCTTTACTATTCTGCGCTAGACATCTACGCGCTAGTTTGATCAAATGTCCCAACCGAGGAAATACCTCTCACCTTTATTTCCGCGTATACCTGCTTTGAACTTGCAATGACTGCTGCACGCTCATGCAGTATAGTAAGTAGCGGCGGCACACCATTCTGGAATGTTAGGCAGTCTCCGCATTGTAGTGGAACTTTAGGTAATCAGATATTATGTTTATAACAAAGAATATACCTGGACATTCATATAGCGCCTTTTAATTTAAAGACTCTTACACTTGCTGACGAATCTGACCTCAGCTAAAAAAAACATGCACACATTCATGCAGAAGACCAGAAATCTACACAGATCCACGCGTTGTGTTCAATGTAGCATGAAGGCGTGTAATTATATGTTCTGAGCACAGTTACACCCGTGCATTATGACCGTGAACTCGTAAATGCAAGCGTACACATGTTTGACCTCGACCTGCTCGTTTTCACTGAATTGATCGGGTGAGATCTTTCACCACCGCTGCCCGTTTGAATGGATGCCATGCCATATAAGGTCCCCGTGTACGACCAGAGGTAGTCCGAGATTAAAATCTCTGAGATAAGCCATCATGCGAACCGGGTAACACACGCACAAAGGCGCATGAGACGTGCGTTCTAAACAGTGTAGCTATCTGGACCAGTGCACTGTGTTTATAAACAAGTAACGATCCTGAATATGAGGTAAACAGATCGACCCTGTACGATGGCCCGAGCTGTCATGCCATTGTACAGGTCACGGTGTTCGATATGGCACTTGACTTGATATTCGATATGTTTTTCCAAAGTGTGCTCGATATTATAGTAATCGATAGTGTATTCGAGATAGCATTCAACAAGGTATTCGATATGGTAGTTGACATGATATGGTTTTCTTTAGTGTATTCCGTATAGTAATCGATATTGTGTTCTAGACAGCATTTGACAACGTATTCGATATGATTTCCGAAATGATATTCGAAATGGTATTCGATGTGGTATTCAACATGGTATTCGAAATGGTATTCAATATGGTATTAGAAATGGTGTTCGATATGGTATTCGATAAGGCATTGGATATGATATTCGAAATGGTATTCGATATGGTATTTGATGCGGTATTGTATATGATATTCGAAATGATATTCAATATGGTATTCGAAATGGTATTCGATACGGTATTCGACACGGTATTCGATATGGTATTCGAAATGGTATTTGATATTGTATTCGCCACTGTATTCTATACTGTTTGTATTCGATATGGTATGTAGGGCCTAATATAGATGCGATCTAAAAGACAATGTATTATGATCACAAATCATATCCGGCTCCATCAGCATTCGGTAACTCGTGCCGACTTGCGCACTGAGGCATCGAGAACTACACGATCCGGTTCATGGAATTTCGCAGTTGCTGGTTCATCTCCCTGGAATTGCCATCCGCCAGTCATCCGTGACCATCAGCAATCGTTCGATCAATTCAGCAGATAATGCAAACCAACAGTGATCTGTGATGCGTATCCGTGTGATTGAAAGGGGTCCACGATAGCTCAGCCGTAAAGGCCATGGAACTAAAAGGATTATATAATAATGAAAAATAACAATAATTCAACTGTTGTTGTTGTTGTTGTTGTTGTTGTTGATGGTGATGATGATGATACTGATTATTTTTATCATTATCATCATTATTATTAATTAAAATATCAACTGGGTCAAGATAAAATAATAAAAAGAATAATTTTATTAGGCCTATTATAAATGTTATTACGTTACGCCACCAGCTATTATTATTATTATTATTATTATTATTATTATTATTATTATTATTATTATTGTTGTTGTTGTTGTTGTTGCTATTGTTGTCATTATTATTATTGTTGTTGTTGTTGATGTTGCTGTTGTTATTATTATTATTATCATTATTATAGGCTAGAAATAAATATTACTTGGGAGCTTTTATTGTTATTATTTTTATTATTTTTGCCCCAAAGTCGATGATGATGATGATGATGGTGATGATGATGATGATGATGATGATGATGATGATGATTATCATTATTATTATTATTATTATTATTATTATTATTATTATTATTATTATTATTATTATTATTATTATTATTATTATAATTAAATGAATCGACTCTATACATTGGCAACAGTGGCATGTGCTGTGATCTGCACTTTTCGATCCAAACCTTGTCTTCTGAGAAGATTTGAAGACGTGCAATACATTATATAGGCTTATGACCAACGTACATTGTCTTCACCAACAAGTTGTAATCTTGTACTCTAAACGATTAGAGCGAAACTTCTGAAAATATTAAGACCGACGTTCAACAAAATAATGTCTGTCAGAGTTGCTTTAAACACAGATCTCCTTAATTTGCTTATTTTTGATCTTTTACTTTAAATGTTTAGAGGGAAACTTCTGAAAAATAATATTAAGGCCGACGCTCAACAAAATAATGTCTTTCGGCATCGACTCCACCATTAGAGTTGCTTTGAACTAAGAGGCTTTAATTTGTTCAGTTAGTCAAAATTGTTCTGGTATTGGTTTTCGTGTTTTCCCGTTTAATGTTCTAATGGAAAGAATGCTTCGTCATTCTTATTCTCTCTTTTTCTGTCTGTCTGTCTCTTGTCTGTCTGTCTGTCTGTCTGTCTGTCTGTCTGTCTGTCTGTATCGATGCACAACTATGTACAAAAACTTACAAAACATCGTACAAACATCGTACATTACAAACATCGTACAAAACTTAAGGGCATTTGTTGCTGCGTGTGTTGTTGTACAGAAGGTAGATCAGCTGCCAAGACTTACGGTAATCGATACATCGAAGTCTCAGCAACGATCGGTCTCAACATCGATCAGCTGCTGATTGGAACACTGAAACAGATGTGTCTCCTCAAGCGCAGCGGATCGAGTTCGACGCCCAGCGCGGCTTCAGCAGCAGTTCACCAGGTCCAAGATGATGCCGAGCCTCGGAAGGGATCGGTACTGGCCTCTCTGGGGTTTCGTCTGCCTTGCTTCGACCCCTCTTCCTGTGTCTGCCTTCTGTGCGCAAGAAGGAGCGCCATCGTGAAATTGTTAAGACAATGAATGGTTTGCTTCTTCGTGTAGCGCCAGTTAAACACACGGGCCTCTTAAGTAGGTCTATAATAAAATCGTGGTGAGCGATTCGAGATAGGTGGACAAAAAGTTTCTTAATCTTGGTTCTACGATCGGACATTTTTGAGATAATATATATATATATATATATATATATAATTATATATGCTCCTACATAGGACCATTCATAGATGATTTCCTAATCTTGATTCTAAGAAAAGACATTCGATATTTAAATATCAGTTGATAGCGTCATTCAGTGTTTTAGCCATACAAATAGAACTGGTGGGTAGAACATTAAATTTTCCAGATTATCAAAGTAAACGAACGCAGATAAAAATCAAATGTTGTTAATATGTTGCACACGAAACAACTAACGACTCATTGGATTTTTATATTTTACCTAACCCCTCAACATCTTTTCAGTTATTTAGCTGAGGGGGTTAGAAGAAAAACTAGAGGTTGAACCCTCAAACCCCATTCCGCGACTAATAAAGCACTATGCTTTACATGGCCTAGTCCTTTGTCCTACCTACGGCTTCGGTTCGATATTCATATTTCGTGTTGGGAGTTGATTTGACACACATTGTTTTAGTTATTAGTTGTTATCAGATTACAGTCAACGCTCTGGATTAGAGATACTCTACCGTTTTCCTGCGGTGCAGAAACCAATTGACACCGAAGATGTTGATAACGTCCCGCATGAAACGTCACCAGTTCATGTCACGACATAGGCGTCATGTGACACCATGTCATGCGGCGTCGTGACAGATGCCATGAGACTGTAATACATTGTATCACAGTATCGCTTAATAAGGATAAACAAATAAGTTATAAGCAGTTTTTCTGTACAAAGTAAACGCGCTTTTGGCCTACATTCGCCAAGTTCTGAGGTCACAGAAACGAAGGAGTTGGGTTTCTAATTGCAAAATTATTCCATCTTCTGCGTTTCGGTAGTTCGAGTAAAACGGTTACTTCCCCAACCATTTTCTTTGTAGCTTCTCTTCGTCCGAAGTTTGGTCAGTTTCTTCTTCGCCAGAAGCATTTTCTGCGCCATCTTCAGTAAATCCATCACTTTCTTCATTCTACACAAAAGATAACGTCACTTTCTTCATTCTACACAAAAGATAACGTCACTTTCTTCATTCTACACAAAAGAAACCGTCACTTTCTTCATTCTACACAAAAGAAACCGTCACTTTCTTCATTCTACACAAAAGATAACGTCACTTTCTTCATTCTACACAAAAGATAACGTCACTTTCTTCATTCTACACAAAAGATAACGTCACTTTCTTCATTCTACACAAAAGATAACGTCACTTTCTTCATTCTACACAAAAGATAACGTCACTTTCTTCATTCTACACAAAAGATAACTTCACTTTCTTCATTCTACACATAAGGTAGCTCAACGACTTCTCTATGCTGCCTAAAATATAACGCTATCAGTTTCTCCATTCTACAAAAGATACCTTCATGACTCCATGTCCAAATATAACAGCTCGACGATTCTGGCAAATTTTGCCAGATAGTTTAACACCGTCACTTTCTAACGACCGGTTGGTTGGGCCCTCTTCTCTAACAATGTCCAAGCCATAACTCTCTCGTGGACCAACGTGTGATCAACGCCTCTATAGAGGCTACACAGCGATCAACATCGTCTTTGCTAAGCGCTATCGTCTGTCATATTTTTGCAATCTGCGACTTGAGCTTCTTGGTCTCTCTTCGGCTCATTTTCCGTAAGCGTTTGAAAACCACGCAATTTGATAGGCGTTTTATTTTCTCAGATCACGAGCGCCTCTGATTTTTGCTTTCTCTTGAAGTGGCGCTATAAAAATTTGCAAATAAAATTACAATCGTCTTGAAACCTGCGACAAGGAAGTGTACAGAGAAGATGACGAAGGTGATGGTGTTGTCGTTTCCTCCTCGATGGGGCTGTGATTGTTCTGGTTGGATTCTTGCCTTCTTCTCTGTTTCCCCTCAATAGCGTCGATGGAGTTTTGGGTCGGGAGAAGCATCCCACCGGCTGAGGAACTGTTCGATGCATTCGGAAACTGGTCCGACTGGTTCGAATGTCTAACCAACGGTCGCAACGACTCACGGTATTGCTGTATTTAAATATATAAAAAATTGCCACCAGTTGAACCATTCTACCATAATGCAGTGGTTAAACTCAACCGGAAACCCCTCCAACCTGAGATCCCCACCTCCGATTTGAGATCCGCAACCCAAAGAGGAGACCCATCACCAAAAGGTGTTTTTTGTGACAATACTCGACCATAATCATCGTGTTTCACTCATTTTATGTTTTATTCAAAAAGAGTGTATCGGTTAGATTCGCTAGATAAGCCTAGGTTTTAGATTTACAAAATTCAGGACATCTATTACCTCTGGGCGAGCAGTTTGAGACAAGTGAAATTGATGTAAATTTAGATAAGACAGGCAAGAAAAGATAAGGCAAGGTGAAATAAAAATAAGGTAAGTTACGGCAATATAACTCAGGTGAGGTATTGCATACGGTAAAATACTTAAGGTAAAGCCAGGTATGGTAAAACAGGTGAGGTATTGTATGGTAAAATACTTAAGATAAGGGCAGGTAAGGTAAGCTAAGGTGTGGTAAGGCAGAGTAGTTTAAGACAAGATGAGGTATGGTACGGTATGGTACGTGCAAGATAAAGTATAAGTTATTGGTCTGGAGCAACTAGAAGCCAACCTGCAGATCATGATCCTCTCTGATCGTTGTCATACTTCGATAGCAAAGGGTGAACATTTCAAGAGCCTTCGAATGGAACGACAACTCCACGTTCACAAAGTCAGACATCAGCATCTTGGAATCAAACAAACTACAGTCGATCAATATTGTTTGTGATAAAATATCAAGAGCAATAATGATAATAATAATAATAATAATAATAATAATTATTATTATTATTATTATTATTATTTTTATTTATTTATTTATTTTTATTATTATTATTATTATTATTATTATTATTATTATTATTATTATTATTATTATAGCATCACGCCGACATACAACATTAGAATATGTATATCTGTTGGGGAGAGAGGACACATCCCTGAAGACTTGGACTTGGAATCAGCAGCTAGTGACACCCGTGCCATTGTTTTCAATCGATTTATAATCGTCCCTCCACTAAGCTACTAACGTGTCCAAATATCGAGACGCGTGCGTCAAAGTAACGTAGCATTACTTTGAATGAGAAAAACCATTGTTAAGGCAGCGTGGCCAACCTTAATGTCGTGGAGTTTCTTCCTTTCGAAGCTGTCTATCTCTTCCTCCAATTCTCGATTCGCCCTCAACGCATCCGTCATGCCCTGCTGCGTTGTTTGCTGTTCACAACAGAAGTTTACAGATTCGAAATTCATTCCGATTTATCAAAACGATTTTAATTAGAATTTAAAAGAACAAAGAGTTGATCGATAGTGTTGTTTTTATATATTGCATTGCTGTGCTGATGTAAAGTGGTAGTGCCAGTCCCAAGCCTGGATTAAGGAGGATGGCTACGCTAATCATCGTTATAACACAGCGTCGTTAAACAGCGACTAACAAAGATGCGGTGATTAGTTTAGTTAGTTAATTTAATGCCAACATTTTATGACATATGAAAGTTCATATATGTCGAAGCAGTTCCAAGAGGGTAAAGTTCATCAGACTCACGGGATGAAAGTTTAAAAAAGGGAATTTGTAACCCTAGTATTCTAACAGTATTTCTACGAAACAAGACCTACCTCAGATTTAGCCTAGTTCTGCCTAATTTAGCCTAATTCAATTTGTCTTCTAACTACGTACACTGGACGGCTCTATTGTTTCTCGCTTTAAAAAAAACTGAATGGCTCCTGTGTTTCACTTCCATATGGCTTTTGTTTCTCGCTTCTAACTAAACTAGATGGTGTCTTTAGAAGCGAATGATTGTGAGTCGATTGATAACGGCGCTACAGAATAAGATTAGACTAGATTAGGTTAGATATTATGATGGATGATGATGATGATGATGACGACGACGACGACGACGACGACGACGTTGATGATGATGATGGTGATGATGAATTTGAGACGAGGTATTTCGAGCATATATAGAATAGGCATTATACTGTTTGATCTTTGGCATTCTTCGATGCCCCTTTGTCAGATGCCGGTTTCTGCTTCAACTCCTTCGCATGCGCCGCAAATGCTTCTTTTATTCGCTCCTTTAAATAAAATCCACAGCAAAGTTAACGAATTAATGAAAAATTAATTAATTAGCTAAATAATGACCGAATGAAAGTTAAGTGTCTTTGTATTTAGAAATTATGGAAGGTGTTCTAGCCCGTAACCCCATCCAATAGGCACATGGATGGATGGATGGATGGATGGATGGATGGATGGATGGATGGATGGATGGATGGATGGATGGATGGATGGATGGATGGATGGATGGATGGATGGATGGATGGATGGATGGATGGATGGACGAATGAACAAATAGACGGATGGAAGAACGGGAGAAACTGCACACAGACACTTAGACAGAAAGACATACACATTTCAGACATACAGACAGACAGATAGACAGACAGGTGAATTATCGAACAGACGAAAAAAATAATGGAAACGATGGATCGAATGAACCACCACGGTGATAAACCAATAAATCGATTAATCGATTAATCGATAAATCGATGAACGATCGATCGGTCGATCAACTGTCAAGCACAACAAAGGAATCGCTTCGCCACTACAAAGCTCCACTCGCGCCTCTGAGTAGAGCCCTTGAAGAGGCGCTATATAAATTCTATGATTGATTTATTAAAAATTCTATGATTGACTCATGTTTAAAAGATTGACTTCGATGTGAGCGCATACCTTGGCTTTCCTGCAAGATGTTCCATACTGCAACATCGGCTCAATCACCTTAGCGTCCAGCCTCTGAATCTGTTAACAACAAAAGCCGACTACCTTATTTAACACTTTGATCACCTGTACAAAAAACGACAATAATGATTAGTACCACAATAACAATTGTAGCAACAATAAGGGTGACAATAATAGCAAATAATTATTCTCTGTCTAACAGATCAGGTTAAGAAACCCGACTCTTCCATCCATCCGCTGTCAAATAATTGCTCCGACACTCTTCCGAGTCTCCTGTAAGCAATCTTGGCATCACCTTTGATCCACATCTCTCGTTTTAAAATCACATCTCCTACCTCTCGCAAACCTGCATAATAGGCCTACCTATTGCCATTAAAACTAGCAATATCTCCGATTAACTCTTGCAACCATGGTTTTAAATGCAAATATACACGGTGTTCTAATAACAGCAGCAGCAACAACAACAATATTAATCCATACCTGAATATTTCTGAAATCTTCGACTGCCGAAAAGTTTTCGACGAAGTCAGTCAGCGCCGTCTTTGTTGTGAGATTCAAAGTCTCCGACTGAGCGTAGGCGAGCAACGCCCGAGTCACATCATCACCTGAGCAGAAGAGGATCTTATTCCATGGATAAGAAGAACGGCCGGGAAGCTAACATGATTGGCGACAGAAAGTGAAAATCCTCCCTACTTGCAGTGATGGGAAGTATTTCAAATAGTTGTATTTAAACTACTACTTTAAATACTATCTAAGTATTTTGTACTTGTATTTAAAATATGACGCACTCTGCTTAACATTCTGAAAATTGTTTATTTTAATTGGAGTTGTATACGGATCACTGGATCACAGATGACCTTATGAGACACTCGATTGCTTTGGCTTGAAGGGTATACTCACACTCACACATATGATGTTGTTGCCGAATACATCATGAATATTCATTCACACTTTGGCCTTGACTACACAATCATCACCTTCACAGTCACAGACAATGGGTCTAATACATGTGGTTAAAGCATTTACAGAATATCAGAAGGCAGAACAGGAGCCAGAATTGCAAAGTCACCATGTACTACACTGACTGCCCTTCAAGTGATGATGATGAATTTGATGACAATGAATCAATGATGACGGAATGGGTCAAGTAATTCCATATTAGACATTGGCACAATTTTGTCCTCTGGGGAGATGATAGAATTGGGGGTCCATAGAGTAGTGGTAACATCACTGGCGTGAAGAGCAAGCGGTAGCGGGATTGCTTCCTGCAACCCTCCCAGAAAGGTCCACTCAACCTATTTATTATTAGCCCTATGCTAGAATTCAAATCTATAGTCCACGCAAAATTAGTTTACTGCAATGCACTCAGAGGCGTAGCTATCATATGTGCAGAGTGTGCAAGGCACCCGGGTCCACGACCTCCAGGGGCCCACAGAGACACCAGACAATTTTTTTATAACCACAGTTGAAAGTTTCTTTTTACTTTACTGTTTTAGCAAAGCCAGCTGCCACTACCTTACTGTATTGTATTGAATTTACGAATTTATAAAGCGCCTCTCGCAGTACAACGTAATCAGTGGCGCTCCCAGGGCTAA
The DNA here is from genome assembly GCA_963556255.1 of Allolobophora icterica. Lineage (NCBI taxonomy): Eukaryota > Metazoa > Annelida > Clitellata > Crassiclitellata > Lumbricidae > Allolobophora > Allolobophora icterica. The sequence goes on along the minus strand of OY744607.1, from coordinate 7,291,998 downwards.
GAGCCTCAAGAGAAAAGAAGTCTTAAGACAGCGAGAAGTGTCAGCAGTGCGCCCAGTTAGGATCTGAGAACGAGTCATGGAAGGAAGATCATTCCAGAGGGACGGGCCAACAGATGCCTATTGAACTCCTTTCACCTTGTTTTTGAGTCTCGAGTCACGACGCAAAAGCAGTCTTCAGAGTTTGCATAATGTCTTCAGAGTTTATGTAAGTGAACGGAATAACTGAGTTTGGTTATTGATTGGTTATTGATTGATAGCCAGCTTCTTTTACGTGTTTGGGTCTCAAGTGCCTACGGTCAAATTACAAAATGTCTTCAGAGTTTATATGAGTGAACGGAATAACTCATTTTGGTTATTGGTTGTTATTTTATCTGTATTTGGTTATTGATGGTTGATTTATCTGTATAATAGCGAAATATTACGCAATTTTATGACTGTGAACTAAAACCTTGATTTAGATATTCAGCCTAAGTGGCTGATGGCATACACATGAGTCCATGTCAATAGTGGTAAGAACGCAAGGCTACAGACCTTACTGCAGGGCAAAACAGGGGCCCATAGGCAGGGGCGTCTATCCCCCCCTAAGCCATTGGAGCAACGTCCCTTTTCCCCCTCTTCTTCCCCCCTCCCCGTTCCTCCCCCCCCTAAAATGGTGGCACACACACTGACAAATCTTCCCCCCCCCCTATTTCTTGGATGGAGCATTTGCTCCAAGGTTTCTATGGTGTAGACGCCCCTGCCCATAGGGATTCCCTGCACCCGGGCCCATGAGAAGCTAGCTACGCCACTTAATGCACTCTTCGCTTATTTGGGGCACTGCAGTTCAAAATTGGGTGCACGGGTACCCCTCGTACCCCCAAATTTATAGCATTACGGAGGTGCCTACCTTTATCTCGAAGTTTGGCCAAGGTGCGCACGTAGGCAGCAGTGGCGCGACAGATATCTCCGAATTGGTGTTCCACCTTACCAATTCTATCCTGGACGAATTTTAATCGACGATCGCTGTTCAGAAGATAGCACAGTACCGGTACGAATCAGACTAACTTTAGACCTCAGTAATTAAGGCCAAGATATCACAACAGACACTGGCGTAAACTTGTCCAAAATATTGGTGGTGGGGGATTTGGTTATTCATTCTACACTTGTTGCATTGGGTGTACAGTTTATCTCAATTATAGGGAGGGGGTACGTGCCTCGACTGCCCCCCCCCCAGAGTCTACGCCTATGACAACGCAAGTTAGACTAATCCTAGACTTACACAATTAAGTTCAAGATATCACAACGCAATCAGACAATGAGGGCCAAGATATCACAACGCAAGCCAAACTAATCTTAGACCTAAATAATTAAGCCCAAGATATCGCAACGTAAGTCAGACTAAATTTATACCTCAATAATTAAGGCTAAGATACAATGCAAGTCAGACTAATGTTAGACTCAAATGATTAAGCCCAAGATATCACAACGCAAGTCAGATTAATGTTAGACCTAAATGACTAAGGCCTAGACATCACAATGCAGGCTATTGTTAAGGCCATGGCCTAATTAATTCTTCCGCACTATCTTATGGCGGAACTTTGGGAAACCTAGGGCCTATAGCTTGGTCTGCATAACTTTTAATTCAAATACAATTAAATCATGAAATGCATTGTTTCTACGATAACCAACAACTTAATACCTCAGCTGTCGAAAATAAAACAAATTAAAGCCAACCTTGGAGGAACCGCCATTGTCATATGCAGGTCATTTAAATAAAAACTGTTGAAACTGTGAACGTCCATGTAATGATGACGTCACGTGAAAACAAGAAGCAGAAACTTTTAGGTTACGTCATAAACAAATTGACCCCAAAGTAATTGCGATGACTTTATCACAACTTTTTTTATTATGACTTTATTTGTAACTTCTCAATTATCCGTACTCTGGTGTAGTGCCAGTCCTAGGCTGGCAGAAGGAGGAGGGCGACGCAATCATCTTTGTTAGGATAACATGATTGATGCTGCAGATGCTGGCTTATTTAAAAGAATCTGTTGCCAGCCTTATCATGTCCTTCGTGGTATTTTTCCTCCCCCACGACATAATAACTACGACTTAAGGACAAGAACTCACAATTTTACTCTTCCAGCTAAAGATAAATGTAATTTTATTCCTCGTGTTTTGTTCAAAAGATGCTCATTAATTAACACATCCCTTTATTCTCCGTTCTATTATTATCGTGCTTCTGTAATCTGTTGCGTCATTGTCAACTGGATTTGTTGAATTAAACGAATATTGATTAATGATGACGCAGTGCCGACGCAATCATCTTTGTTATGACGCAATCATCTTTGTTATGACGCAATCATCTTTGTTATGACGCAATCATCTTTGTTATGACGCAATCATCTTTGTTATGACGCAATCATCTTTGTTATGACGCAATCATCTTTGTTATGACGCAATCATCTTTGTTATGACGCAATCATCTTTGTTATGACGCAATCATCTTTGTTATGACGCAATCATCTTTGTCATGACGCAATCATCTTTGTTATGACGCAATCATCTTTGTTATGACGCAATCATCTTTGTTATGACGCAATCATCTTTGTTATGACGCAATCATCTTTGTAATGACGCAGTGCCGTTAAACAGCAACTAAGCATGACTTCATTATTTATTAGATTTCGTAATTGTAATGAAAAAATTGCATAGCGCCGCTTGAAGAAAATCGAATGTGGCTGTCACGGAGGCGCACTCGCCTACGACCTATCACAAAACCGTGATCGTAAAGAAGCAGCAGATGTACTTTATTAAGACGCCAAAGGAATGCATCAAAACAATGATAACGCATGGCACATAACATGACCTATTTAATGATTAAGTAGGCCAACATTCTAGATGATTTGTTTTATGTTTATTTCACGTTGTGATTTTTCGAAATCTTGCTGCGGACAAGATAGGTTTAATATTCAGGATGATTTTTAAATATAAAGAGCACAACACATTCGGTAATTTACTCAGTGGCCGATTTGTTATTAAAACAATCGTGTTCTCATGCGTATAGCTGGTCATATGACGTATGCCAGCAACTTCTGGAAAAGCCCTGCGTTTATATTAAGCGAGTGTCTTGTAGTAAGACACGAGCAGTAACGATTAATAAAGAACGCAAAATTAAATTCTGAGCGTTTTGGGTGAATTCAGGCTTGAACATAAATTAACGTGCTACAGAACCCGTTATTGTTTCAGTTACAAACACGAATTCCAATGTAACGGGTCTTTCTAGGCATACCGAAATTGCGTCACTGGTGTGGCATAATTAGATTGGGTTGCCAGAAGGATGGCCGATTCGCATATTATTGAGATAGAATTTCTTCACAGTTTGGTTATAGATTGGAATAATATGCATTTGGCCGTATTATGTATGTAATCCCTATGAATCGGCATTTTTCTTTCTGCAGTTTTGTTCTTACCGTATCATGTATTTTATCAAGTACATGTTCCTTAATTCAATCAGGGCATTCAAACATTATGCCAGACAAGAGTTAGAACTTAGAACTCCTGCCAAATAGCTTTAAAACGATTTGTCAGTTACATATGAAGGATTTATTTGAAGTCTGGATGACAGTACTAAATAAATGACTCCCAAATGGCCATTTTTGCCGTTTTGCACAACAGCATACCAATCTGGCAGTTATGTTGAGATGATCTTAATTCCAGTATTTTAGGGGAGGGGATAGGTGAATGGTAATACTCTTACATTAAGAACATAAGATCTTGATAGACGCAGTTTGATACCCACAAGCGCCCCACCCCCTAAATCGACTCAGCCTTTCACTCCCTAGCAGGCAGTTGTAAAATGAGCGGACGCTTAAGAGGCTGCCAAGACATGTGTTCATAAGATCTTGAAAATTGTGCATCATGTTTCAGTGTTACCTTACTGCGGTTTGTCAGTGAGCTTGTCAATAAACATGAATATATTTTTATAACTCTGTCAAATAGTTGCTTATCAAAATAGGCTTATTGTTTTTTTTTCAAAACAGAACGAAGAGTCAGTCAGGCAAATGATATCAGGGCAAAACGACCGGACTGCATACCAGTAAGACAAAAAAAATAGTCTTTTCTTATTTGTCTTTTGTTCTAAAACAATTTTCTGTTATTCTTGATCTTTGAAGAGTTTGTTTTACATTTGTACATTGTACATGGAGAGGGGTATGAATGGTATTACTCTTGCGTGAAGAACATAAGATCTTGAAAGACATGGTTCGATACCCACAAGCCCCCTCTAGGTCAACTCAGCCTTCCACTCCCTAGAGGCAGCAGTAAAACGAGCTGGCACCTACAGGCTGCCAAGAAGTTTGTTCAATGAGATCTTGATAATTGTACCGTCCTGTTTCAGTGTAACTTACTTGTCAGTGAGCTTGTGAATAAACATGAATATGTATTATGTACATAAAGTTGAAGTCTTGTAATGTGTGAATTCGGTTAACAAGGTGGCAACTTTGTACTTCTGAGAAATAGACTAGAAACTCAGTAGTACATGGTACACAGAGTTAGATTCTTATAGTTAACTTTCCTACAATGTTTGACCAGTTGATTTGATTCGTAATTGTTAAGGTAAAACAGTGACAGCGTCTGAGTTCAACTGATATCTTTCAACTGAACTCCTCAAGTCTGCATTTACATTGTTTGTTTTTGTTAGGTATTACTTGAAAAATTATCCGAGTCTACTGTTCCAGCTCTCGAAAACCCAAAGCTGCTTATCCCGAAGGATATGTCAGTTGCTCAGTTTATTTGGGTGATTCGACGGAAGATTCAACTAAAACCAGAAACCGCTCTCTTTCTTTTTGTGGGAAAATTGCTTCCTCAGAATAGGTAAGTAATCAAACTCTTTAGTTCTGTTGGATTTAACCGAAAATCCTTTCTTGTGCAACTTAGGGTCACTAGCACATGTAAAGGGTGTGAACTAAAGTATGATAACTAACACGTGTAGAAGGTAAGAACCAAGGTACGGTAACTAACATGTGTTAAAGGTAAGAACCAAGCTATAGTAACTTGCACATGTTAAAGGTGATAACCTAAGTACGGTAACTAACGTGTTGAAGGTAAGAACCATGTTATTTATTTATTCGTATGGTAACTAACACATGCTAAAGGTAAAAACAAAGGTAAACTAAGATATTTGGCTGCCAGTTATAGGTGTGTAGTAGTATATAAGCGATGAATAAGCCTGGCACTTTTGTACCTTGCCTTATCTTTACTTGTTGTTTACGTAATTAGCAACTTCTGTATGACCATTGTCTAATGCACAAGGCTTGAAATAGTGCATCAGCTCTTGTCACCTCTTCATAAGGACAAATACTTCCCTCAGACAAGAAGACACCTTTTTACCTGCTGTTAAATCTAAACTCTAAACAGAATAGTCTGTGAATCGATATATCTTTAGTTATATTTAGTTATGCTTGTCTGTCTATGTTATTTGCTCATGTTGTAATCCATTTCAAATATGTGTTAATTTTTCTATGCAGTGTAACATGCATCTTGTCAGATGCAAGTAAAGGCTACTTAATCACTTACTGTTATAGCAGATGCTGTGTGATGATCAAAGGTTGCATGATCAAATGTCGTATAACTGCAGCAGATGAGTTGGAAAATAAAAAAAAACGCATTGTTGCATTATTTTTTATTTCACTTCATATTTTTTTAGCATGGCTTCAGCTCATCCCAAATAAAACATCTGCAAACAATCCAGAATGCTCTTGTCTGTGCAGTTACCAAAACTCCCAAACACCACCACATAACCCGGTTCTTAAATCTTGCAGACTTCATTTGGTATAGCGCTGGCAAATAAGCTGGTCTCCATGTTGTAGCACCTAGAAATTTAGGATATTACATTGTATTGCGATATGTTTTAGTAAATGTGCTCTTGTCAGGTGCAAATACTGTTTTATAAAATGCTGCCTGGCCAAAGGTTTCATAATCAAACATCTTATAACCACACGGCCTGTAACACAGAGAGTACAGATTCGAGCCACCTCCTCTGAGACAGATAGTGTGTAGGGACCTTGAACAAGTCCTCACCCGCAGTTGCTCAGCACCATCAACTGAATCTTGGTCATTGGGTAGTGGTGCTTAATAAATGCATGATATTAAAATAACCATAGCAGCTGTACTTGAAAATTGCAAAAAAAACAACATTGGTATGTTGTGTTTTATTTCATCTTTTAGCGCAACGATGGGCCAAATATATCAGGATCACAAGGACGAGGACGGTTTCTTGTACGTCGCATACAGCAGCGAAAACACGTTTGGCTTGTGACGAGGTTTTGTGGCCGGCTCAATTTCGCTTCTGACTTGAATCCGGATGTCTGTGAAATGCAATCTGGACTGCTTTAATCCTTTAAGCCCAAATTCAATTCCCTTGTTGGGATTATCCAGCTTACTGGGCTTGCGACATTGTTTGTCTGTGTTTGTGTGTGTGTTCAGCTGCTCTGTAAAAACCTATATCGTCTGCCAGTCTGATGGAAAGTATTTTCAAGTCGTGTAATGTAAAAGTAGATTTACAGAATGCCTTTTAAATGTACTCAGAATTTATATGTACAGTGTGAACTCGTTTATGCATGGACGTAATTGTAATGAGTAAATTCTATTGTACCGGTGTCTAATGCACAAGGCATCGACCCACGGCACACCAAACCCAAGCCGTATGCATCAGAAATATACCGAGAAGAGACAGCCTATATGGTGGATAAGCAGTTTGAAAGAGGTAAGTTTTAAGTTGAGAATGAAAGGACAAAAGCGACTGAGCAGAGCACACAGACACAGGGAGAGAGTTCCAAACAGTAGGTCCAGCATCCGAAAAAGCTCGTTCGCCAAGAACAGTTCTTGATTTAGGTTTGACCAGACAGAGATATTCAGAAGAACTCGTTGAATAATGATAAGTGTGAGGAATAAGAACTGATTTTAAGTCTTGTGGCTGGCCAGAGTTCAAAGTTTTATAAACTATGAAGCCAATTTGATATTAATCATAATGAAACCGCGTGTAAACCTGGCCACACGTTAAAAGGGATAATACTGAAAATGTGAATATTTAGAATTACACTGCAGTTAGTTTGCGGCACATTAACCAATTCAACATGTTATTAGCTTTGGGGTATGACACCACTTCACATTATGCATAATGGCAAGTAAACCAGAAGCACGTAAACGAATCCACACTGCAGCAGTACCTTGATCAGCTTCTTTTACATGTACCTGGTAATTTAGTTTACTAATATGGCAGTACCACTGCTTTGCACCGTTTACTGGTAAATGTGGTTTAGGAGAATGAAAGATTTTAGTGCTTCTGAGATCCTGTCTTGTGTAGGCTCTCTGTTTCCTTTTTGGCAAGCTCTTAGTTTATCTGCATTTACCGCTTTTTCATTCCGGCTTTGACTGCGTCGCTAGTTTTGTATGGAGTTATTTTTGATGAATTTAGTTTTGTATTTGCTGAAGTGAATAGTTTCTTTGGTCACCAAACTCCAGATTGTACTTTTTACCGCCAATGTAAATAACGGTATTTGTGTTTATGTAAACTTTTATGTACCTTGAAGAAGTACCAGAACTTGACTGTCTAACAGTATGATTCTTATATTGCAGCTATAATCACGGATCTATATAACTCCTTTTCTCAGACATGTACATGATTGTCAATGCATAGGTTATCCCGAAAGGACAGTAGCGTATTATTCCTCCCGTAATACATGTAGTTATCCAGTTTTTACCTTTACCGGTTTTTACCTTTACCAGTTTTTACCTTTACCGGTGTTTAGCTTAACCAGTTTTAACCTTTGCCAGTTTTTGTCTTAGTTACACGGGCAGTGCATGAGCAATCAAAGGTACGACTTCCGAGTTCGAAACACTGCATTTTTTTACAGAGTTCAGAGTTCAGACCTGTTGTACCATTTTATTACTACTTTAGGTGGCCTCAGCTTGGAACTTGCCATTGACCTGCCCTGGCCTCACGATTTGTTGTTATGTTCACACATATGCCTTGTCTTTGGCCAACGTTTCTTTGCCATGACCTGCTTCGTGGTCCTTAGAGCGATTTTTCGTTTCTTCGATGTCTGTTTATTTTGTTCAAAGCTCAATATTCTTCTGTGTTTTTTATGGTATGGTCATAAATACATCCTCTACCAACAATAGTCCTAAAGGTACTAATAGAGGTATGGCCTTTAATAATGTTAATGCAGTTGGGTGTGTTGCTAAGGTCCTTGAAGGGTCTTACCACTACATCTACATCTACCACTACCTTAACCACTACTTCTACCACTACATCTATCAATACCTTAACCACTACCTTAACCTAACAACAGCTGGGTAGCATTGTCTTATGGCTCAACAAAGGGGATTCCGTAATGCAAGGCAGTGACCTACTTTGATCCCTCCATTCTCTTTGTCCTCATTAGGGTGACCCTCCCTTCCTCTCTTTCTGGACATCATTAGTGGACAAATTCAATTGATAGTGTTGGATTCAAGGTCTGGACTTGCAAGACTGTTCAGTATTATCGCAATCAGCTGCAAAATGATCTGACTAGCAGGAAGTAGCTGTAAGCTAATGAGGATTAACCTATGCTAACGAGGTCATATGTATGCTGATGAGGACCTAACGTATGCTAATGAGGAAATGCATATGCTAATGAGGTCGTACATATGCTAATGATGTCATACATATCCTAATGAAGACTTGCGTGTGTTTATGAGGTCACGTGTGCTAATGAGGATGTACCTATGCCAATGAGGTTATATATGCTTATGAGGACAGACGTCTGCTAATGAGGACACTGTATGCTAATGAGGACACTGTATGCTGTCACACGATTACTAGGCCTCCCCTTGAGCTATGGAATTAAAGAAGCTTGAAGTAATGACGTAGAAGAAGCCAATAAAATATTTCAATTCTATTTTTAACGAGGTAAGTGTAATCCCTCAGGAACAAAATAATATGCTGGAAGCAGCTCACAATTGTTATTTTTATTGCTGCTATTATTATTATAATTATTAGTGTTATTATTGTGATATAGACATTGTAGTTTTACGGCCTAGGCTGTCAGGGCTCGCTCTGTCATGTGGATATGCTTGAAGGAATTATTGCAGGTTTTACTCATGTCCTACATCAATTGACAGTGTCTGTCGCATTGTGAAACACCAGGCAGTTTTTCGGTATGGGCTGTACGTGATGCCATTGAAATGTATGTACACTGTGTCCGGGAAAAAAAGGATCCCTTATGGTGATAAGAAAATAACTAGTAAATATTATTCAATTTTGAAAATTCCTAAACCGTTTACGTCATAATGACGTTAAATTACAAATTTCAGAAACAAAACTGTTAGATTATGGTTTTGGCCAAGAAGACAAAATTATTGTAAAATTTTGAAAATTCCAAAACCTTTGAACACAACTTGTGGTCTGATATTATTCAAATATAAAAATTTAATTAACTATAATTTGATTGACAAATAACATTTAAAAAAACTATTGAAATTTTGTAAGATAATTTCTTGGAGCTGTCCGTAGCACTTGAATTTTGAGGAAAATGACGTCATTATTGGACGACAGAAACTTTTATATTTTAACCAGTGTTAGCTAATTATGTCAGAATTGAAACGGTTTTGGAATGTTAAAATATTCATTGAAAGGATCCTTTTTTCCGGACACAGTGTATATATCGGGACATTTATATCGCGCATTTTTTAACCATCGAAAGGCGCTACATGAATGTTGGCCACTTACTAGATGACATAATAATCTGATGTACAGGTATCATGTTATAGGCCCTATTGTGATAACATCTATGCCAGTATTTGACTTTTGAAAAAGAAAGTGTTTGATCGATGTGTTACAGTTGGTTTGCTTATTGTGCTTGACCGTTTGTCTTAAATTTTCCAGTTTTCGTATATGTGGATACATACATATGTATTTGCTTCCGATGGTATTCACCTTTAACCCCCCCCCCTCTCCTACCTGGACTTGAATCCCATCCAGCGAGATAAAAGTGATTGCCTGTTGTTAATTGATGTGACGCTGTTTATCTGAACAAAGAATGTCAACAGCGACTGTGTCTAATTTTATATCCAATGATGATATCTTTTAACACTTAACTTCCGCTTGTACGTGGCGCCGTGCTTTGCGCTCGGCCTCTCGGGGTGATTTTGTTGTCCCCTATGCTCGTAATGCTGTGGTGCAGCGTAGGGCACTATCCGTGGTGGTCCTACCGTCTGGAATGACCTCCCTCTTTCGCTTTGCGCCCTCCCTGGGGTCCTCTCAGGTACTTTCTATGGCATTCTTAAGGCCTTTCTTTTTGACCGGGCCTGGGTCGGGAGCGCCACTGAGTAGATCTCTTGAAGGGGCGCTGTATAAGTTTATTATAGATACATAGACAGATAGATAGATAGATAGATAGATACATAGATACATGGATAGATACATAGATAGATACATAGATAAATAGATACACAGATACATAGATAGATAGATATCGGTCTAAATCATAATGAAACTCTAAGTTAAACTCTTGTAAGGGCAATCTTGCGAAAACTTATTAGAAGAGGAAGAGCAGTTCTTTAAAATAGTAAGGGGAAAGTGACACGGTGTGTCGCGGTCGACTCCTTCGATCGCAACGACGAACCAACGAAGGAACTATTAAAAGATCTTTAATTAAAAATAAAGTCGATTAAGTGTAGAGTAAGTCAACTCGTCTATCAAATATCACAATCGTAGACAGCACACAGGTTGGCTGGTCTCGATTGAGCGTTATACGATCAATGTTTCAACGTTTACAAATCTTCGTCAAAAGGCCCCCAATGTACATCAGGTCTATCTTATATAGAGTTCTCCCGGATTCCAGAACGTTCTGTGACGTCACTGTACTTTTCCCTGGAAAGTCCTACTGAACACGTATATCCTTGTTGCATGCACCGAATTAATGTTGACAGCTTGCTGCAGAAATTTCCGTGCGTTGTAAACAAGCTTGTTGACGCGTCGGTTTTCTTCCCTTGATGCATGCACCTGCGTAGACCACGACATTCCCTCCGCCCTCAGATGATGACACGTCTTCAGCACCATCCTGAACGGGTCATCACGATCAAGCCGGGCCTCCAGACTCCATCTCGACACAGCATACACAAACAAAACAAAACACATCAGTTAGTCAATTTATTTATACAATTTGCGGGCTCGATCCTTGTGTGTCGGGCCATTCCCCCCCTTCACCATCCGAGTCACAACCGAGAGAGGAAATCAGCCACCGTGTTCTGACGTCCAGGACGATATCGAAAGTCCACGTTAAACTCTTGCAATGCTAACGCCCAACGAGTCAGTTTCGCACTCTTAGGGCTTGCATCTGTGAGATAAGACAAAGGATTATGATCTGAATAAATGATTATCTTTGATAAGAATATCCATGACTTGAATCGTTTAAGTGCCCAAATTACTGCGAAAGCCTCTCTCTCAATTGTAGACCAATGCATCTGTGTATCTGTAAGTTTAAGACTAGCAAAAGCAATTGGTTTTTCTTGACCTTCTTCGGTCCACTGAAACAAGCAACACCCGACCGCGGTGGCACTTGCGTCAACACTTAAACCAAATTCCTTAGTGAAATCAATGGTATGCAACTGTGTAGCTTTACTGAGATCATCCTTTAACTTATCTAGTGCTTCTTGATGCTTTTGCTCCCAAGGCACCTTCGTAGGTATGTTATCTCGTGTCAAATCAGTTATTATCCGTGCTTTTTCAGCTAAAGCAGGTATAAAATTTCGAAAATAACTGAAAAAACCCATAACCTTTCTAACTTCTTTCTTTGTTGTTGGAGGATGGATATCATTGATCGTAGCGATCTTACCTGGATCAGGTTCAATACAACCTGACCCTACTATATGGCCAACAAACTTTATTTTGTTTTGTGCAAAATTACATTTTCTTAAATTCAAAGTGAGTCCTGCTTCCTCAATAGTTTGCAAGAATTTCTCTAGATGTTCTAAATGGTCATTCCAATTCATTGAAACCACTGCCATATCATCGACGAATGGTTCGGTAAAACTTCGCACTGGATGTAAAACTTGGGTCATAGCACGAATAAAGGTATTGCTAGCGGACTTGAGTCCAAACGGCATCCTTGTGAACTCAAAAAGTCCTGCATCACATACGAATGCCGTAAGCCATCGATGTTCTTTCCGAACTGGAATTTGCCAATACCCCGATTTCGCGTCGAAAACACTAATAAACTTTGCCCGTCCCACCTTTTGTAAGACGTCAGCAATGTCTGGGGTCGGGTAACAATCACCTAGAGAATATTTGTTAACATGGCGATAATCAATTGCCAATCGAACGCCATTTTGACCTTTGGGTCCCTTTAAAACGCAAACTACCGGACTGGCCATTTCACTTTTCGATGGTCGAATGATGTCTAATGCCAACATTTCTTCTATCTGGCGTTGTACTTCAGGTTTAAGTAGCTCAGGTACTTTATATGCCCTTAAACGCTTAGGAGTGAAATCATGAGTTATCTTAATTTCATGTTCTAATACTGGACAATACCCAGGTTTATCCACAAATACTGCCGTGTGCCGATCCAAAACTTCAAAAAGTTGCTTCTGTTCCTCTTGCGAAAGATGCGCTATAATCAGAGGATCAATTCGCTTACTCGGGCTTATTTGTTCACGTTCTTCCTGATCTACAACCTCTACTATACCAAATTCTTCATCTTGATCAACAATTACTGAACAGCTATTGATCATCGCTTGTTCGAGTCGTTCATGGTATCGCTTGATCTTATTTGCGTGTAAATGTCTTTGTTTTCCCTCTATTTCTACTATATAAGAATATGGGGATTTAACCTTGACTACGGTAGCAGGTCCTTGCCATCGACTATAAAATTTAGAACTACCAAAATCTGGTGCTAATACTGCTACTTTATCTCCAACTTCGTATTTTCTGTCAGTACTACGCAAGTTATAATAATCTGCATACCGCTTTGTTTCTATATCACTATAGTAATCTGCATAAACTTTCGCGAATTCGAGGTTTTCCTTCAGTGATTGGAGATACTCTTCGGGTGATTTACCTAAGTTAAGAGGTACTTTTCGTTCGCCAGCCCACGATTCCTTCAACACACTAAGTGGACCCCGAGGAAGAGTTCCATAAACCATAGTGAATGGCGAAATATGAGTCGTGCCTGAAGGTTTTTCTCTAAGGCTCCACAGAACAAACGGTAACAATTGGTGCCATCCACGAGGATCAGATTGAGCAAGCTTAAAGATCATGGTTTTCAAGCTTTGGTTGCATCTTTCAACCAATCCAGCTGCCTCAGGATGTCCAGGGGTATTAAATCTGGGACTACAACCCATTCGCCGCAAGAATTCTTTCGTCAAACGACTGGTAAAGTTGGTACCACAATCAGAACTGATGATCCTTGGAATAGAAAAAGTTGTAAAAACTTGCAACAGAGCTTCACAAACTCCCTTTGCATTCAGCGATCTAAGAGGATACGCCATCGGCCAACGAGAAAATTTGTCCACCAGAACCAGAGCATAATTGTACTGGGGTTTCGATTTGTTGGATTCTCCAGTCACTACCATAGGGCCAATACAATCCATATTTAGATGGTTAAAACAGAGTTCATCCGCCCTCGGAATAGGAGTGATCGGGACTCGATCTGCCACTTTAACTGGAGTTCTTAGTTGACAAATTTGACAAGACGCACAATATTCGCGAATCCTCTCATCCATTCTTGGAAACCAAAAGTTTAATTTGATCCTGGCTCTCGTTGCCTTAAAAGCCATGTGCCCAGCACATGGGGCATCGTGTGCTACTCGCAAGACAACCTCGATTCTATCTTCCGGTAAACATAATTGATTAACCTTATGTCCCATAATTTCCCCTTTGTGGTACAGGAGGTTATTATCTATAAAGAAATTATTTTTATTCTGTCTCGCTTGTTGCCAGCAAGATATAAGATTGTGACAATTCTGTTGCTCACGCAATAAAGTATCATTATTCGCTACTCCCTCATCAGACTTGAACTCTGTTGACTCAACATCAAGAAAATTATCTGAATCATCAACTAGTTGCTCCTGAGAATATTCATTCACTTCTGACGGCAAGGATTCGTTGCTGTTACTTTTCTCGATATTAACTTCTAAGTTATCTTCTTCTGCCCCTTTATTTATTTGTACACATCGATCTACGCCAGCTACCATCACTACATATTGCGAACTATCCCTTAATAGGTCCACAACATGGGGTGTCAAAATAACCCGTTCATTTAGTTCAGGGACTGCAGCGAACATGACGCACAAAGATGGCGCAATGTTTGTCGTTCCTTCTATTGAATTAGCTAATTTCATTTGTAGGTATACTACATCTGCCTTACATCCTTCTCCATGAAAACCAATTATATTAATCCGTTTAATCACGGGTAAGTTTAGTGACTCAATTAATTTCTTATCAATACAACAAATTTCTGCTCCTGAATCAGATAATGCTGGCTGAGAAGGGAGATCTTCAATCTGTACATTGATATACGACCTCTCGTGTAATCCATCAATACTATTCTCGTATACCCTTACAGTAGTTTCCAACCCTATTGGTTTAGAATTATCCAATAAATTCCCTTGCTTTACCTGTTCAGGTATCTCATGCAACACGTTGACCTTCTCAACAAATAAGTCGGTCACTTCTTCAGTTGGGTTCCCAGATATACAAGTACTCACCTTTTTAGAACTTGGTTTGGTCTGGCACTCCCTTGCCCTATGACCCTTCTGATGACATAGGAAACAGAGACCCTTTACCTTGGCCTCCTCCTGAGACACCCTCGCACCTATCTTGGCTTCACCCCTTATTTCCGGTTTGGGAGACTTGGGTTGAGCTGTCTGGTTATTGACTTGAACATGTGGTTGACCTCTCATCCAATTGTTATACTTCGGTGTCGGATGACTACGGCATACTAAGTCATTCCCACCATCATGCGACGCTACATAAATGTCAGCCGCATTAGCTATGTCTTCACAGCTCAACCACTCCTCTTTTTCTTGGGCCAAGATATAATCTAAACAAGCCTTCGACAAGGACTCCTTAAGCCGATCCGCAACCAATAAACTTACAAGTTTATCAAACTCATCAGTTATCTTTCTACTTTTCAAATAATACATAAGAGCCACACGCAATTTGGATGAATAGATCGTAAATGATTCGTCCGATGCTTTGTGCAACGACCAAAATCGGGCTCTAAGATTTGAAGGGCTTATCTTAAACTCCCTTAGCAAAAACTCCTTCAGGAATTTGTAGTCATGGAGCTGTGCCTCAGTAAGGCGCATGGTTAATGCCTTAGCTCTTTCACTTAAAATGGCTAGCAATAATTTTGCTCTAACATCTTCATCCACCTCATACACATTAAACAAACCATCCAAGTGATCAAAGAAACCTGGAATTTCTATAGGGTCGGAAGGAAATTTCCAAAGAATATTCTTGA
Source organism: Allolobophora icterica (assembly GCA_963556255.1). Lineage (NCBI taxonomy): Eukaryota > Metazoa > Annelida > Clitellata > Crassiclitellata > Lumbricidae > Allolobophora > Allolobophora icterica. The sequence continues at coordinate 7,276,513 of OY744607.1, read as the reverse complement.
GGGCATCACTATAACGCTTAGTACGACTTGCTAAAGAATCTCTAACATTTCGTTCTTCCTGCTTTTCCTTCCTCTCCCTTTCTTCTTTCTCTTTCCGTTCCTTCTTTTCTCTTTCTTCTTTCTCTTTCCGTTCCTTCTTTTCTTCCTCTCTCCTCTTTTCCTCCCTTTCTTCCTTCTCCTTCCGTTCCTCCCTTTCTCTTTCTTCCTTCTCCTTCCGTTCCTCCCTTTCTCTTTCTTCCTTCTCTTTCCGTTCCTTCTTTTCTTCCTTCCGTTCCTCCCTTTGTTCTTCATATTTACGGATTTCGAACTCCAGACGGCGCTTCTGCAGCTCGTAATCCACTCCTGTTGGAGATATTGGACTACCCTTAAATTCCTCTTCCTCTTTTCCAATCTCCATGGCCCATTCTTCCATTAATTGACTTCGATCCCATGACATAACATCATCTTCGTCCCTTCCTGCCTTCATAAGATACACCCTAAGGCGCTCAGACGACATTTTGCGAATATTCGCTTGCATCTCTGTTGTCAACGCTTCCATTTTTACAAACAGTCAGTCAACAACAATCAACAAAAAAAAACAGACACCACGCGGCAAACCCGCCACACAAAAGGAAAATTCCACAACCCAAAGTGCAACTATGCAGTATCCAAAGAAGTACACTCGCCAAGTACGCAAAAACTATACAAGCTCACGCAAGTCTGGCCTCGATCACAACAATGGATCAAATTTCAAAGAAATAATCAGCAGATATTGAAAGAGAAATAATGGCTGCCTCCCACTCGGCTGCAACTCCACTCTCTTTTCTCCTTCTCAGCCACGACAACACCTAGGATCTTACCCGTATGTTGACTGCTGTCTTCTGCTGTCTCAGCCGAACGACGCACTTCGTCCGTCCGACTGTCGTATGCCGATTCACCCGTCTCCCACGGTAGAAAGGCGTCTCGATCCGCTCGCTGTCTGGAACAGACCGTCTCTTGATCCTCCGGGTTGACTCCTTCCTCCGTCGGCTCGCGTCTTCTTCACCGGATCCAACACCGATGATCCCACTTCTGACACCAATAATGTCGCGGTCGACTCCTTCGATCGCAACGACGAACCAACGAAGGAACTATTAAAAGATCTTTAATTAAAAATAAAGTCGATTAAGTGTAGAGTAAGTCAACTCGTCTATCAAATATCACAATCGTAGACAGCACACAGGTTGGCTGGTCTCGATTGAACGTTATACGATCAATGTTTCAACGTTTACAAATCTTCGTCAAAAGGCCCCCAATGTACATCAGGTCTATCTTATATAGAGTTCTCCCGGATTCCAGAACGTTCTGTGACGTCACTGTACTTTTCCCTGGAAAGTCCTACTGAACACGTATATCCTTGTTGCATGCACCGAATTAATGTTGACAGCTTGCTGCAGAAATTTCCGTGCGTTGTAAACAAGCTTGTTGACGCGTCGGTTTTCTTCCCTTGATGCATGCACCTGCGTAGACCACGACACGGTGTAAAATTGAACAAGTAAGTGCACACGTTTTTCTGTAGCGACCGTATAACCTAGACCCTGTTCATTTTTCAATGAACTGATCGAGTGAGATCCTTCTCCGTGGCTGCCTGCTTGAATGGGTGCAATATAATCATAGGCCCCCGTGTTAGAGTGCAATTTTAAAATGAATTTATCGGATAAGATCCCTCGCCACAGATGCCTGAATAGGTGTCACGCCATTTAAGATCCCCGTGTAAGGACCTTCTCGAGATTCAAATCTCTTAAATAAGCCGAGATCAGTATGCGAACTGGCTCCACTCGCAAAGAGGCGAGGGAGAGGACCATATAGCCACCCGCCCTCAGATTCTGAGGCTACGAAAAATGGTTTCCAACACTTCATACACAATGGTTTCCTCTAGGCCTCGCAGCAGAGTTCTTCAGAAGCGCTGTCAGTGTGATAGGCTCATACAAAAAGAAAAGTCTTTAAATAAGCACTGAAGTGAAGCTGAAGAAAACGCCTCTAGCATCTTGCTCGGAATCATAGGAAGGAGTTCATTCCAGAGAGAAGGGCCAGCCACAGCAAAGGCCCGATGCCGCGTTAGTGAGGTTCGCCACCTAGGTACAAACAATTCCAATAGGTCGGTAGAACGGAGGGGACGAGAGGAGCGTGAAGAGATTCGTTTGCTCATCAGTTCAAATGTAATGTAATGTAATCCATTTGATGTATTAATTATTATATATTTTTTCGCATTTTAATGTATTAATTATTTGCTGTAATCAGTTTCGTGTATTAATTATTAGATTTTATTTTTTTTTCGTAATTTAATGTATTATTTATTTAATGCATTCATTTTCATGTATCAATCATTATATTTTATGTTTCTCGTATTTTAATGTATTAATTATTTAATCTATTCATTTTAATATTTTAATTATTTAATTTTTATTTTTATTCCTCACCATTTCTGGCCTTTGCCACGTCGTTAAGGCCTCACATGCAGCGTTCCAGATAAGTTCCGGCTGAATTAATAGCCTTGTAAGGAGGCGTCGGTCCTTTGAACAGATTATTAATGGGAAGGCGTTATAATCCATATATGCATAGCTTGTAATTGTCTCAGCCTTTGTCTGACGAGATATAATTGGTTCCGATGTGCTTAGACACGCGCGCCGGCGCCAACCTGTCCTGCATTGTTTAATATTGCCCGGCTGCCATGGCGACCCCCGTCTTGTAATATTGTGTTTAATGTTGTCGCGTTGCTATGGTGATGCCGTTCTCTTCATTTTCGCTGTTCTGTGCCCGACCGACATTTGGCTCGACCGCCGTGCTCTTCCGCCATATCAGACGCCTCCGTGTTAGTGTAGCCAGGCAGGCATTGATGCACCTGTCGATGCGAGAATTGGCATACCTGAAATCCTATCGGAATTGCTAGGAATGCCAGTGCGCGGTCGATCGGAAAACAGTCACCATCATCATCATCATCTTCATAATCTTCATCATTATCAGCATTGTAGTCATCATCATCATCGTCATCATCATAGTCGTCGTCATCATCATCATCATCATCATCATCATCATCATCATCATCATCATCATCATCATCATCATCATCATCATCATCATCATCATCATCTTTATAATCTTCATCATTTTCAGCATTGTAGTCATCATCATCTTCATCACCATCATAGTCGTCGTCATCATCATCATCATCATCATCATCATCATCATCATCATCATCATCATCATCATCATCATCATCATCATCATCATCATCATCATCATCATCATCATCATCATCATAGTCGTCATCATCATAGTCGTCGTCAGTATTGTAGTCATCGTCGCAGTTATCCTCATCATCATCACCGTGGTCGTCGTAATCGCTCTCCTGGTCGTCATAGCCATCATCATCATCATTGTTGTCGTCCTTATCATCATTGTCATCGTTGTAATCATCGTCGTCATCATTGTCGTCGTCGTCATTGTAATCATCATCATCATCATCATCATCATCACCAGATCCTGCCGCAATTAATTAGAGTCTTACGAGTGTTATGCTGTCTATAGCACGAAGACAGTCGTGGTCTTTATTTGTGTCTGTCTGTCTCTGTCTGTCTCTGTTTCTCTGTCTTTGTCTTTCTCTGCCTTTCTGTCTCTGTAGGCCTACTTAGTGGGATTAACGACATTGAGGAAGCAACTCCGCCACTACCCGTAATGCCAATTGTGGCAGGTAATGCCAGTCCCAAGCCGGAATAAGGAGGAGGGCGACGTCAACGACCTTCGTTGCCATAAGATGTCGTTAAATACTGAAACTACCACTGCCTCTAACAATACCTCCACCACTACCTCTTCCTCTACCACTACATTCTACCACTGTACCTATACCTCTACAACTACATATACCACTACCTCTAAGGCTCAACTTGGTTTCGCTCCAAAATATTTATGTGACTTAATTCATCGCCTTCACTCTGCTGCTTCTCTTCGTCCTCTTCGTTCATCTGACCGTTTTGACCTCCTCGTTCCCCGTGTCAAGACTTATCTGGCTCAATCTAGGTCTTTTGCCTCCATTGGCCCTGCTTTTTGGAATGAGCTTCCTCCGTTCGTTCGTTCTTCTATTCTCTCAGGTAACGTCTCTTCCTCTTTTACCTTTCTTAAAACTTGCTTTTTCTCTCGGGGTCTCTCGCACTGGGGGCGCTTCTGAATGGCCCTCCCGCTAGAAGCGCTTTATAAATATCCGAATACAATACAAAACCTCTACCACTACATCTACCACTACCTTAACCACTACCTCTACCACTACTAACAGCATTGCGTTTTCAGCTTCCCATGTGGCATGCATGAACCGCTACAGAAGCTTAAAAGCTATAATATGGACATCGACAATTGGGTAGATTCAAAGCAAACCAAAAGCAGTACGATGGCTTTAGTTTACAAAACTCCAATCGAAGCTAAGCCTATAGTAGCCTACGCTAATCTAATGATTTCTAGGCCTACCATAGCACAATGCGTAAATCACCAATCGATCTCTCTTTCAGTTGAACTCTTAGTCTAAACACAATGCGCCGGAGAAGCCAAGTCAGACAGAAAGAGCCTATATATAGGCTACAGGCTTATACATAGGGCTTATGCATAGGCTATAGGCTAATACAAACAGGCTATATATAGGCCAACCATTCGCTAAAAGGACAAACACTTTCCAGCGTTTGAGATACATGAGTTTATTTATACAGGATCCGTGTCAAATGGGCCTACAAAGCTATAAGATTTCTCCAACAGTGTCACGACATGCCATCGTACAGATCTATAGCACACCGCATCAATTATTCATGACGTTAATTATTCATGACGTTAATTATTCATTGGTTAATTATTCATGACGTTCATTATTCATGACGCAGTTCCTAGATATGGCGTCACCGAAGAAAACATGAAAAATATTCAACTCAACAGATTCTGGTTTTTTAAAAAAACACAGTAAAGACTTCGCAATAGAAACAAAGAGATTTAGTTTTAAAAGATGGACTACAGACGGATTAAGTGTGTGTGCACGTTTATGCATGTACATGTATGCATACACATGTATGGTGACACTCATGGCCAGAACAGCATTAGATTGCAGGCTGTCTGTTCTGTTAGTAGTTAAGATTTATCGCATAACATGTAAGTTACTGATTTGTAATCATACTGCGTTGTTGTCAGTTTGAAGATATTAAACGAAGATTATTATTATTATTATTATTATTATTATTATTATTATTATTATTATTATTATTATTATTATTAGATCGCGGTTCGATAGGCCTACCCGTAACTAGGGCGGCGCCTTGCATGGCTGACAAACCGTGTGTTTAATAAGATCTTGATTGTAGGCTACTGTCATGTTTAAATGTAATCTTACTGCGCACTTTTCAGTTTCAAATAATAAAGAAGATTATTGTTATTATTATGAACGTATTGTAGGCCTATATGTAGGCCCTATGTATGTGTGCATGCAAGTATAGGGCCTACGTATGCACTGATGCATGTATGTATGCATATATGTACGTACCCATATAGATACATATTCACGTTCGTACGCGCATAGATTAACATAAATACTTAATTAAGTTCGTTCCAATCCACGGTCTTTTAATTCTAGTTTTATCAACGTCTCGCCGGAGACCACAAACGCTGCTCTCTGGAATTATCAGGTAATTTCGCCTACTACCCCATTCCACCCCACCGCACCCCAACCCCGCAGTTCTCCCACTTGCTCTTGTAAAATGTTCTAGCTCTACAGAAGTTCTGTTTGGATGAGATGCTTTTAGCGTCCTCTTCCGTCAATTAACAGCGACGGATGTCAACACCATAACATCAGATATGCAATATAGCCTACATATGCGATGTAGTCAATACACATAGGCTACAGAATTTGCGCTACACACGAAAAACAGCGAATGTCTCTGCGAAGCATACAGTAACGGTCGGAAATAAACACCACACACACATAAACAAACACAGACACACACACACGCACGCGCACACACGCACACACACGCGCACACACACACGCACACGCGCTTGTACACACACATATATATTCTTGAAATATAGATATTTATGTTCTTGGCGTCCGGTAAGAACTGACCGACTTTGTGCAGATCGTGCACTTATGAGAGCAATAACAGCCGCGTTATTACGACAAGAATTGCTGCAGTATATTATCCGAGTAATAACAAACTAATTCATAGCCACTAACCCGCCTCCTGGCGACATTAGATTGCTTTAATAACGACTAATAAGGATGTGGCGTCGAGAAGCAGCCATGGCACCGTCAGCACAGACCCTACATGTAGGCCGTATGGGGAGGGGGATAGAGTAGTGGTAACACTCATGGCCAGGAGAGCATAAGGTACGCGGATCGACTCCCGTAACCCCCCTCTAGGGCGGCGCCTTGCATGGCTGCCAAACCGTGTGTTTAATTAAGATATTGATTGTACTTTCATGTTTCAATGTAATCTTACTGCGTCTGTCGGTATGAAATAATAAAGAATATAATTATTATTACTATTATTATTATTATTATTATTATTATTATTATTATTATTATTATTATTATTATTAATATTATTATTATTATTATTATTATAACAACCTTAAGCGTATGCCTGTCTTCTAACTGTATGTACACGGTGCTCAACGTTGGCGCTTTCTGCCGGATAATATGAGAACAAATGCGTATTCTTTCACGGTCTGCTAACGAGTAGCAACCGCCTCAAAGCTATTCTGAATGCCTTCGCCCGTGCTGTAACCAGGGTGACAATCGTCGGGGGCTGGTGGTTCAACCCCCTGTCTTTCTTAGGACCTCAGTTATGTCTTCATTGCACACCCCAGGAGTCGTTTCCAACCCCTCAGTTGCGCTAATGTGGGTTACTAATAAAGTAATGCTCTGGTTCATTGTGAGATTTGTGACCTTGTGAATTGTATACAAATAAATTTGGTGATGTCATCATTTCAAGGAGTTTTAGCTTTCTGTTGCATTTTTGAATTTTCTCAGATTGCAAAATACGGATAAAAATTCAACTCAACGTAGACAAGACTCATCAAAGTCGACCCCCCCAGTCTTTTTTTAACAATTCTCACACTGGCTGTGACTAAAACCCCAAACATTACCATACCACCCCTGTCCTTATATCACTCCACTGGCATGATGAAATAGCCTACACAAACGAATAGGACATAAAGTGATATCACACACCGACAATAACCTTGAAATCCTCCGAGTCCTCCTATCTCCGTCTGCTGTTCACGGTCCAATCACTTCACTCAACCCGCTCCTCTTCCGCGCTAACACTTCTCCGTCCTTCCGTCACCTCATCACTAAAATTTGCGAATTGCTCCATATATAGCCATAACTGTTCCACCTTTCTGGAACAAACTCCCCCCAGTATTACGACAAATATATTATCTGATCCATCCTACGAACTCACCAAAACCTCACCTCTTGCTACCTCTCCACAGGTCTTCCCTTCAAAACTGAAAACTACTCTTTTCACAAATCCTATCCCGATTCCGATTCCTCCTCTTCAAGCCTTTACCTCCCTCAAAATTTCAACTCTAAACACCACCCACCTTAGCCGTCGGACTCTCTGCCTGCCTAATCCCTTTGGATCCCGACCTGGAACCGATTTCACCCCTCCACCCGCCGAGCAACTATGAGTTGACTAAACGCCTGTGAATAAGCTGGTTCCCGCGACTTCACTTTTTTGGCTTCGTAGAAATTTCGAGATAACGATTACGATTATAAGGGAATTTCCCTAAAAGGAACAGGTTTATAGTAGGCCTATAAGATACCTACTGAACACTGCATTGTTTACATGGGCGAAATCCCTCATCTTCCTTTGTCTTATATAACTGATAGCCTTATACACTTAGGCCTACTGAGCTGAATCCACAACCGTATCCCATTTCCATTTAGTTGATCACAATCACTCTGATGACCAGGATCACATGATCACAATCATCCAAACGGTTAATCAGTCAATATTACAGGAATATCGTAATCACCTTACTCCCACAAACATCGATTACGTTATTACTTATTAAACTGTTCGTTTACAGTGATATCATTATATTCTGTATTATGTGTGTATCACGTGATGTTAAGTTGACGCAACGTAGGTGATGACGTTTCAGCGAGTCTATTGTTGCTGTTGTCGCTTGTGTTGTATTTACAACTAGAGTATTAATCCGTCATATTATGACGGCAGTTGTATATAGGCCTATATATGGTTAAAATGCTCTGATCGCGGTCGTCAAGACCGCAGTACTGACGTCACAAACGGTTTCTGTTTCACAATAGAACAGAAGCCGTTTGTGACTTTGCGTTTATCGACAGACACACGCTCTATGGATATTACATGTATAGATAGATTGTAGCAGATGATTTGTCTAACGTCTCTCAGATGCGCTTCGCATCGTTCTTGCTCATTTAAATTCTCCGCGACTTAAGTGAAATCTCTCGCGGCATAAAATCTTTAAAGCGTTAGCCCTCCGAAGGTAAAGGTAAAAATAAAATTATATGTAGAGGTTGCACGGCGTAGAATTCTTCAAAAAGCGTTGGTCCCTCTAAAGGTAAAGATAAATTTAAAGGTAAAAGTAACACCGCGTAGAAATGTTCAAAAGCGTTGGCCCCTCTAAAGGAAGAGATAAATTTAAAGGTAACGGTAGCACCGCATCAATAAGTTCAAAAAGCATTGGCCCCTCTAAAGATAAAAGTAAAAGTAAATATAAGATCAGAGGAAAAGTTTTAGGTAAAGGTATCACGGTAAAGGTAAGTTCAAAAAGCGTTTGTCTGTCTATATCTACAGGAAATTGCAACACATTTGCATAATCCGATTCAACGGAAGCCAGTCCAACGCCTGGTCTTTCCCAATGTCTTGCAGACTGTCCTCCATCTTATCTTATGAAGCTCTGTATCTAAGTGTCTTCCATTCCTGGCCGCAGCGAACTTTGTTCTGCTGCTCAGGGTGACCTGGATGTCCACCGAACCGATCTTCCTCAATACCGCATAGAAAGAGGTTTGACTGTCGTCGACCTATCTTTCTGGAATAAGCTGCCTTACACCTTCTTGGCCTTTCTTTGTCTCATTTCCTTAAGCTTTGAAACAATTCTATTCTATCCTGTTCTCAGGGCCTTTCATTTGTATCTTTTGAAGAGGAGCTATATAAATTTCAGAATGCAATTAGGCCTACCGTGAACTGTAATACAATCAGAACAGTTGAATGGCAGCCTCTATATCTGTTCCTTTTTGGAAAATAAACAGCGAAAACTCGAAACCTACAAACTCACAGACGACAAAAACGCTTGATATGTCATGTATACCAGTGATGTAATACTATCCACGATTTATATAGCGCCTCTGCATTTGCATGGATTCGCAGATAGTGTAGGCCTACTCAACGTTCCTCCTTCTGCATGCCTGGTCAGGGATAGTGGAGAATGCAGGATCAGAACCTCATTCCGGTCTTACGAGCATCTAGGATTACTGGATTAACGATCGAATGAGGTTGCGTGAAAAACAGAGAATATCTCTGCAAAGCATACAGTAAGGGGTCGGCAATATAACGGCAATAAGAACACAGTCACACACACACACACACACACACACACACACACACACACACACACACACACACACACACACACACACACACACACACACACACACACACACACACACACACACACACACACACACACACACACACACACACACATTATGCCTTGCCCTATACAGGTCTGCAATGACACATACTATATATATATAACCTATACATGTACATAATGTAATGCCATAGAACATGCATCTTTGATCGAGATATGGAATTGTTCTCTTCTCCTAGGCTTCAGTCAGGCGCTCTTTCTGAGCAGATATATATTGAAGAAGAGCTATATAAATTTACTGAATGTGTATTTATATTCATTTTATATGCATATGATATACATATATATATATATATGCGTGTGTGTGTGTGTGTGTGCCTCGACCTACAAAATCACATACTATTATATTAGTAGGCTATATAGTAGGCCTATATACGTAGGCCCCCTATACATAATAATATAATACGCGACGCTGTAGGGCTACACAAGACTAAGCACAAACTACATATATTATATACGCACATTCATGCCAAACTGTACATATATATGTATATTATTCTGTATTGATAAACGTTGTCTAGTTACATAGTGTAGTGGCTAGCGTGCTGGACTGTCAATCGAGAGGTCGGGAGTTCAAATCCCTGCCATGGCAGAAAATTTGCTTTCAGATTTCTGTTCCACCTACACCCCTAGCCAACTCAGCTAAAATGAGTACACGAACAGTACACTGTCGGTAGGAAGACGACACGGCGAGGGAGAGGATTGGCCATGCACCCCATCATATGCCGAGACTAAGAAAATGAAGTCGCTAACACTTCATACCCATGGATGCCTCAGGGCTAGCTTAAGGGACTGCTCTTCTTCTTCAAAAACTATTTACACAGGATTTTGTTTGAAGCCTATATTATAATTCATGTGGCATGATTTGGGTCGATAAGATATTCCCAGAAGACCTGTATGTATTGATCACAGTATCACTCATCGATCCTCGCTACAATGTATCGCTTTTAATTAACAATGCGCCATTAAATGCGAACTAAAGCAGCCGACAATGTACGCAATCACATAATTTCGCATAGCAGCAACATAATTTTGCTTAACACAAACACATTTTAATTATTATTAACGCACACGACTAAGCATAAAGTTCACACTACCCGCGCTATATAATTCTAAAACAACAAATTAAAATGGCTGCCGGAAGTTGTGATGTCGGATCCACTGACAAAGAAAAGAGAACGATCGAATTTGCAGTTCATAGGGTTCAAGAAAACGGAATAACAATGCACTAACAATGCACTAATCAAACGCAGTAACCTCGTACGATAGCAGACCAGTGCAGGTTCAACTCAAGGGGCAGCAGAAGCATTAAATAGCTTTCGTCAAGTGTAAATATTAAATTTAGCAGACCAGTGCAGGTTCAACTAGAGGGGCAGCCGAAGCATTAAATAGCTTTCGTCAAGTGTAAATATTAAATTGTAACTCCGCCACTGCCCGTACTCTGGCAGCGCCAGTCCCAAGCCTCGAGAAAGGAGGAGGGCGACGCCAATCATCCTTGTTATGACACAGCGTCGTTAAACAGCAAATCTACAAACCAAATATTGAAGGGAGAGGCATTAGCTTACAGCCAACAACAAAATGGTCCTGAGTGTTGCGGAATGTCTTTAACCCGAAGCATTGTAAATCTTTACATTACAGAGAAAACGGTTACAGAAAATGCAGGCATTTGAAACGGACAAAAATAGTTAGACACCGGCGCCATAGATGTTACTAATTATAATTACTCACTCCACGCAAAGCAAGTAATCAGTGCCGGATTTAGGCATAAGATAAAAAAAGCTACAGCTTAGGGCCTCAATCCGCAGGGGCCTAAAAATTCAGAATTTTGGGGGCTTTCTAAAATTGTATGTGTACCATAGATATATGTACTATATAGGCCTATAGGTACTATGTGTACTATTATAGGGCCTAGGCCTATATGTATCATGTAGAACCTTTTAAACCGCTTGTATAGCAAATTCCTTCTCGCCTGCGTAAATGCATTCAATCGAAAATTATTTAAATCTTTAACTTTAAATGCCTTGCTATCATAGGCGTAATTTGTGGGGGTACGAGAGGTACCCGTACCCCCACTTTTTGGACTGGGGGTACCGTACCCCCACTTTTTGAACAATGCCAACTAATATTGTATTACTGTGCCTTCTCAGAGATCGCAGTCTCCACCTTGCTTCGTGTATCTAAGAAATTGGTACCCCCGCTTTTTAGACCAAAGTTACGCTCCTGCTCGCTATTATATAATTAAAAGGCATATATGTTTTCAAGTTTTGTGAGACATTGTGATATAATTTTAACAAAGGCCTCCAGGCTTTATATGGCTTAAGGCCTCGCCAAGTCTAAATCCGGCACTTCAAGTATTTTAAAGAAACTAAGTAACAGAATAAATAACATTTACAATAGCGATTGGATTTTTGATAACAATAGGATATTGGAAAGACAAAGACTGAGGAGGAGTCGATACAACCAAAACTAATCATGGCATGCAGGACAATAACATGGGTCAACCCTTTGTAATTTCTGTTGACATATACATGTAAGCTTGTTCATGTTGTGTCATCCTTCTTTCGAAAAGAATGACATTTTCATAAACATCAACAACAGAACAGTTTCACATCACAAATCCTATAGTCAGAAGTCCACGTTTATTTACACAGTTCACGCACGATGCGATATTTACACAATCCATGCAGCGCGTTGGCCGTAGGCTTAGGCTACATGGCCTCAGACTTGCACGGCCTCAGGCTTACACATAGGCTTACATAGGCTACAAGAATAGCAATTAGTATTTGATCTGCAATAAAATATCCAGCTTCTCGGCCTTGTCTGCTACCTGAATTTCAATAATTTGTCATATTTTATGACTAATTTCAGGCTGATGATGTCTTATCTAAGGTGAGGCTGGCGTCAACGGCTTTGCGGCCTTTGGATACAGGGGCGTCTATCCCCTCCTAAGTCATTGGAGCAACGTCCCTTTTTGCCCTCTTTCCCCCCCTACCCGTTCCTTCCCCCCACCTAAAATGGTGGCACACACACTGACAGATCTTTCCCCCCCTATTTCTTGGATGGAGCATTTGCTCCAAGGTTTCTATGGTGTAGACGCCCCTGTTTGGATATCGTTAAACAACGGATGCCTCCATATTCTAAGCAAATTATTCGGTTGTTTAGCGAGTTCAGCTTTGCCACTGCGAATGTGCAACAGGCTGAGCGTACAGGGCGTCGATGTGGATCAACTGTGGTGCATGTATCAATATAAGATGACACTGCACAGGTCGGCACAAAAAACAATCGTTTTACTGGATCAAACACAATAAAAAATAAAGTATTAATCAAATTCTAGTGCATTGGCTCCATTAAATTTTTTTAATGATACGACCTCGCTGGTTGGATCGCTACTTTGTCGATTGCATGCAGTGCCACCAGGATCTGGTACTTTGTAAGGTAAAGCCTTGGACACTGGGATCCATGAGTTTCATATCTTAGTCTTCTCCGAGGTCTTTCAAAACTAATACGAAACTAAACTACCTGCTAGGCGACCAAGGAAATAATATATTATATCACGTGACCTGTTTAAGCATACGAATGTTAGGCCTACATATGTAAGATTACAGGTCAAAATTCAGTATCATTCTTTGGTACATAATTGAAAATAAGAAAACTCAATGAAATCCTTTGGTCATAAACACTGAACACATTGTTATAACGCTTTAGTTTTTGTGGTTATAGTACTATGGCAATGGCTTCAGAGTGACAAGAATCAATATATTTTTAAGTGAAATGAATTTTTTATATCTAGAGTCGCAAAAATGTTGGAATTATCGAAACTGAAAGTGTAATTGTGGTAAAATATTGGGAGTCCGCACGTATTAAAATTATTAAACCAGGAAACAATGACAGCTCGAAGATAAGTGGTTTCTACCACCGCTTATCAGAACCCGACGCACACAGATGGGATGACGCTGCTGACGCATATTTGGATCCTTCCCATAGGAGTTTCAGATGTAGGGGCCATGGTCGATTGGTCCTTCTTGATCCATCTGGCTACATCTGCTCTTGCTATTTATTTGCGCTGGCTCTCTATACACGGACGGAGGAGATATGCCCGGTTTGTCTCCAGACCTGACCATGCATTCAACATCAAGTTGCGCCGTACCTCGACCCTATCAGCCACTTGTTTGCTCATGTCTGTGTGTGTGTGGAGCAGTAGACCATCGCTGATATTCAACTATGCACACGGTGGTCTAAGTGGGCGAACAGTCTATAGATCCATACCAAGCAAAGCAATTTTTCATGCTTACGTACATTTTGCAAACGCGCAATATATTATACTTAATGTTTTTTTTCAACTGGAACAATAGACTGCAGAGGCAATAACAATTAACATTTCAACGTCATCATTACACTAACAATGAGATCATGTATGATATAGTTATCTACATCATCATTCATCTATCTGAGTTCTTCCAACTTACGGATGCAGAGCCATCAATCACAACACAAGTTCAATGAAAAATAAATAAACACGCACTTGTAACATAACCGTGACGTTTCAGAAGTGACCTACTTACAACCAATCACATTTAGGTTCTATCAATTCTTGGCATAATAACGCACACCGCTATGAATACTAACCCCCGGCTGTAAGGCACGTGTTCGAACATCAACCGCTTCGTATGCAATGGGGTATAATTCGGACAAACGATTGGAGGGTGGCCCAAAATGAGTCTTGGACGACATCGAAAGAAGCTGTGTTGTGATCACATTATGCAATGTAATTTTATACATACAGTGGCGTAACAGTAGCGGGGCTCGTCACCATTCGGGGCCCCATTGGGAATAGCGGAAAATTTTAAGCACTAAACTAGATAAAAGTTCAATATCCGACAAGGATGTTACATTGAATAATGCGCTTCTGAAGCAAGGACATTAAAGGAAACAACATGCTTCCCCAACAAGGATAGGCAATTAGAGAGAAGCTTGTGCTACGTTATAACGGAGGGTATTAGATGCAGGGGAATGTGCTTCTCCAGGAATACTAGGGGAATTTCCTACCCGAATAAGAATATCAGAGGAAGGAATGTGTAGTCGAACAGAGGTCACAATTCCTTTGCTACGCCACTGATGCTAATTATCATGCAGAAGATCGTTTACAAAAAACAAGCGAGTCTAATTGTAGGCAACTCCGATGTTAGCTGCTTAGGTCAGTCATCCTACCATGGGTGGCGGAGGTCATATCCTGGGTTTCGTGGAATAAACGGTAAATAATGAACGAAATTGGGAAACGTGCAATATACATTATATGTAATAATGTCAACGAGCTTTCTATAAACATAAAATTTTTGACAATCCATTTCTTGAGTAAAGAAATTGCAGCATACATTTAGCCACTCAAAGATATTAAACAAAACACTTTTAAATCAGAAAGATATCACTAAGCCTTCAAGGAAGTACAGAGTATTAATAAAATGCAAGTAAGTTGGTATAGGGTACGAGAGACTATAGGCCTACAGAGAAGCAGGTTCTGTAGGCCTAAGTTGCTTACCTAAACGACGAGACCCGTAAGATCTTGGGAATAATTGGTCTAATATATTCATACAAAGCATTATTCATTCAAGGTTAAACTAACAGATTAAATTAGCGTGACCCTGGTTTAGTCGTTACAATCAAATTCATCCCCAGGTGCCTGATCTGTACTTTTTGACCCTTAACATCACACACTCATTTTGCTCGTGACCTTTATGTCACAGGACGTGACCTCGATTGTGACTGGCTGACGTCGCTTGCCATCTTGCGTTCATGCAGTGAATCCTCACATAAACATCAGCAAGCGGACATTGAATTCTTGATGGAACTCGTCAATTTTTAATGTGCCTGTAGATCGGTTTTGGTCATTAAATGAGCTTGAAGAATGGCTCGGAATGAAGATCGATGAAGATTTTGAGGACGATGACGATGATGGCGAAGAAATTATCTGAAGGTGGCGATGTGGAATAAATTAACTGCAGGTTTAGGTTCAATTTCTCAACTACTCCACTGCAGAAGAATGAATAATATCTCATTTGTATTCTAACAGATTCTGAGTTTTTTTCTTCCACGGTGCATTCGATCTCCATCTACAATTAGGTGATTTTATCGATATGGATCATGAATAATCCTTCCGATTATCACTAGTCCTCATTTAAATATTCGCTAATCCACATTTAGATTCTCACTGATTTTCATTAAAATCTTCAATAATTCTCATTTTAATCCTTTTTTCGGAAAAGCAGTGATTGCTATTTTAATGAGTGATAATGGCAAATCCAGCTTAAATAATCAACTAGTTTTATTTCATCCTTAATTAAATAACACCATTTCGGCTCATCCGCAACAAACCTTTCTTACATGTACTTCTCGCAGTCATCATTTGGATCCTCACTCATCCTCAGTTAGATCATCACCAATCCTCATTTAAGGTTTCGCATCTCCTCATCTAGATCCTCTTGTATATCCTCGACAGTTTTCCTTCGACTAAATTTGGGGTTTCATCGTGAACTCTACAGTAACCCCATCAGGGTTAAATCGAGGCCTATCCTTGAGTCTCCTCTGCCAATGTCAAACAACAAGTGACAGAACCTTGCAACAGCGCGCAGCATAAACCAAAAACAGCCCTGTCAGCATTTAAACAACAGCTCAACAACAGCGCTGACAACAGCCCAACAGAAACCCTGACAGTAGCCAACAAGAGCCCTGACAACAGCCCAACAACAGCCCTGACAACATCACTCGAACTGAGCTCAACGGCCTGCGTCCCAAACAGATGTGGCGGCGGCATAAAGTTAGACTAATATTCATATTTACATAAGGAATCGCTCTCATCAGACGATTTCCATCCGTCGTCCGCCATTTTGTCTCGTTCCGGACATCGGTTTCCGACCGGGCTTCTCGGCGAGAAGTCTCCTCTCGGGGCTGTAGTTGTTCCAGAGTCCGCAGAGCACCTCACCGGCGACAACCTCGCCCATGTTGATCCCGATCAGGCGGACGATGAACATACCGTCGCGGCGAAGGTAGTTCTCGGTGAACTTGGCCAGTATCCCCGGCTCGCGCTGACTCGTATCGAAGGCTCGCAGCTGCTTCCGCACGTACTGGACCTGCCCGGGCCAGTAGAGCGCCCGGAAGAGCCACTGGAAGAAGTTGACGAGGCTGACGAGGCCCAGGAACACGAACCACATCCAGATGAAGAGGAATATCTTCTCGTTGAAGAGGTTAATCGTCAGAGCGCACTGGACGACGTAGAAGTGAAGCCGGGACTGGTGACGGATCTCGAACTCGCAGAGCGTCACGCGCGGAAACCTCTCCGAAACGGTCCAGTCGTGGCCGCGAAGAAGCTTCTCGATGATGTAAGCACCGTACAAGTGGTAGTCGTTGATGAGCAGCAGGTCCAGCAGAAACAGCTGGCCGACCGCGTTGACGACGTAGGCGATCTTCACGCTCAGGTAGGCGGTGATGAGAAAGTTCCCGTACAGGCGACCGCCGACGATGCAGCAGATCTTTGCGATGAAGTGCTTGATGCGGACGCAGCACCCCGTACGGTAATCCCTCTGCGCCAACAGATAGCGGTCCATCTGGTTGACGATGTAGCGGATCGCCTTCTCCCGGATCTCCAGGTAGGACGCCTCCGAGCAGACGTGCGCGGCGTCCATGATCGTGCTCAAGTTGATCCCCGATCGCTTGTTGAGGAATCTCCATATCTGGCAGGGAATGAAGGAGAGGACGCCTTGAAAGATCAGTATGAGCGGAACCCACTGGTAGTAGCTGATGCGCTGGTTCTGCGATTGCTGGGCCAGCCGAACATCCGGTATGATGGTGTCCATCTGAAGGTAGTAGGTGTTGCTAACCCAGCACACGGCGTTCGTGTAGTCTATATGGCTGTCCGTGAACTCCGCCGGGCACCAACAGTTGATCGGGGCTCCGACGAACTGTTTCGTGCTGACGAGAAACGCGAATAGAACCGTCAGTATGACGGTGTACTGACGGCTTAAACGGTCGACGTAATCGTCGTCGACGTGGAACTTCAACTCACGAATACTGAGCACCGATTTGAACAAACGATCCATTTTGGGTCTTGTTTATCAGCGAACGACCGAGGAAAACAGCATGCCCGACAGAAAGCTACCAGCAAAACCGAAAACTGACTTCTTTTAACTCACCATTCTGCACGGAATGTGGGAAAATGTGCATTGAGTTTAATTGGTTCTGTTAAACTCGTTAGGTTTAAGTGGCTAAGCTTCGTTTTATTATCAACCGACCAGTAGGCTCGTCTAGGGTGTATAGCACCCGAAGAGGCAAGGCGTCCTTAAGCTGACCATGTTGTGTTGAAAGCAAGACCCGGATGTTTGTTGAGTTTAACCGTATCGGTTAAACTTGTTTTGGTTTAACTGGGTATTGTCTGTATCGTTCTGCATTTTCGCCCAGGTATCTGAGGTTAACTGAAGCTCAAGTCGCTTGTCCGAAGGGAACGCAAGCAGCATTCAGGTGCGGAAATCAATCAGATCATTGATTTTCAATTGATCTTATGTACAGCCCTGCAAGAGAAAATAACAATCTGATTAGCTAGAACATAGCGGAGCGTGAAGATGTCGTTAAACAGTGCCTGACGTTTGATCTATGGAAATTCCTTAATTAATTTACGACGGTTATAGGTTGCTTCGACCAACTAATGACCACATTTAAATAATCTAATTAGCAAAATTCAGTCTGATCACGTATACGTGTTTAATTCGAGAGTTCATTTCTAAAATTGATATTTTCTTCCTTTTGAAATTTCTCATGTCTAACAAGACTCCTCACCAAACTAATCCAGTTATACAAACTCGTTTTTTTAGCACATTTTCTTGTGATACCGTTTAAGCTTCAGTAAGTTATAATCGTGATCGTAGACTCCATATTTCTAAAGCGCTACTCTAAAGCTAAGCGCAGGGCATAAGCTTATTCACGAGCGATGCGACGTATGAGAGGATTTTCCAAAGATCGATATCCATTGGAGGTCCGAGTTCGGTTGCCAGAGAGACAAGAAAGAGGAGGCAATTGATTGTCACACGGGATTCGTCAATGGCTTCCCTCTGACAATATCAGCTTTACGAACAATGGTTTAACAAAGGAGGTTGGGAAGTGTCTGCCTCTCGCCTTCTCGTCAGCCTTCGTCAATCTCCTGCGAAGAGGTGCATTCGAAGGAGCGTCAGGAACAACCGAACTACCAGATGCAGTGTATAATATTATGTTACGGGCACTTTGTAAAATCAAGGATTTTTGTAAAATGCCTGAAATTTTTAGGCAATTTGTAAAATCCCTAATTCACTCAGACACTTTACAAAATCCCTGAGAAACCCAGGGATTTTGAAAAATCCCTGAAATCTGATGGCGAAAATTTGACAGATTGTCTGAAAGGAAAATGACAAACATATCCGAAGTTTATTATGCACACAAGCCTTATTTTCAATGATTAACATTTTTAGATGGTATTACCATATATCTTAAGTTCAGTTCTCGAAGGCTATAACAGTTTTTCTGTTTTCACACGACATACTCGAATGACATCGACTGTTGCGCTTGACTTTCTCTTTGAAACATTGCAACTATTTGTCTTGCAGCGTCCAGCCCCTGAACAGTTGCATTTAAGAAATCCTTGCCCATCACATTTGGACTCAAATTGAACAGCACTTCGGAGTCCTATTACCGGTACCTGCTCTGTTGAAACGTCATTGTTAGTTAGTAGTTGTGAGAACACAAATCACACTGATTACGGGAGTATTTCCCGGTCACCGTCCATCCCTTACAGTGATGCGATAGAGGTCGTTGTTGTCACGCTCACAAATAACGCTCGTTGTGTTTCGAGGATCTCCCCTTCCTCTGTCAACGAGGGGTAAAGGTATGGTAACATTGTCTCCTGGGTTTACAGCAATCTTTTTATTACTATTATTATTAAGGAGTCTTCATATATCGCCCCTTCAAGGTTATCTACTCAGGAGCGCTCCCAGTCCAACCACGGCTAAAGAGTGTAGTCTCTAAGTTGGTAAGGAATAAGGTATACAGTGAGTCATAGGGACCAGGTGGAGTGCAACACGGAGGCCATTCCAGGTTGCGGGGCCTGCGACCGAAAAAGAACTGCCATGCATAATGGTTGTCCGCGTGTAAAGGACCAAGAGCCTCGGTCTGTTCAGCCGAGCGAAGAGCAGAACGCCGCAGGACCCGCGAAGTAGGGCGACAAAGTTCCCGCAGGTGTGGTGGGGCAAGTCCTTTCGGAAAACGCCTCACCAGTGCAGGCGATCCGCAGCAGAATCACTCGGGTGCGCTTTACCATACGCTCTGCCTGATCAACACTGGCATCCCGAGCTCGCTTTCTTTGTACTTGAATT
>OY744607.1:7166438-7248938 GCA_963556255.1 Allolobophora icterica | reverse complement strand
AAAGTACGAAAGTACTTAGACAGTTATAGATACACAGGTGAACTGAGAACCAGAAGAACTGAGTCACAGGCAGCCAGACAGGCAGACTTTCAGCCACACAGGTCATCTGACAGACTGACCGCCGTGACTGGCCCGCAGGCCGCAAAAGCCACAGACTTGGGCCACGGTTACACTCTTCTTGAAAGGATCTAACATTACCCTCACTCCCCGCCTTATGGTTGTCATCTTAGTGATATTGGGATGTGGAGATGTAGGTCAAAGCGCAAACTTCAATACATTTCATCAGTTACAAATAATTGTTTGCGCCTGCTGTTAATTCGATACCTTGACAACTATTATTATACTGACGTCATCTATTATTAGGCACGATATGACGCCATTAGTTGTCTCATTTTCCAACGAGGCTATTGTGAACGGATATGACGTTAGAGGTTGCCATGGTAAACATTGCTTTCACCGATCTGGAAGACAATGATTCTCGACCACGCGTCACTCGTTGCCTTGGTGATCAGCCGGAAATACTGTCCAATCAGCGAGTAGCAACAGACATAAATATAGAGGAGAAGATGTCCCTCTCTGGTATGGCTGCGAGTTTTCCAAAGATCAAAGGTCAATGTTGTTCTTGTTATTGCTCTTGGATCTCTTGGACTGCATAAGGAGCCATAGTTTGTTCACGTTGTTAATTTAGCATAAGGATGTTGTAGCTAAGCTAGCTTAGTTAAGTTAATGTACATACGTAGCATTAAATCGAGGCAGTAGTTAAGGTAGACCATGCATGGTTAAGTTAACGTAGGCTAAGCGAAGATGTTTTGTATTGTATTGTATTTCAACATTTATAAAGCTCCTCTACCCAGTACCCACCAGTGCGAAAGTCTTCGGGAACAAAGGCAAGTTTTAAGGTGTAGGTAATAGTTAAGTTAACCCAGGGTTAAGTTAACTTAGACCTAGAGAAGATGTAGGCAGCAGTTAAGTTAACAAATAGTTGAGTTAACTTAGACCTATCGAAGATGTAGGCCATACTTAAGTTAACACATAGTTAAGTTAACTTAGGCCTAGCGAAGATGTAGGCAATAGTTAAGTTAACCCAGGGTTAAGTTAACTTAGACCTCCTCCGGCCTTTTACTCCGCCAATTTTCTTCTCTTCCCTACCTTCCCTTGCACCTTACAAGTTACAACCCAACCTCTTACCCACAACTCTCAGTTTGTCTTACATACCGTTCGCTCCTTTAACGCTGCTCCGGTTCAATACAGTCCCACTTATACAGTCCAACTTATCTAATCCAGTCCAATACAGCGCAGTCCAATCTGCTCTAATCCAATCGACTACAGTTCAGACTTCAGAATGATCCAATCT
The DNA here is from genome assembly GCA_963556255.1 of Allolobophora icterica. Lineage (NCBI taxonomy): Eukaryota > Metazoa > Annelida > Clitellata > Crassiclitellata > Lumbricidae > Allolobophora > Allolobophora icterica. Next base: position 7,247,584 of record OY744607.1, on the reverse strand, counting down.
ACTCTTATCTATATCCCGTTCAATAGAAACAGGCAATAACGCTAATTAGGGTTTGCTGGATTTGCTGGAGTTGGGGAGTGCGACCTCAAGACAAATGCCAATCTCAGCCCAGTCTAGAAATATCGGTCCAGGTTCGGTTATACCCCTCCCTCCCCATTAAACAGAAAATACATAGCAGATATACATAAACAAAATTGTGTGCATTTAAGAAAACAGTCGCTTATAAAACCACTCAGAGAAGCTATAGCCATTGGTACCAAGTGTTCTCTTGTCCTCATGTTAGAAGCGGGTGGCCAGTGCTTGTCCTTGTCGTCTGATCTTCGCAACGATAGCGTACAGCAGGGTGCGAATTGTCGGTTGGGGTTGGGGTTCAACCCCCTAGTCTTTCTTAGGACCCCTCCCCCGTTAAGACTTCATTGCACGCCCCAGAGGGTCGTTTCCAATACCCTCAGTTGTGCTAGTATGATCATATTGTGCCTATATTTTAGTATTTTCTATCACAATTCACTCTGTTGGTTACTAATAAGATAATACTCTGGTTAGCCTAATTGTGAGATTTGTGACCATGTGAATTGTATACAAATAAATTCGGTGATGTCATCACTTTAAGTAGTTTAAGCTTTCTATTGTATCGTTGAATTTTCTCAGTTTGCGAATAAAATATACGGATAAAATATTCAACTCCACATGGATTAAACTCATCAAAGTCTAACCTCCAGTCGTTTTTTCTACAATTCTCACACTCGCGTACAGTCAATGTGCTAATTTCATACCCGATTTCGCTTGGGGAGCAGAAATCTCCAGACATGTTTTGGCCCTAAGGCAGATTGGAATCCCTGACCTGTTGGCCAACAGTCTGGCACTCTAACCACTAGACTAGATTATCTCGTGTGCATATATAAATTAGATGACGCGCGTCTAATTATGTTGACCCATTATCTATAAACGCGTAACTGACGGGGGCCAGCGCCAGCATGTGTACGAGGAGACTAAGCGCTGTGCAAGAGCAGCGCTTAAGCAGCCGAGCGAGGAAAGATGCAGTTCCGCGAAAGCAAAGCATATCGCTTGATTCCGAGAAACTGGGCAATATTCGTCGTCTGCGCAGTGGCTGAAGGAGGAAGAGGGAAGAGGGAAGAGGGGAAGGAATAGGAAGAGGAGGAAGAGGAATTGGAGGAGGGATAGAAGGAGGGAGAGGAACAGAAGAAGGAACAGGAGAAGGAACAGGAAGAGGAGAAGGAAGAGGATGAGTGGGAAGAAGAGGAGGAAGAGGAATAGGAGGATAGGCAGAGGAGAAGGAAGAGAAGAGGAGGAGGAATAGGACGAGGTAGAGGAAGAGAAGGAAGACGAGGAGGAAGACAAGGGGGAGGAAGAAGGAATAAGAGGAGGAAGAGAAGAGGAATCGGACGGAGGAGGAAGAGTAGGACGAGGAGAAGAGGATAAAATGGAAGTGGAGGGGGCGGAGAAGGAGAGGTTGAAAGGGATTTTCACACGCAGTGTATGATTTTCTCTGGTTATGACTGTATAACCGAGTGTACAATAGTCTGGTGGTCAGCGCGCGGGAGAGTTCAAGCACTGTGTTCATTAAGAGCCATTCTCTAATGACTAATCATCGTTAGATGGCTCTGAGCAAATGTGATTGAAGGACTTGCTGAAGATTCCTACACAGCATCCGTCTCAAAGGAGTCTCGAACCCGCACTCTCCAGGTTACAAGGCGAGCGCTCTAACCAATCGGCCAGAGTGTTATTCTTCCACTCCGTGTGATTTGCTCTTCCCTAACTGAGGAGGGAGTCCGAAAGGATAAGGACTCTTACAAGGAGTGCTAGATCCTCAGATTTCACAGAAGCTCAACAGATGATCGAGGTGTCGCTGACTGTAACCGTAAACTCCCTCCTTCCCCTCCGCCCCCACCCCCGTCGCATGCTCCACCATTTAAGAACACGGCTGCTTAACGGCAAAGCGACCGTCTTGAAATATGACCGGTGTAGGTTTGAAACCTTAGAAATGGCAACAGGAAAATTGGTCAGATCCGTCTTGTTGATCCAGTGTTGCAAGATTTTAAAATCAATTGTAAGTAAATATTATGAATAGATATATGAATGATAACTATGAAGGATAAATATGAATGATAAATATGGATGATAAATATGGATGATAAATATGAATGATAAATATGAATGATAAATATGAATGATGAATATCAATAAAGGATGAATGAACGAAATATGAAGGAAAGAAATATTATTCTAGGAATGTTCCGGAAAAATGAGCCAAAGTAGGCGGGATCTGTATCTCGTGTCTGTGGGTTTGTGTGTGTGTGTGTGTGTGTGTGTGTGTGTGTGTGTGTGTGTGTGTGTGTGTGTGTGTGTGTGTGTGTGTGTGTGTTTATATGTGCGTTTATGTGTTTGTGTGTGTGTGTTTACGTGTGGGTGTTTGTGTGTGTTTTTCCGTGTGCTTGTGTGTGTGTTTATGTTTGGGTGTGTTTGTCCCAAATTGTCCGTGTGTTTGTGCGTGTGTTTGTGCGTGTGTTTGTGTGTAATTGTATGTGTGTGCTTTTATGTGCTTGTTGGTGTTTGTGTGTAATTATGTGTGTTTGTGTGTGTGTGTTTATGTGTGCATGCGTGTGTTTGTGTGTGTGCTTGTGTGTGTCTGTGTGTGTTTGTGTGTGTGGGTATATATATATATATATATATATATATATAATTATATATATATATATGTGTGTGTGTGTGTGTGTGTGTGTGTGTGTGTGTGTGTGTGTGTGTGTGTGTGCGTTCATGTGTGGGTGTTTGTGTGCATTTGACCGTGTGTTTGGGCGTGTCTGGGCGTGTTTGTGTGTCTGTTTGTGCATTTGTGTGTTTGTGTGTGTATATTTGTGTGTGCGTTTATGTGTGGGTGTTTGTGTTCATTTGTCCGTGTGTTTGTGCGTGTCTGCGTGTGCTTGTGTGTTTGTTTGTGCATATGTGTTTGTGTGTGTGTGTGTATATTTGTGTGTGTGTGTTCGTGTCTTTGACTGCGTCTGTTCTCGTCTTTTCCAATTCAGCGCATGCGCTCTCAGCAAATGAGTGAGGACGACATCTGGCGAATGTTGGAAATGAAATCCAACGTTCGTTTTCAGCAGAGAATCAGAGATAATCGTCACTGGACTCCACACTCGTTGTTAGGCAATTGATGCATGCACCTTCATTTCTTAGAGTAATCCCGTTGCACAAAAGTAGCAGTTGAGGAGAACTAAAGCTCTTACACTAACCACAACAGGCAGTTATGAATAAGAAGTGGTAGCGACTTCATTTTCTTGGCCTCGGCGTCTGAGAGTGAGTGGCAAGTCCTGTCCCTCGCCGTCTGATCAGAGTGTTAGTTTTATAGCTCAGCCGGACACTGGCTGCAGTATTCCGCGCAATGCTTAGAAACGAATTGTATGTATCTAAGATACATACAGTTCTTTTTAAGTATTGTTTAACCTATCCTGGTTCCGCTGCTGTTCCATCGGATGACCACCGTCACCGACGAGTTCCACCGTAACACCAAGGTGTCGCCTCGGCTTGACCTCAGACCTGCAACATGACACCGAACATAGTATACCCGACAAACTGGCTCTTGCGGATCTTTAGTGGTGAAATTCCGCAGATTTACATTTACCCTTAAGGAAACGGAAGTACGCTAATTCATTTAGCGAACAGACTTTCTGGTGTTATATAACATAATCTCAACTGTTCTCTAACTTCTTCAAAATTCAAATCCTATGTGAACCCATATAAAAAAAATATGTATATTTAGACTTCATATATTTACATATATAATTATATATATATAATTGTCAACCCAATCCTTCCGTTGACAATCCTTCTGATTAAATCCTTGTTCTCTTCGTACTTAACGCCTATTTAACGTTCACCTTTTGAACACTAATTCTACGTATAAGTATAACCTGAATTAATCAGCAACACAGTTTTTAATATCTTTTAGTTTAATAAGAAACAAACAGACAGAACTCAATTCGATTACAACTCGACTAGTCAGCCACACTACTACAGCGAACATCGAATTCAAACTTCTCTAGTCAGCATAATTCTTCGCGCCTCTTGACACACCTGTCTTCTGTGCGCATAAGCGAAATCTAATAATATACATATAGCGCGCCGCTGCCGATATCGGCCGGCCGCGCGTGTCACTAAGACTAAACGTTATACATCTATCATATATACATATACACGTGAAACTAAAGTAAGCGCACTAAATATATACGCCAAATATCTCGCACTGCAAGACTGTACACAAAACACAGTTCACATTACCTCCTTCCTTTTTCTGGAATTGAGCAAATTAAATTTCAAAATTTGCGAAATTACCAAAATACATGAAACATATATATATATCTAAATAATTAATAAACAGTCTTACGATTACTTATAACCTTGACAAACAATCAGCAATAATATTCAATCTGCCCTTCTTGTACTTCACCTCAACATCAAAAGTTTGTAAGGCTAACGCCCAACGCACAAGTTTAGCAGACTTAGACATTGACTCAGTCAAATATGTAAGAGGATTGTGATCAGTAAAAATGAAAATTTTTGATCCAATTATAATTTCTTTTAACTTGTTTAAAGCCCAAACAATAGCATAGGCTTCCTTTTCCACAGTAGCCCATCTCTTCTGGGTATCAGTTAATTTCTGACTGATAAATGACACAGGGCGTTCTATTCCCTTGTCGTCCATCTGTGTTAAAACAGCCCCAACTGCAAAGTCACTACTATCGCAGTACAAATTGAATGGTTTTCCCACTTCAAAAACATATAATACTACTTTGGATCGCACAGCCTCTTTAAGTAAATCAAATGCTTGCTGATGTTCAACAGTCCAATCAATCTTATCAGAAACACGTTTACTAGTTAAATCAGATAGCGGTTTCGCAATCTGTGCAAAGTCCTTAATAAACTGTCTGTAATAATTAAAAAATCCAAGCAGTTGCTTAACTTGCTTCTTAGTTTCTGGGATCTTCAAATTACTCAAACTTTCAATTCTGTCTGGATTCATCTTTATCTTACCAGACCCAACCACATGACCGATAAACCTTACTTCACTCTTACCAAATATGCATTTTTTCAAATTCAAAGTAACGTTATGCAATCTCATTTGCATCAAAAATGCATCTAGATGCTGCAAGTGAACTTTCCAACTGTCAGAATGCACAGCAATGTCATCAACATACGGTTCTGCAAAGTCACTTATAGGCTGTAAAACTAAATTTATCGCCTTAACAAAAGTTCGGCCTGAATTTATCATTCCAAAAGGAACACGAGTAAATTCATACAGTCCATTATGTGTTACAAAAGCTGTCTTCCATTGATCAGATTGTTTTACAGGACAAGTCCAATAAGCACTTCGACAGTCCAAAATAGAAATCACATTAGACTTTCCAACTTTGTTCAAAACGTCTCTGACAATCGGCATAGGATATTTACAATCCACTGTGAATGAGTTAATGTATCTGTAGTCACAGGCAAGTCTTAAAGATCCGTCTTTCTTTTTAACAATAACCAAAGGGCTTGCCATTCTGCTCGATGATGGTTTGATAATGTTTGTTTTTAACATTTCTTTGATCTGACGTTCCACTTCTGCTCGATAAATCAAAGGAATTCGATATGCTGCAAATTCCTTTGTGCCTTGCTCTCTTGTTATACTGATTTGGGTATTGTAACTGCTTTTCTTGAGAGTAAGATTCTGCAAACAATAATGCTTTCTCCGTAGTTTCTTTGAGTTCTTTCAAATGCTTTTCGTGAAAAGGAATTTTCTTGTGCCATTTCCTCGGGTTGTCTATTAGGTCCATTGTCATTCTCCTGAAGGCGACCTCTTCTCTTGAGACCGGAGTGATAGGTACTCTATCCATCACCAGACTCCTTGCCTTTAGTTGACACTTCTCGCAAGACTTACAAAATTTCACAATGTCTCTTCTCATCTTTGGCCATACAAAAGATAATTTTATTCGTTCTCTTGTTTTCTCTTCTCCTAGATGTCCTCCAAACACCGATTCATGCGCCAATTCCATCACTTTTATTCGTCTCTCTTTTGGTAACACTAGTTGATATATCGTCTGGTCTAATATCTGATATTTCTTATGCAATAAACCGTTGATCACACAGAATTCAGATTCTTTCTCTTGTGCTAACTTCCACCACGGCTTCAACGATTCATCCTTTCTCTGTTGCTCTTCGAACTTCTTCGAATCGGCAATCTGCACCTTTTGTTCTTCATCCATCTCTTCATCTCTATACAAGTCTCCTATCCCCACATCACATTCATCGTCTTCTTCAGTTTCATTTAATGTGCCATTCTCGCATGCAGCCATCTCTTGCTCGTTCATCTCTGCTATTACACCATCTCGCGATAAGCTTCGTTGCTCATTACTTTCGTTTTCCTCATCACTTGAACTTTCAGTTTCACTCTTCTCATCAACATCTACCATTTCCTGTTTCCGACTCTGCGCTCTCGTCATTACATTTGCTTGTACACTCACATCTCCTTGTATCGTTTTAATTTTCATCTGTGGTACGGCTTTTAATTCGGCAATTATCTCTGGATGCAACAAGAATCTTTCTGTACTGCCCATCTTTGCAATACTAGCACACATCAAGGTGACATAAGGTGTAAGTGAACACTGGATTTTACGCGGAAATCCCTCTTCTTTCACGTCACTACCACACAGTCTAACATCGACTTTCACTAACTTCGCAGGAATGGCATCTCCTGCCACACATTGCAAATTCACTTTTCCAATTTGTTCCACCTTCATGCCTTCCAGTAATTCTTCACTAATCACCGGAATTTCTGCTCCCGAGTCGCTCAGTGCTTTGACTTTCACTGGCTCTTTACCGTCTACTGCACGAATTTCAACCTCGACATATTGCAAGAACGATTTCTTCAATATTCGACTGTCATCTTTTCCTATGACTTCTCTCTGAATTTCAGCATCCAATAGAATTTCTTTTTGAATACCACATTTCATTACTGATTTTACTTCAGTCTCTTGGTTTTCTTGACCCGTGGTTTGATTACCTGTATCACTAACCACTTGAATCAAATTCACCCTTGTGTGTTCTTGATTTCTGCTAGAACTAGCTGCTGCCACTGGAACTGGACAAAATTTAACCAAATGTTTGTCTGAACCACAGTTGTGACAACGCTTCACCACCATACCTCGTTGTTCATTGCCTTCATATCTCTTATACTGCGTAAACGATGTGTTGCCTTCCCTCTTGGCAAACGGCGCTGACGATTTGTTAAATCCCTGACGACCAAACGTCACTTCTCTGGTCTCATTGGGTACAGGGACACTAGCCTTGACTTCTTTACCTTTGAACTGATTCCCTGTTCCTGGATTACTTTTCCACTTTCCACTCTGGCTTTGGTTTACGGAACGTTGAGAAGGATAACTGTTTATATTTGGGATCGCAAACCCAATTCGATTGTTTACATGAATGTCTGCTAGGTCAGCCACTGCACTAGCTTGGAGACAGTCAGTTCCTTCCTTCGACAATACAAACTGTAGTGGACCTGGCGGTAAACATTCTTTCAGCTTATCCGCTACCAGCAAATCAAAGAGCGTATCATACTCTCTGTTCACGTTTCGACTTCTCACGTAATAGTTTAGCAAGTTCTTCAGTCTTGCCGTAAACATCGTATAAGTCTCTTCTGTTGTCTTCTTAGCATCCACAAATCTGGCTCTGTATTCTCTCGAAGTCAACTTAAATTCTTTTAATAAGTGCTGCTTGACTCTATCATAATTGTCTAGATCATCGTATGACAATCTATTCAGAACGGTTCGAGCTTTCGGCGTCATCAATGGTAGTAATAATTTCACCCAAAACGGCTTTTCCACAGCAAAGCTACGAAACGCGTTCTCGACTGTTTCAAAATATAATGGCACCTCCATCATATCAGTTGGCATTTGAGGCAATACATGCTTCATTGCATCACCTATTTTCTTAATTTTTGACACCAAAGTTTCACTTTCTTGCTGTTTCCTTCTTTCAGCTTCCCGTTCTTCTCTCATTTGCGTTTCTTTCAATGTCAATTTTGATTTCTCCAGTTTCAGACGTTCTTGTCTTTCTGTCTCTGCCTTTTCCAAACTTTCTTTCTGAAATTTGAGTTCTTCTTGTCTTATCTGTTCTGCGCGTTCTAACTCTAACGTTCGCGCTTTTTCTTTTTCTTCTTCACGCATTCTCTTTAGTAGGGGTCCTATGGGGTCTTGGGGGCAGCACCGTAATTATGTTAAAATTACCAGGGGATGGTCTCCACCACCCCATTTTTTTTGTCCCCACCATCCTGTTATTTCATTGAATTAAGAGAATGCTGGTCCAAGCCTTCTCGTGACCAACTAGCCTTTATAAACAGATCGGCTTTAAAGCTGGGCCTCATTATTTAAGCCCATCCTGTTGTCTATTCAGACATGTCAATCAAGGATGCGCACGAACCAGCAGCCGGCGCTGATAAATGGCTCAATAACACCATCAACTAAAAAGGGAAGGGAAGTGTGCGTGCCAAGTAATTGATGTAGTCTATACACTGCCTGATCCCACACCTGTTGTTTACAGTCTCTCGCGCATTAGTTCGCGCAATCTAGGTCAGTAACAACCATTCATCGTTGCTTTTAGCCATGGAATGTGTTTATAAGCCTATATGAGGCCTCGCGCACAACAGAACTATTAACCATCGATCATGCCGTTAATCAGATGTAGAGTGCTCGTATTATGTTTGTATATATGTAGTAGGTTATTAATATATTTATAACCGTTATAATGAAGCAGTGCACCGCTTTCTGTTTAATAACATATAAACCTCTATTTAACATAACATAACATAACATTACAAGGTTTTAAGTGGCTCAGAAGACTATCATCTGTGTCAGAGCCTCTCTCTCGAGCTTCCTCTCAATTGCACCCCGTTCTAGTTATTTATTCTAGTTATGTATTCAAGTTATTTATTCTCTTGTTTCTGGTTGCGGTGGCTCCGCCTAATAAAACGAGTGTAATCATCGTGTTGCTTGAAACGTTGCTTAACCACGTTTGCTTGAAAGTCTGCAGCACTACAATATATGGACTGCTATGTACAAAGTAATAGCCTGAATGAGTCTGTTTATCGAAAGGTTGAAACTGTGTTGCCAGGTCGTCTGGCTTTTGAGCCCACTGCTATTTTTAAGCAGTCCAGTTCAGATAAATGCGTGTATGGAATTACCGTGGTTTTTTGCTGTGCCGTTAACCTTGTGGCCGTTGCATTGTCTATATATATGGAAAACATCTGGGTTAGCACACTGGCTATAGTCATTTCCAAACGAACATAATTTTTTAAAGCGACCTGGAAAACCTATATTCACTTCAAAAAGGGGTCAGTCAGCGCGAATATGGGTTAAACAGCATGTTTACCGCGCAAGAAAGATCATTCGTTTATCTGTGGTGTATATTTACTAAAGCACATAACAGAAAAAGGCTAAACATAGTACATTCGATAGGCCTTTTGCAGCATAATGCGGGTGTGGTATCATTTCGGGACCGGTTGCCAAATTTCGACCCCCCCCATATATTTCGTTATAAATTAGAAAAAATCAAACATTCCGCGGTATAATGCGGGTGTGGTATCATTTCGGGACCGGCTGCCAAATTTGGACCCCCCATATATTTCGTTATAAATTAGAAAAATTAAGCATTCTGCGGTAAAATGCGGGTGTGGCATGACTTCGGGACCGTTTGCCAAATTTGGACCCCCCATATATTTCGGTATAAATTAGAAAAAATCAAACATTCCGCGGTATAATGCGGGTGTGGTATCATTTCGGGACCGGTTGCCAAATTTGGACCCCCCATATATTTCGTTATAAATTAGAAAAATCAAGCATTCTGCGGTATAATGAGGGTGTGGCATGACTTCGGGACCGTTTGCCAAATTTGGACCCCCTGTAAATTTCGTTGTAAATTAGAAAAAATAAGCCTTCCGCATTATTAGAAGCTAATATGGATGTGACACTACTACGAAACGTCGGCAAAATGTTGACCCCCTCCTAATAATATGCTGGTGGTGCGCTAGGAACTACAGACTCACTACTCCAACCACCTACGATGAAAATTTTTATATCGTGGTTCGCGGAGAAGGCCCAGCGCTGGTTAGTTTCTTTATTAGTTCTGCCACCATCTGGTCTTTGCTTTGACTCGGCAACTCTTTTTTTCCATTCTTGTTTTGTATATCACGTTTCATCGTTCTATATTTCTCCTCCTCTCCCAGAATAAGCTTATACTCTTCATCGCTAATAGCCGTGTCTTCCAAAGCCTTAGAAATGTGGTCATGAACAGTGTTTAGCTTACTCTCCGCCAAAATACAAATTTCGTCGTGTTTTGAAGCTTTAGCAACAAACGATCGGCTAACAACATTCCCGATAATATCCAGAAAACTGGTCGCTATGGCCAAACTCTCCAGAACAATACCAGGAATAAAACCAATACCAGTGGCTAACATAGCTGCCCCACCCACCCCAGTTCCAAGACTAACTATAGCAAGGCCGGCCGAAGCCCCATTAGCCACATCTACAACCCTCTTATACTTTTTGCACAGTTGTCCTCGACTTATCGCCTCAGATCTCAGGAATGCTTCTACTTCACCGATCTTCTGCAGACGAAACGTCTGCGACTTCGTGTCTGACGAAATTGTTGACTCCATCAGCGGTGGGTACAAAGACATACTTTTTTATAGTTGCTCTATCAGTAACGTTACGTTTAACTCAATAGTTGAAGTACTTAAAACGCCTCTCTTTTTTCCTTCAATTCGAAAACTCGTTTGTCCTGGAATGAATATTGCCCTAGATGCATCAAATTGTCCACTTTGAATGTCAACTGTACGATCGATGCTACCCGCGGCTGTAATAATGCGAACTGACGCATCACCGGTACTAACACCAAACATTGTAAGCTTCCAGAACCCGCCCTCTAACGAAACCCCCTGATTGGTGGTTTGCAAAGTTATACACGGAAAACGCGCAGCGGTCAATGGAAGAGTTTGCCACGCAGTCGTGGTTACCGTTCCGGCCGCCGTATAGATATCGCGGTTGTGGTAATCGTCAGACACGAAGTCGATGTGCTGTTGAGGCACCGCGGTCAATAGCTCTGCGGTGGGCTTCGGGACGTCGTACCCCCAGTGGCCCACATCACCTAGACTGTCTATGCTGTATTTGCACATGTCTATTTCTCCGTGTTGACGGAGATACCCCCGAATCTTGTAGTGCGCGTCAGTCATATTTTTCTATACTACTGACTGTCCCTCGTGTTTAAAATATGTATAGATCTGGAAGTGGGTTATTCCAAAAGTAGGTTGTGGTGGGCTGGTGGCCAAGACCATCAGCCTGAATTTTTTGTATAAACTCTGAGTTGTGAAGGTGAACTCTTGCGCAGAATTAGTCAAAGTGACATTGGAGGTGATGAGCGCATCAAAACTATTTTCATCATCGGGCGGAGTCCCATAAATCCTCCAGGACGTGACACGCGGAGCAGTAGAACTAATTCCCCCAGTCAGACTAACCTTCCATACTCGCACAGCCGTCGGGCATTCAATCTGTAACCAAGTCCCACTAACCTGAGCACCAATATCGGCTCTCGATCTGGACGCCGTCTTCCACTCACCCCTCACACCCGAGTTGAATGCCATATGAGGCGGGTTAGTGGGTAAAGATTCGTTGGCTGAGGCAATAAAACCCGTTTCGGAAACGTTTCTGGATAGGGGCGGAATGTGGCCGCTGTAGTTGAGAATCTTGAGGCCCGCCGCGTATCGCCTTTCATTAGCTATCTCACTGTCCACATACCGCTTGTTAGTCAGGTACCATGGCCCCGAGGGCGGCGTATAATTATTCGTAGTGGCGTTGGTGATCAGCTGCGTCACTTGTTTCAAACTCGCGGCGTCACTATCAGATCCTGGAATTTCTGTTGGGAGCCCAGTCACTCTTTTACCACCCATAGCCAGATCACCGGTCATGGTACTGCCGGATTTTAGCACGCAGGCGTTCCTAACGATAATATCTTGCTCGTTGGCATATCTCTTAGCGGCGTCAGCTTTCTGGTCCGCATAGAGTCTAACGGAAGCTCCAATTTCAGCGTTTTTCACGTCAACGTATCGTTTATTTGTCACATGCAACGGTTCTGTTGGTACTCTATCACTCTTTGTCATGTTGTCGGCGATCAGCTTCGATACTTGTGCCATACTCGACGCGTCGCTTTCGGACGTTGCTGCGCTCGTAGGGAGCCCAGTAACTCTATTACCACCCATGGTTAAATCACCCGTCATTGCGTCGCCAGCTTTAAGCACGCATGCGCTCCTAACGATAACATCTTGCTCGTTGGCGTACGTCTTAGCAGCTTCAGCTTTCTGGTCCGCATAGAGTCTAACTGAAGCTCCAATCTCAGCGTTTTTCGCGTCCACATACCGTTTGTTAGTCAAGTACTTTGGTCCAGCCGGCGCCGTATCATTATTCATAGTGGCGTTGCTGATCAGCCGCGTCACCTGTTTCAAACTCGCGGCGTCGCTATCAGATCCTGGAATTTCTGTTGGCAGCCCAGTCACTCTTTTGCCACCCATGGTCAAATCACCAGTCATAGAATCGCCGGTTTTGAGCACATGCCCGCCTCTTACGATAGCATGCTTCTCGTCCACATATCTTCTAGCGGTGGTGACCTTCTCATCCACGTACTGTCTGTAAGAAGCGTCGCGGGAATCTACATACCGCTTATTCACCACATGCAACGACTCCGTTGGTACTCTATCGAGTTTTACTAGAGCGCCAGCGACCGCTGTTGACACTTGTTTCCAACTCGCTGCGTCGCTATCGGATCCTGAAATTTCTGTTGGGAGCCCAGTAACTCGGTGGCCACCCATAACTAAACTTCCAGTCATTACACCGCCGGATTTGAGCACGCACGCATTCCTGACGATAACATCTTGCTCGTTAACATAACTTTTAACAATAAGGTCCTTGTCATCTGCATACCGCCTAACGGAATCTCTCAGCCCCGCATTCTTCTCGTCCGTGTACTGCCTGGCATCGATAAGCTTTTGGTCTGCATGATTTTCGGCTGCGGTCGCCTTCTGGTCCGCGTATCGTACCACTTGTGCCCAGCTCGCAGCGTCGCTTTCAGACGCACCAGCGTCTGTGGGCAGCCCAGTTACTTTGTGACCACCCATTTTTAGAACACCAGACATCGTTCCACCGGTGATTTGTAAGTTGTCCTGATCTATGATGTCTGCATAAGCCTTTGTCGCGGCGTCTGTTTCCATCGTGGGCGTTCCCACGTTTGTCAGCCGAAAACCTCCAGCCGACAGAATTCCCATCATGGTATCACCCGCTTTGTGGACGAGCCCAGCGGCGCTTATCTGCCCCCCTCCCACCCCACCTCCGCCGTCTCTTCCAAATTTGTCAACCGGCATTTTTTATATACAAAAAGGTGACGGAAGTCTAACATAAGTCAAGCACGATATCTTCAAAATTCTTTCCAGCAGTGAGCCCTCTTAGCACGGTCAGGCAGAGATGACCACATACCACATCATCGGGCCCCTGCAGCTGGAACGTCTGTGTTCTTATAGGATTTTTTAAATATCGAGAAATTTCGAGAGGCGGATCCAGCCCATAACTGTCAAAATAGACGGCTTTTGGTCCATCTATCCAATAGGCGACCCAGTGAGTACCATCACCAGAACCGGAATCCAGATTAACAACTCCACACTCCTTCTCACGAGCCACGGCGGGCAGACCATCTCGCATGAAAACACCGCGGAAATGCGGCAGACCTCGGGCGACTTTCTCTATGTCAAAGTTGCTCAGCGGTTTTAGTTTTTTTGTCCGATGTACAGGCCGGATCCTTTACACATTGAACAGCAACCACCATAAGTCTGGCGCCCGAGATATAAACCAGTCCCGCGGACCTGAGCTTCGAGTTCGCGATTGTGACGCGCGGCCTCTGCTAAAGCCGCGTCGTCGATCCGTTTTTTCTCGGCTTGGGCCGCATCGCTGGCCTGTTTCTTGCGCAGAGCCTCTGCATCGCTGGCCTGTTTGTTGTGCACGGCCTTTGCCACCTCGGCGGCCCCTCCAGCCGCGGCACCCACCGCGGTTAACCCACTAAAAATCAGTGGGAGGAGAGCCAGTAGTGGAAGAAATCCGCCCGATTTTGTCATCTTTTTCAGTTGCGTTTTGGTGAATCTCAGCTCCATGCCAACGCCTTCCGAAATCTTCTTCACGATTCGGGCGGCTTGAACTTTCGTAAGCGCGAGCTTATCGTCTCCACGAAGCTGGCCATGAGCGAGTCGGATCGTGGCACCAGTGCCGGCGCGCGCAGCTCTAGCTAATGTTTGCTTTTGCCCTTCGGTCAGTGAAAGGCCGAACGCAACGTATTCAGTTTTCATTTTTGGAAAAAATATATCTAAAAGAGGGCCTTGTATCTAAATGTGAAAAACCGATTTCTAGTAGACGACGTTGAATTTGCTGCCATCCGATTCAAAATTCAGGAGTCGGTCGCTGATCAGGACGGCATATGCTGTCGTATTATTTGGTACCCCTTCGTTAAAGTCCACCTTGATTTGTATGTCCTGTACAGAGGTTTTAAGTCGTTCAGATTGCCTGCGCACGTCCAGAACGAAGATCGGAAACAAATCTACAAATTCGATTGGTGTCGGTTGGCATGACGATTCACGCGCGTCTATGCCGCAATATTCTTCCTTGAAGTCACGTAGGGCCTTGTAAGCGCGAGAGGTTGTCCTCTTGGTGAAGTCGAGATTCATGTCAACAACCGGGTAGCGATCGCTGTTGAGCATAGCGAAAATGTTGCGAACCTGCACATGGTCAAACAGTGCCGGATTCTGGCCTTGATGTGCATTCTTTCCAGTTTGAAAAGCAACAAGAATCCAGCGTGGCTTTTCCGTGCCCGACTTAACACTCAAACGCCAGGAAAAAGTCGTCGCTCGTGGCACCGCAATGTTGTCGCATTGCATGGCGCGGAATGCCACAGGTACCTTAACCTTGGCTTCAATCTGCTTCATAAGCATGCTTTTATACTCCAGAGCGGGTATTATATGCGGCATGAACCAGGAGAGTTTAGTCAGCGCGATCTGGCCATTGGCCGCAGCGGCTTCCTTGAAGATCGCGTCTGCATCCCCCTGCCGGCTCAGCAGTAAAGAGTGTTTGATCCCGTATACGACCTTGTGATAATCATCGCAAAAACCGAATAGATGTCTTAAGGGAACGATGAATGAAAACGTTCCAATAGGGACGGGTTTTCCAATGATCATCAGTCGACGGGCCTCGAAGCCGATATTCGCAGCCGCCGCCGCCGCGGTCGTGTCCTTCTGCCAACACATGTTTAAACCTTCGCCTTTGGAAAAATCATCGCCGTATACCAGCATGCCTTTCATCGTCGTGGCTTGCCCAGGTGACATGACATTCTCTATCTCGGTATTGTTAGCCAGGTATCGAATTTGAGAAAACATGTACGGGATAGCATTGTTGATGAATGACACCAACGAGTCTGCGATGTAACCCGCGCCAGTTGATGTAATCCTGCCCTCCACAAGAAGGTAACTCTTGGAAGGTTGCGTGAAAATGTCTTGATTCTGGATGTCTATCTGTATGGCCTGGCCGTTGTTAATAGCCGCAGGGTTTTGTGATTCATACTCACGGTATTCAAACGATTCTATGCTATTGTCATCGGGCACCGCCGAAGCGATGTCCAACATTTCACTCGGCACGTCAAATGCTGCCATTATTATAAGTAAAAAAGTTCAAGCTTCAATTATTAATCATGCTGTAAATGAATCTCATATGTGGTGGGTTAAACATTTTTTTCCGTTTTGTGAATTAGTCGGAAATTTTTTTCATTTTGCAAGAAACAGACCCCTACCACAACGACTCGGCTTTATAGTTTTGAAACCGGATCCAGCAATGCGGCTGTTTATGTCGGCCATTGTCGGAACAACGGGTGGCGGACTCACAGCCAGTTGTTTTAAGTATTCGATGCTCTTGTCGCTGAGCGCCTTCTCCAAAGGTGCGGGAACAACAGGCGCGGCAGCTGAATTTTCATTTCGTAAATGAGCTTCATTTACGGCTGCAGCGCGTCTCGCTTTCACGGCATCAACAATTTGCCTGACGGCAGATGCTGTTGTGGCGCCGGCTTTCGCGACATTACCAACCGCCTTGGCAACGTTTGTGATTGTGCCTCTATTCGCCGAAATGAAGGAGCCTGCACGGCCAAGGAAACCCGCGATTTTGGGTATCCAGTCGAAAAGTCCACCACCCACGACACGACGCCGCTTTTTAATTCCAAGAACCAACATTAGAATATTTAAGTGTGAACATTTACGCACTGCGGATGTGAAACCTTATAGTTACTGTCTCACCGCGGAGGTTTAATTGTTCACCATTCTGGTCGGTCAGCCACACACGAATGCCCTGTACGTTACCAGCCGGTGCAACTGGTAGGTACACCAGATTTTTCGGAGACTCGATTACCTTGTAGCCGGGCGACACATCCGGGAAAAAACTATAGATTACTGGCAGCTGGCTACCATTTCGATACGATCCAGAGATAATGTCACAATTTACCAGGATTGTGTCCACGCGGAGAATATCGACTGGATTTTCTCCCTCTTTATAACCACTACCAAGCCTCTGAGGGTTAAAACCGAGCATTTGCCTGATGGTAGATTGAGCCATATTTACCTTATATAGGGCATTCGTAATTTTTATGAAGGCGCGTAGGGTAGATGCGTTAGCTCCTATGGTAATAGGAGAATTAAAGCCGAGTGGTGCCACACCCGTCGGAGAATTTTGCTTTTCTAACTGCCTACCGATTTCATCATTAATCTGTGCGATCTCGTAGCTTCCGTCGGGCAAAATGATCGTCTTCCACGTCACACCATTGTCGGTGCTGTAGACGAACTTGTTATTTGTACTATCGATGTTGGGAATCGAATTATAAGTTTCAAGATTGACCAAAGCAAGCTCAAAGCGTCTTTTTGGATCCAGGTACAGCGGTGGTGAGAAAGCCGTGGTCCACCCTGTAGTATCTGAGGAAACAACTATACTAAAATTTTCCTTAGGCTGTAAAAGTTCTCTAATTTCTTCGAGCAGTTTCTCCGAGCGTTCCATCTTGTGTGCTTTATTTTATGAGCATGTTTCTATTCAATTCGAGTGCCAGCTCTTTGGAGATCGCACCGGAACGCAGTAACTCGTCGAGAATGGCGGAGATTTCGTTGCCGAGACCTGTGTTTCCCGCGGCCCTAGAGGCCACCAAAAGCTGCAACCTCTCTACCAGGGCGTTTGGATCGTTGTAAAATTGCACCGCGCCGCCTCGAATCAGCTGGAACTTTTTACTTTTCCGGCCATGAATAGGCAGACCAGACATCTGAACGAGCTTTTTGAAAGTTTCAATTGCCTGAGGCGAATATTGCTTAGTCTTAACGAAGCGTTTCGTTAACAGGCTGAACAATGACTCATCGGCAGGAGCTTCGAGCACGAGGTTCCCACCTTTAAACACTCTTAGTCTACCAGCAGACAGCGCGACGGGGTCGACGGAGAGCTCACCCAAGGCGTTACCTTGTAATTTCAGAGGAACGGCTGGGACACTGAAACCCTTTCCCTTTTTGATGAGGCTGTGGCCCTCTATCAGTGTATCGATTCGCTTTTTATATTCCCTTAGGGCTTCGATATCTGCAGTCACCGCATCTACCTTTTCTTCGTCTCCTTGCTTATTAGCTTTCTTTTTCTCTTTGCCCAGGGTGTGGCGATTATAGTGATTGACCTCATCGATTATCTTTTCAGCACCTGCCTTGTCGGATAAATCGAGCTCGCTCGGAGGTCTGAAACCGTGCCTTATGATTGCCTCGACGTTGAGATATTTGTTTGGATCGACTAACAATGCGTGGGGGATATGGGTGGCTGGAAGCGCTGGAAGGGCTGGAGCAGCTAATGTTCCTGCTGAATCACCGAACAACGCCGCTATCGGGTTAAAATTAGCAGACTCTGAAATCTGCGCCGGCAAATCCTGTAAAGCGCTGGTAACTTTCTGCAACTCCTTAGACGTAGCCACCTGGGATTCAGCCGTGGCTGTGGCGATTGGTTTGAAAAGCTTTGCCGCATCGTACTGAAGGTTGGCTTCACCGAGTTTCTCATCCACGAAACGCTGTCTCAATCGATTTCTGCGAGCTAAATAGTCCTGAGTCAGGGCGTCTCGCTCCTGTTTAGACGAAACCTTTGTCCACATCGTGATTGTATGTCGACTATATGTTGTCTATATCGTGTCTTTAAATACTTGCCTTGGGCCTATAGAAGCGATCGAACCCGCAGCGATATTTTCCATCGTACACTTTGGACGTCAAATCTATGACTGCGAATCCATATGGTTGGGCAGCGCACTCGCTGAAGAACGTACGGAATTCATCGAAAGACATGTCGCCGCCCACGAACGTATCGTGAATGGCTCGCAAATTTTTGCTGTCTTGGTTGAAGAGGACGATAAGATTAGCATTGTCACGGATCGCTTGCTTCGGAATTCGAAAATAATTCTGAGTTAAGTAGAAGCAGTCCGCGCCACCGTGTCGACCCATAGTGAAATACCTTTCAATGGGCGACTGTTTTTCAAGCATGACGTCATCGAAAACTAGAAGGCTTCTGGCATTCTTATTTAATGATTCAACTGGAACTATTTCATCTGAGCAAGAGTGAAAGGAAGCCACTTCCTTCCCGGCAACCTTTTCGAGTTCTGTTATCCAGTCCCTGAGGAACTGATATTTTTCCTGTCCCAGAGACTTCGAGTATAGATACAGCCGATCAAAACGCAGATACCCCTTTTTCAGAAGGAGGTTGAGCAGTAGGTTTGTTTTTCCACATCCGCTAGGCCCACAGATTATGCATCGTATGCTTGATGGCAACAACCAATGGTGGTGTTTTTTCCCATCGTCGGCTTCGAGGTCAAAATTTGTTATTTCCATATAGAGACGAGTTATGATTGTATTCAACGAACACAATGTATTGCCTACGATGTAAGAAACATACTGAGACTTCAAATGAAACAATCGTCGAGTTACGAAACGGCCGGCCAGCCAAGAAGGGAACCTGTGCCGTCTGCGGTGCAAAGAAGAGCCAGATTTTGCCTTCGAAAGTGCGAAAGCATAAGTCTCGTGAGCGCGAGACTCATGAGCATAAGTCTCACGAGACTTATGGAGGCTCTCTACTGAATAGCGCTCTTAATATTCTGCCTCTGCCTGAGATGCATATGAGCCTTCCATCCGGTATGTCTTCGGAAGATAATCCGGGAGGTTCTTTTCAGAATACAGGAAAGTACTCTTACTGTGGGCCATTCACAAAACTCGATAAACGGCTGTCACAGCGCTATCACGGTGTTAATCAGCTCGACCGTGCGTGCCTCCACCACGATGTGGCTTACGCAGTTCATAAAGATACTCCGGGGCGCAACCACGCAGATGACATCCTCGCTGCAGCCGCGTCGAAGATCGCACTCACCGATGAAACTCCGGATTATGAGAAGAAGGATGCGCGGCTGGTATCGGCCATTATGTCAGCGAAGTCGAGGCTGGGGATGGGTGTCAGAACGAAGGGCCACAAATGAAACTCATTTATGAAAACGCAAACGCGAATGAATTTTTCATTTGCGTTCATTTGTGTATGTGTTTACCTGTTTGTAATATATAGTATTACTGAAATGTCTAAGCACCTTTCAGCCGTCTATTACAGCCCTAGAGGTTACTGGCGAGGTAAGGCTGCGGTGAAGAAACTAGCCTCAGCCGCCAAAGTTTCCGAGGCGGAGGCTCGCGATTGGCTGAAGAAACAAGCTGTGTGGCAGATTTATCTACCCGTTCCTCGCCCCATACCGCATCCAAAGTTTGAGGAAAATCGACCAAACGCCGTACACCAAGCCGATCTCTTGTTTTTACCTCACGATAAAGTAGGTCGAAAGACTTATAAATACGCTCTCACTGTTGTTGATGTTGCCTCACGATACAAAGAAGCTGAACCGTTGATCAACAAAAGTGCGACCGAAGTCGCCGCCGCTTTAAGCCGGATCTATAAGAGGGGCCCATTGACTTGGCCTCGACTTCTTCAGGTCGACCCTGGCCGCGAATTTATGGGTGATTTTACACCGTTGCTGGCGAAGCACGACGTTCTTGTAAGACGCGGACAGGCCGCAAATCATCGCCAACAGGGCATCGTTGAACGCTTTAACCGTACTCTAGCTGAGCGACTCTTCGGTGCTCAATACGCTCAGGAATTGCTCCTGGATGCAAGGGGGTCATCCGAACGGTCAGTGGAATGGGTTCGACGATTGCCCGAAGTTGTGGCTGCACTAAACGATGAGCCGACGCGCTTGCTCGACTTGAAGCCGGTTGAAGCGATGAAAGCTGCTAAAGTGACACAGAAGCCCTCTCATTCGCAAATGAAAACTCGTTTGTGGGGAATGGATGAGCCTATTCTCGGACACGACGTTCTCGTCCGATATTTATACGCTCCCGGCGAGCTCGAAGGTGGAAGCAAACGTGCCACCGATCCTAACTGGTCGCTCACCATCCACGCTATTTTGGATGTTGTTCGGCAGGCTGGCCAGCCGGCTTTATACCATCTAGTTGATGGGCCTGGCCGCGGTTTTGTGCGTGAGGAGCTGCTTCTGGTGCCTATGGGCACTGAGTTACCCCCCGATAGAATACTCAACCGTCGTTGATTTTGTAGTGCCCGTATGCCAGCGTTCTTATTCCGTCCGGAGATATCCACTTTTTTGTGTCTAATGGAGAGAGGCTGATCTTATTCTGCTCGTATACTCCGATTTGGTGGTCGTGGCTTCGAATCACGACTTGTGTGTGTCGCATCTCTTCTCGTTCGAACAGGCACTTCTTGTATAGCTCGTGGTGCAGATCCTTCTTCACAACTGCTCTCTGAACGCCTTTAGCTTTCCTGATCTCTGAACCGCCCGATTTTAAGATCGAGTACATCTTCGGACGCAGTCCCACGAATTCGGCTATGGCAACTCCGTTACATTCATCCTTGAACTTGCCCACGACTTTCTTGTTCTCGACGTCGTAGTACGGGCTGTCTCTAGGAAACTCACTAAAGTCGTATGAGTGTTTTTTGTTCCACATATCGGCATAGGCGTTCGGAGTTTCCACCTGAAATAACAGGCTGTCAGTGTCTGTGTATAAGAGTTGGGCATTGTTGCCGTACTCGTTTTTCACATCGTTGTACCAGAAGTCGTACATCAGATGCTTGCTGAGGTCGAGGACAGCCTGGCCGACATATACAGGTCTGTTTAACTTGAGCTTGTTCTTCAAACTGTGAATCGCGGCGAGTTGGTCGTTGAAGATTTTGTGTGATATGTAGGCCGGGTCAGCAATTAGTTTACGAAGTTTGTCAACTTTTGAGGTCGGTACCAGGTTAACTCTGATTCTTTTTCTAAGATTTTCCATGGTCTTTCCAAAGACCGCATTATTAGCCAGTTTGAAGAAATCCTTCTCAAACTCCGACGTTGCCTTCGCTCTCAATTTCGTATTCATCTCGATGTATGGAGCCATCCATGCCTCCTGTCTAAACTTAATGACACGATGAATTTTAGAAACTCGTAGCCCTAACGAGTGGTAGAGTTTGAGATTTCTATAATGGACCACATACCGCTCCTTAGGTCGTAGGCTTGGTACTAACTTCACATGCTTTGTGAACTTGCCTCCCAACTCGTTCATAAGCACATTCTGATAGTCACTCAACCACTCCTCTTGGACTGTCAGGGTCTCCGGTGCTAAGGGATAGTCGCTATGTGATTCGTGGAGGTGCTCCGGGTACCCGAGATCGACTTCAAGTAGGAAGCCTTCAGGCGCGTCATCTGGAGTTTCCAACACTTCGTCGAGAGTAGGACTTTCCCAGCTAAATCCTCCAACTGGTAGTGGCTGTTGCATCGCCCAGCCGTAAAGATTATTCGCGTCGAGGTACATGATCCAGTTGTCTGGCTTCGTGGTATCGTAGTCGGGGCATTGCGGGTTGTTGGCTTTTGCGAAGCGCTTAGATACCATCGAGATTCCACCTCGGAGACCTTTCTCTACGAACAAATGCATATCTATATCGGTTAAAAGTTCGAGCTCGATCTTCGTCTTTTTCAACAATGCGTCCCAGGCCATTCCTGGCAGGCTGAAGTAATTTGCTGGATCCAGACTGTAGTGCTTCATCGATGTGGATCTGAAGGTTTCGAAGACATCGGCTAGTAGAAGTACATCCGTACGGAGATACAAGTCGTGATAGTCGCCCAGAGTTTTACAGTCAAACTCGTCCCACACTCGTTGTGCGTGTTGATAATCCTCGTCAGAAATGCTCTCTCGTGTGAGCTTGCTGTAGAACGCTTCCTTGGGTGGAAGTCGGTCTTCGTCGAAGCGGTGGTAATCGTCAATGTGCTCGTAACAATATACGCCCTTTCGCCTCAAAAGATCTAGTTTTGTCCCATCATTGTGAACGAAATTTTCCTTTATATACGCCGTTGTGACTTTCAGATCCTCAAGCGACAGATTTCCTGATAATTTATCCAACGAGCTGTTTAGAAACTGGAGACTATCAATGAACTGCAGTTGTCCAATGTTAAATGTCATGTATTTCTCCATATTGTTTGGGATGCAGTTAATTTCAGTTTGTTCATCCTGTGCGGCCTCACAGCTGCCTATCGCTTGCATTATGAGGTGGCTGTCGTAACCTCGCAGATTGTGGAAGACCACCGGTACCTTACACTTATCTGGATATATTCGAAGTTTGAGGTTGCAGGCGTTGTGAGCAGCACCTCGGTACTTACCGGTAATGTGGCAGTGGTCGCGAACTCTATCCGCTTCGAGCGCTTCTCCGCAGATGTGACATTCGATAGCCTCGCGGAATGATTGGCGATCGGCCGGTGACATAACCATCTTAGCTGGGGTGGCCAGCCTTTGTTTGATAGTGGCTAGCTCGCCTTGTAGTCGTTGTAGGAACTCTTCCACGGCGTTTTCTCCACGATATAAAACTGGTTTCTTCGTGCGGCCGTCGCATCGAACCACTATGTAACAGAAGCTGCATGGTTTCTGCTCAGCTATCTGTCTTGTATTGCTCTCGTTAGGGTTCATGGCCGCATTGATGACTGGCACGTTCAACGCCTCGAAGTCTGCGTAAACGATATACGGAGTGCGCATCTGTTTGTGATGGTTCTGGAATTTGAGGATATTTTCATCCTCTTTTGGCATCTCAATTCGCTGAGGCTTCTCACTGATACCCTGGCAATCTTTGATATGGGCATCCAGCAAGTCTTGTCTACAGAATATGTGTAGGCAGCGGCGACATGGGTGCTTTCGCTCTTTATGATCGCTGTTTTTGTACAGCATTCTGGCCAAGTCCTTGATCCAGACATAATGAAAATTTTCATTTGCGTCGTCGGCCAGTAGTAGAAGGTCAATATTGTGGACACTGGCCCGGTTTGAAATGTGAATTGGATACAAAGCTTTATCCCACCCGAAGACTGAGACGCTTATAGTTGGGTTTTGACGCTCAAACTTGTTGATATCTGTGACCTTCACTGGAAATTCTATACCGTCAAAGTTTAGCTCCTGAAGGTGGGTCTGATACTTAGTTGGGCGATCCGGATTTTGTCCATGACCTACTGGATACATGGCGCTTAGTATGGCCCACTCGAAGCATCGGTTATCTTTATTCTTTACATTAATAACCGTACGAGGGGGTATATACTTTGGTGTGGGAAAGTAGCTCTTACCTCTGAAAGGTTTATATCTTGCAACACCGAGGTCTAGCGCCACAACCCGCCTCACCCTCCACCCCGATCCCTCATTGGTGTACTCCTCGAGGAGTTTTAGTACTTCGGCCTTGGCCTTCCGAACAGCCCCTTGGATTTTACCCGCATTGGTAATTGGTTCTGCTTTGCTTCGAAAGTAGGCCGTGTTGGTAATGATGCCAGAGGGCGCGTTGCCATCATACACATTATCAACGGTTGGTGCCAACTTTTCCAACTCAACCGTTAACACTTGCGAGTATTTCAGACCGTCTTGTTTCAACAGCTCTTCATTGAGCTGCGCCTCAATGTTGTGCTCCATTGCACTCAAGAAAGCCAACGCATCTCCTTCCAGCCTGTGATTAAGCGGCACTTCTGCGCGGAAGTCTCTCAGATGCTGATTGGCTAGCTCTCTGTGCACTAGAAAGGGTGGTGGTCCACCTCTATCCTTCTTATTTAGGAGTGGGTCGAATTCTGCCAGAAAGGCCTTACGTTTCGCCCCTCTATGCTTGCGCACTGGAGGAATTGGCCTTGGAAGGAGTGGCTGTAGTAAGCGTCGCTTGACTGCGTCTGGAATGGGTTCGTCTAAGATATTCTGTAGAACACCTCGAAGAGCTGGGGGACCAGTAAACTCACTCAGCAATTGTTCAATTTTTTCATTCGTAGACAATGCCATAGTTATAAATTATTTTATACTACTATGGCAAACTTTTCTTTAATACAATAATTATGTCGTTTGTTCAAATGATAATTTTTGTTTACTGATGTTCGATTGTCGCTTGCTGATCTGTATTAACACAATACAATAACTATGTCGTTTGTTCAAATGATAATTGTTTTATTCTACTGATATATTCGATAGTCGCTTCCATTCTTTATTAAATTCACGGACTAACCCACCACGTCGTATTCTTGATTGTATAGCATAATACCCACACTTCATACACTCACCTAAGTGGTTTTTGATACCCCTTCCACATTTGGCGCATGGTCTTGTCCCGCAACCGTTTCGCAGTCGTGCTAAATGCTTGAAACAGTACTCCCCAATGCATCTGTGACAGCAGAGAGTTGTTTTGCCTATCATAAGCCATTTGCAAAAGTTTTTCCCTAACATTATGTTTTATGTATACCACAACCTATTCATTTATTTAAATTGAAAAAATGACCCGAATGGTTTGGGCCGGCCTCGTGGGAGGGTCTCGGCCGGCAGCAAACGGTACTTTACATTTTAAAAAAGCTTCTTTGACAGACTTAGGGCTGGTAGAGTTCTAAGCAATGATAACCAAAGGCACAGCTTTAAAGCCGATCTGTTTATAAGGGCTAGGTGGTCACGAGATAGCTTGGACCAGCATTCTCTTAATTCAATGAAATAACAGGATGGTGGGGACAAAAAAAATGGGGTGGTGGAGACCATCCCCTGGTAATTTTAACATAATTACGGTGCTGCCCCCAAGACCCCATAGGACCCCTACTTCTTTGCTTCAATCTGTTGCTGACGTACCTCTTCATCACTTTTTCTAGCTTTTTCAAATTCAATCATCTGCTCCAATCTTCTTCTTTCAGCATCTTCCCTATCTCTTTTCAACTGTTCTAACTGAATCTCAAACTGATTCTTTTGCAATTCAAGTTCTGCCTTACGCACTTGTTCTGCTTTATCTTCTCTCTCTCTTTGCAGACGCAATTCCTCTTGCCTTGCAAGTTCCGCTTTCTCTTCTTTCTCTCGCTGCAAGCGCAATTCTTTCTCTTCTTTCTCTCTCTGCAAACGTTCTGCTTTCTCTTCTTTCTCTCGCTGCAAGCGCAATTCTTTCTCTTCTTTCTCTCTCTGCAAACGTTCTGCTTTCTCTTCTTTCTCTCGCTGCAAGCGCAATTCTTCTTGCCTTGCAAGTTCCGCTTTCTCTTCTTTCTCTCGCTGCAAGCGCAATTCTTCTTGCCTTGCAAGCTCTGCTTTCTCTTCTTTCTCTCTCTGACGACGCAATTCTTCCTGTCTTATCTCTTTCTCTTCTTGTCTCCGTTTCTCCTCCCTATCTTCTTTCATCATCATCCACTGCATCAACATCTCCATAGACATAGGCGCAGGAGGTTTTTCAATAGCCTTTTCTACGGCACCGCCAACGGCACCTTCTTCTTCGACTTCTTCTTTAACCCACACATCGGCGAGTTCCTGCATCATGTCACCACGTGACATACCTTCTAATTGTTCTTCTTTAAAACCGGCTTTCAACAAACGCTGTTTCAGCCTTTCCGTAGACATCTTCTTAATATCTGCTTGTCTTTCAACACTTAGTTTCTCCATCTTACTTGTTTACTTTGGTGATTTCTCTTTTCAAAGAAGTCACGGTTTTTCTTGTTGTGTGAATCGATAAACAAACGGGATTTCTTTTATATTTGTTCGTGGAAAACAACGAAATTTTTATACCGTTTCTCGTGTTCCACCGTCGTTGATATCGTAAACTCGTCACACAGCACACAACGCGTAGATTCTTCTAACACCGTTGTAAATTCTTTTATCACCGTCGTAGATTCTTCTATCCGCCGAAGGAGGTGATAACGTGAATTTTAATCCACCGTGAGTTTATATCCACCGTGAGTAATTATTCCACCGTGAGTAATTATTCCACCGTGAGTTCTTATCCACCGTGAGTTCTTATCCACAACGTCACTGCCACCAATAATGTCAACCCAATCCTTCCGTTGACAATCCTTCTGATTAAATCCTTGTTCTCTTCGTACTTAACGCCTATTTAACGTTCACCTTTTGAACACTAATTCTACGTATAAGTATAACCTGAATTAATCAGCAACACAGTTTTTAATATCTTTTAGTTTAATAAGAAACAAACAGACAGAACTCAATTCGATTACAACTCGACTAGTCAGCCACACTACTACAGCGAACATCGAATTCAAACTTCTCTAGTCAGCATAATTCTTCGCGCCTCTTGACACACCTGTCTTCTGTGCGCATAAGCGAAATCTAATAATATACATATAGCGCGCCGCTGCCGATATCGGCCGGCCGCGCGTGTCACTAAGACTAAACGTTATACATCTATCATATATACATATACACGTGAAACTAAAGTAAGCGCACTAAATATATACGCCAAATATCTCGCACTGCAAGACTGTACACAAAACACAGTTCACAATAATAATCATATATATATAGACAGAGAGAGACAGACAGAAAGACAGACAGACAGACAGAAAGGCCGACACAGAGAGGGGGAGGGAGAGTATATATGTATGCATGTATCTTTGTATACATATGTGAGCCTCTGAGTAGTTCCTTGACAGTTTGTAAGCATTGTGGTATTTTTTTATATGTTTAATTCACATACCCATAATGGTATTCGTAATCATAATCGTAATCGTAATCTCGAGAAAAGCGAAGTCACGGGCACCAGCTTATTCACAGGCGCTCAGTCAAATTATAATCGATAGGCAGGGAGTGAGATTGGTTCCAGGTCAAGATCCAAAGGAATCAATCAGGCAAACAGTCAGACGGCTAAGGAGGGTGATGTTTGGGGTTGAAACGGCGGGGGAGGTAAGGGGAAGAGGATGAATCAGGATAGTATTTGTGAAAGAGCAGTGTTTCAGTTTTGAACGGAAGAGCTGTGGAGAGATAACAAGAGGTGAGGTTTTGGTGAGTTCGTAGGATGGATCTGATATTTCTCGTAGTACTGGTGGAAGTTTGTCCCAGAGGGGTGGGACAGCTATGGCTATGGAGCGATTCACAAATTTTAATGATGAGTCAACGGAAGAGCGGAGAAGTGTTGGGACAGAAGTCAGAAGAGGAGCGAGTTGAGCAGAGTGGTTGGACTGTGAACAGCTGTCGGAGATAGGAGGTCTGGGAGGACTGGAGTGTATTGTTGGTGAGTGATATGATTTTTATATTCTATTCGTTCGGGTATTTTAAGCCAGTGGAGTGATTTGAAGACAGGAGTGATGTGTTTGTGCTTGAATAAAAATAATGTATATCTAGGCTTCAAATTTACACACACACACACACACACACACACACACACACACACACACACACACACACACACACACACACACACACACACACACACACACACACACACACACACACACACACACACACACCTACACACACACACACACACACACACACACACACACACACACACACACACACACACACACACACACACACATGGGCAGAATTGATGCATTGCAGACGTTTCCACATGCCTTAAAAGAATGCCACTTGGAGTTTCAACCCCAAATACTGGAGGGTTGTAATTTCACCCCGAGTGCCGGATGCCTGACGTCCTCCTCTTCCTCCATTTTAAGGGGGAAAGAGGCGAAAGAGGGGGAGAGCCAGATGGCCAGGGGTTTCAGTTGCCAGGTCGTTATAAGGTCAAACGTATTGGGCAGATCGTGTTACTGTATGCGCGTAAGTATGTATGTATGTATGTTTGTATATTATGTGTGCATAGGTATGTATGTGTGCATTGTGTGCATTCGTGTATGTACTTGTGCGTGTATTTATTGTGTATGCAGAAGGATTGATTGATGGATGGATGGATGGATGGACGGACGGACAGACGGATGGATGGATGGATGGATAGATGGATGGATGGATATATACGTGTATGTATGTATGTATGTATGTATGTATGTGTCTGCATGTATGTCTGTATGTGTGTATGCGTGTATGTGTGAATTTGTTTATACTTTTATTTATGTTTACATGTATCTGAAGCATGTATAAACCACTTGACATGGACGGGGAGGGGGGCTGTCGTTTAGATCTTGGTAAAGTAGAGTAGACTACGATGAACTATGATTCAACAATTACAGACTAGTATTACCGTTAATATTGCTTCTTCAAAAAGAAGCAGAAAAAGGATTAGTGCATTACTGCTTAATATACCCCGGTAATATTACCCTTCTCCCTTTGGGATGCGCCTTCCCATTAATTCATGTCTTCCTCCCAACTGTTTCCAGTGCACTGACTTAACCTTCTATCGCGGTTAACATCAGGCCATAAACACTTACACCCCGCATGGGCTCCAT
Source organism: Allolobophora icterica (assembly GCA_963556255.1). NCBI lineage: Eukaryota > Metazoa > Annelida > Clitellata > Crassiclitellata > Lumbricidae > Allolobophora > Allolobophora icterica. The sequence continues at coordinate 7,218,727 of OY744607.1, read as the reverse complement.
AGGGGATCTGCAAGGATGTCATTCTGTCATTCTGCCGGTCAGTCCTATGATCCTGGGTTTTTAATTAATATCATGAACTTGTAACTTCTATCGCGGTTGTGTCTACTGCACAAGGCATCAACTGATGGCGGACCAAAGCAGATGAACATCCAGAAGATCAGACAGTTAAGACAGGCGAAGATTGAACGAAAACGAAATGAGGGAATAACCAGAACGAAAAGATACATGGAGGGAATTCAAAAACCTATGTCGGCCACTGAGTGCGTTCGTATAATTTAAGTATGACATGAGATCAGTGGTAAAACTGCGGAACAAAGGAGAGATTGCCGGTTGTTATCTAGAAGAAAGAAAGATGGAAAATGATGGAAGGAGAAGGGAAACAGAGATGTCGAGGAGAGTATACAGTTAAAGGTTTCGTGATGAAGGTGAAAGTGAATTAAGAAAAAAATGGCGCATATTTCTGTCTGTATCTCCCGTGTTTGTCCCTGTGTTTAGCTGCCTGAGTATCTTGTCTGTCTGTCTCTTTGTGTCTGTAGCCTTGTGTGTCCTCTCCCGTGTCTGTCCTTATGTCTGGCCGCCTGAGTATCTTCTCTGTCTGTCTGTCTCTGTCTGTATGTTTGTCTACGTTTTTGTATCTGCCTGTTTGTCTTGCTAAGTGTATCCACCTGTCAAACTTTCTCTCTGTCTGTCTCTCTTTTTGTCTGTCTGTATATCTTTGTCTGTCTGTCTGTCTGTCTGTCTGTCTGTCTGTCTGTCTGTCTGTCTGTCTGTCTGTCTGTCTGTCTGTCTGTCTGTCTGTCTGTCTGTCTGTCTGTCTGTCTGTCTGTCTGTCTGTCTGTCTATCAACCTGGCTTAATGCATGTCTGTATATTTATTTGTCTATTTGTTTGTGTATGTCTGTCTGACCGTCCGGATGTCGTGTTGGTGCACAGACTAAAGCAGTATGACGCGTCGGAGGCGTCTGGGAAGAGCCCTTTAGGCTTTGCCAGTGAGAGGTCTTCTTCCCTCCTCGCTACCCTCTCTTCCCTTGGCTCATGCAGCGCCGCATTCGAGGAATGTCGGTATTTCGAGTTCGGTATTTCACATCGAGCAACGCAGAACCGAAATCTCCTCCGATTGGTCCGATTATCTTTTGAGACAACTAGCTGAGCATCTTCGGCCTTTGCAGCAGGCGCAGCAGCCACCGACGCTCCCACACACAAACGCACATACGCGCAGTTGTACACAAACGTACATCCGTACACACAGACGTACAACTTAAACACGTAACCCCGGCAGAGGAAATATTGTTGGAGGGAATCAACGCTCATCCTATTGCCGGTTTATTGTTGCTCTTGGCGGCGCATTTTCTAGAAACCGTTGGCACCGGAGCTGTTCTGTGTCTCGCGAGTACGTCACAGTCAGACCTCCTTGTGCGGTGGCGGAGCTAGTCGTGAATTAGCAGTAATGCGGTACTCAAAATGGTCTGATCTTGGAACTTTATAGACTTTGGATAAAGCTAAGCAAGACCTCTAGAGGTCGCTTCTCTGTGGAGGATCTCTTTTTTCGAAAGTCTCTTTATACACGGTACGTTTGAGTTCTTGAAAACTTATTTGTCGGCATTTTGACTTGATAGCATTCGCTGCCATTTCTAGGCAGTTTGGTGGAACACGCTATTGTACACAGAATTTCTTCAAAGTCCAGATCAGGGAACCAGTTTACTGAATGAATTCAGAGCGAATTCAGTCTGAGTGGGTCAGCTGTAGTAGGCCTAAGGGAGGTACATTTTGAAGTACAGTCAAGTTACGTGCACCTAGTGGTGTGGAAAAAAGGTCGGATACATAGTTTGCACGAAGTGCGGGCTTACGGAACGGCACACGTGGTAAGTCAGCGATTATAGCTTACCTTAGATTTAATTGCCTCACCTTTACCTTGCCTTGCAGCAGTTTACATAGCCGTATACGCTACCTTCATTTCATTGCCTTAGCTTAGGTAACCTAAGAAAAGTTGTAATTTTTACATTACCTTTTCTTTCCTTAATTTTGCCTTACTTTACCTTGTCTAACTTACCTTGTCATAGCTTACCTTTTCTTACCTTAGGCTAACTAAGCCTAACTTACCTTTCCTTACTCTACTATACCTTACCATACTTTACCTTCTGGGCTTATGACGATCGAGCGTGAAAACTACAACGTCTCTGGTCTCGGCAGTTCGATCTTGGATCCATTAGCTGAGGTCTAAACTTAGACTGCAGCCGGCCAAGCTACCCAGCCCGACACACAGACTGGGAAGCGAACGGGGCTGCGGAGGATCTACACGACCTACTGCAAATACCCATAGTTTCCATCCCAGCCTCCGTAGCTGCTCTGCGCTGCGTTGTTTTATCTCGAAGCGGAGGAAATCTGCTGCAGCAACAGCAGCTGGTAGTGGCTAAGGTATATGCGCAATAGGTTCGTGCTGGAGATGCTCCTACGATGAGGAAGACTGCTGTAAGTACTCTGTGTTATGGCTACGCGTGAGTCTGTATTAACTTGAACAATATGTATTGTACTTGACGTGAGCGTAGCCACACACGAAGACTACAAAGGCGCTGCATAAGATTATACTTTTAGTTGCCTTCTTTACTTTACCAAGGGTAGAGCGATGATCTGGTGGTAAAGTGCTGGACTGTCAACTGTCTAGGGTTCAAATCCCAACTGGGACTGAAGGATAGTTCAAGATTTCTGTCCATTTGCGCACTCTAACGAACTCAATACACAGGCTGAGCCTGATAGCACAGGAACGATACGTATGGAGGCAAATGGTGAAGCATGCGATTGACACCAACGGGCGCTGAGCCCATGGACTGATGATGATGATGATGATGATGATGAACGAACTCAACCATTACTGCAGCACACTCATCAGACACCAGGCGGACACATTAGACAGCGAAAAAAGATAAATGGTCTCCAACCCGCATATGCCGAGGCTAAGAAAATGAAGTCGCTAACACTTCTTCTTCAGCTCCAAATAGTATGCATGTGTGTATGTATGTTTATGTATCTGAACATCTATGAAATAAATGTAATAAAATTAAGTAACAACATATAAAAGTGTATATATAATATTAATAAATAGATACTCTGCAGTGCAGGCATATTTAAAAATTGTCGTTTGAACATATTTATAGTAAATACTATTTTCCAGATAAGAACTTTGGTCGTTATTGGTTAATTTAATCTGGGGGATCGCTATATTTACGCTTGGCACAGAGCGCAAGTATAGCTTGCTAATGCTATTCGTTCCGGTCTGTACGTGAGCATTTGTGTAAACCCTGCAGTCAAGACCCACTCAAAGCCTCTGAGCAGTAGGTATACCAAGTATCGCCTTCTAATCAAAGACCCTAAATATGGGTTGAACGTGCTTTGGCCAGCTTCCTTTTCTAAATCACTGACTCGGCGTATTCTTTCCATGTGGCTGTTTAGTCTTCACTTTGTCCGTAAAACATTCTACCGTGTACACTTAAGATAATCAGCGTATACATGTAAGTACGGATAGAAGTATGTATGCTGTTTTGTGAGGTACTTCAACCGCAGTATATTAAATGTATTTATACACACATACATTCGTATTTACATGTATACATACGTAAATACATACTGTATATACATACACGTATGGGCAGTAGGAGTATCATCCAGATACTTAGTCATTTAATCGTCATTCTGTTCCTGAAGAGACCTCTTCTGAGCAACGAAGCTGTTTACGCGGTTATACCATGAATCATAGACGTGAAGCATGCTTCAGAAAGCATAAAAACTGGCCCTACATAAATGCAGGCTGCGTTACGTTAAAACTTAGGGTAAATAAAACAGACCGATTGATTAATTAAAGCGCCCAATCAAAGTAGGCCTAAGACATGAGGCTATGTACCGGATATTAAGCATATTAATGTGTTGGACATTAAGTCATAATCTTCTACACGAACTACTCTCCCTATCAGCCTGAAGGCAATGTCTGATGCAGAGTAGTCTATGGGTCGGATGAACCCACGGGTCGGGTGGTTCAAAAGTTTTGGAAACGTTTTTGGAAACGTGAATGAGCTGGTGCTTTGCGCTTAGCCTTAGAGTAGCGCTTTAGAAATTTGGAGTTTACGATTTGGAGTTTACGAAGCTTTGGTTGGTCGAGTCAAGAGTACCGGTAACGTATAATAAGTATAATTTAGGCTACAACGGTGGGTCCAGAAGTTCATAAAAGCAAGGGCGTAACTTGGCCCACAAAGTAGTGTTGACCCACAAAGTAGTGTTGACCCACAAAGTAGTGTTGACCAATTCTTTCCGCCCTTCCTTGAGTCGCCTATTCCTGCAAAGTAACAAGTAAGTAAGCTAACATTACTGCCTCTCTTAACATTGCGATAGTTTAAGCATAGTTGTTAAAAACGATAGAAACAAAATAAAAAACGGAAAAAACGTCGTTTTATTCCAAAAAATAAAAAACCGAGAAAAAACGGGAAAAAACGACAAAAGAAAATAATTTGACTTTCTCGCATCTTGTAGGCGCTAATGCAATTTAAAATTAAAAACCTTATTCACATAATTTAATTAGCAAATAACACAACTTTATTAGTAAACACTAAGTAGGCTTAACACCAACAACAATTATTTTATTTCTTATAAGTTTGGTTTAATAAGAAATTGAGAAATTAAAAATATTGAAATCTTTTCAAATTTAAATTGCAAACTTAAGTCCACATAAGTCCATGCTGACTAAACTAACACAATTAAAAGCTAAACTTTGGAGGTATAGACTAGGCCTATATAGTGTAAACCTTCTCACAGTAAATGCATTTCAATTTAGCCAATGCTGAGTTTTTGTCTTTCTCGTTTATCAAAGTAACGTGAATCCATTCCGCACCCTTTTCTTCTGGCATTTTAGATAACTTAGAAATAACTTTATAAAATTTTATTTCTTGTACTGTGCTATTTCATAAAATAGCCTATTTGTTTCTCAAATGATGACGTAAATCGCCTAGTGAGGTAAATTAGCTGAATCCTTGAAAGTACGGAAACAACGTAAGGAACATCAGACAAAAAATTAAACAGAAACTGAAAAATTGACAGACAGTAAATAAATAAATAAAGTTACATAAAAAACGGAAAAAACGATAAGAAAAATAAAACACGAAAAAAACGAGGTTTTTTGGGAAAAAATAAAAAACGAAAAAAACGGTTTTAACATCTATGAGTTTAAGTATGCAAGAATACACCGCTGCTAAATGTCGTTGCTTGACCTTGGTTCAAACCATAATAACGCTGTCAGGGCACAAAAAATATTTCAACACAGGGTCAAAATGTGGTGGTGGCTGTCACCACCACTTTTAGAATTGGTGGTGACCGAATATCTCCATCACAATACAAAGTCTTGCCTATGCATTAAAGGGAAACCAAGTTGAACAAGATCGTATATGCTGATTACCTTTTATCTTTTATTTGGAACCACACCTTGATGACCTCTTTAATCCTCCAAGTTCGTGATGACCTTTTCAGGTCCGAATTTTTATGGCCCATCTTATTGTCCCAGTTTTTGCGGTTTTAATGTTCCAAGTTCTACGTTTTTCAGTGTTTACGACGTTAGTTTTCAGCTGTTATATATTTTTTCTTTTCAAGTACAGCAGGCAACCGTCACACCCTAATCAGTTTGGGGCAAACGCCAGATTTGGGGGTGGGGTAGAGTAATGGATAACACACTGGCGTGAAGAGCTGAAGGTACCAAGATCGAACCCGGTACACAGCCGTTAATTTAAGGTTAATTCTCCTTTCCATTCGCTAGGCGGCGGCGGTGGTTAAATGAATAGTAGACCGTGATTTGGCGCCGTATGTGGCTGCCGCATAAGCAGTTATATTCGACTCCTGTAAAACTGTTATCATGTGTGCTTCTACTTAATACATGTATGTAAGGCGCCCTGCGTGGCTGCCGTTTCTTATGTTCAATGTACAGCGCAGTGCGTTTGCAGGCGCTTAATTAAAGAAAAAGATTATTATTATTATTATTATTATTATTATTATTATTATTATTATTATTATTATTATTATTATTATTATTATTATTGTTGTTGTTGTTGTTATTATTATTATTATTATTATTATTATTATTATTATTATTATTATTTGCCATACCTGATCTGCCCGTTCCACTGGTTTCATCGATAATAAAAAATTGGAAAGTATAAGGAAAAGGCGGTTCTAGGATTCATCTCAGCCTTGAGCAATGGCGTCTACGGTTTGTGTGGTCTGTCGATGGAATCTCTTATACACCCAGTCGGGGTTTTTCTGTTTTTCTTCCCCTTCCTACAGACATGTTTTGATAACACGATTCTCTACACCGACCAGGGGATTCTGCTGGTTGAACTTCATGCTCGAGGAGAATTTCGTTTATCCTTTCCTTTCTTATATGTCGCTTTCGTCAAGTCTTGTCAGGTCTATTTTCATACACTCGTGTTTTTCTTTGCTTCGCTTTTATCCTCCCCTTGCTCCTTCTCTCACTGCTCTTCTGCTTCTTCTGCCTCCACCGCATCCTCTAATCTACATCCTCCTCTTTCTGTTCCTCTTCTACACTCCTCCCTTATCTTACTTCTCCTACACCTGATGCCTCTTGATCGTTCCTCACTGTTCCTTCCTCCTTCTCAATTCCTGCTTTTAACACCCCATTCCTTTTAGTAACGTACCATGTCCTACTTCTGTCTTCCTTATCTTCCAGCTTTGCCTCCTCCTTATTGATCGTCGCTCCTTCCTTCTGTCTTCCTCCTATTCCTATTCCTCGTCATCTTCCTCATCATCATCACCATAATCGTCATTGTGATCATAATTATTAATAATTACTTTATTTTCCATTGTTAATGCTTCTTTTTTGTCCTTGTTTACTACTTCTTTCTTTCTTCTTGCTGTTGTTCTTGTCATTGACGTTTCTTCTTCTTCTTTTCTTCTTCTCCTCCTCCTCCTCCTCCTTCTACTCCTCCTCCTCCTCCTCCTTCTTCTTCTTCTCCTCCTCCTCCTCCTCCTTCGTCTTCTTCTTCTTCTTCGTCTACTTCTTCTTCTTCTTCTTCTTCTTCTTCTTTTTCTTCTTCTGCTTCTTCTTCTTCTTCTTCTTCTTCTTCTTCTTCTTCTTCTTCTTCTTCTTCTTTTTCTTCTTTTTCTACTTCTGCATTCTTCTTTTTCTTCTTCTTCTACTCTTACCCTCCATGTTGTATTCTTGTTCTTCTGCCTTTTGGTTTTCATGTTATTTATAAGTTTTTTTTCATGTAATTCTAATTCCTTGTGTTGGCCCTTAACGTGTTTTAGTATTAATAATTAAAAAAAAACTATTCTCTCTGCATCTCTTTCAATGTCTTGTGTCGTAGAACTGAAGAGCGAGACTTCCCAGCAGAGCTGTGACCATTCGACCCTCTGTTGCTGGTTATCTTACTTACTCTCTGTTGATCGGAAACCGGAACCGGAAATGGATGACGACGGCTACCACACCCAGCAGCGCCGGATGGTCTACCAGTCAGACGGTAGAGCTGGATCAAGAGGCGAGCCGGGAGGCAACGGAGCGCAGCGAGTTCGAATCCTGGTTCCAACCCAGACTTCCTCCTCCGCTTATCCTCAACCTGAGGATGCTTCAACTCCGCAGGTCATCCGCATCCTTCCTCGAGCCGTATACAACCTCAAGCACGATACACCAGCCGCTGTAGCCAACCGGAGGGGCTCTGTCGATACAGGACTGTCCCACGTCATCCGACTGGGCCGCAACGATGCCCCGCAGGTTCTACGCGTTGGGCAGGGGTACCCAGATGGGTACGATTCGTCCCCGAGGGTGATTCGCATCGGCCAGGGTTACAACCCAGATATGGCCCCGCAGGTTATACGGATCGGACCGAGCGGGAGAATTGTAACCAGTTCCTCGGGGGCTCCGCCCTCCCAGTACTTCACCCAGAGACCGCAGGACTTCGAAACATCTCGGCATGCCGTCCGCGATCCCTCTGGAACCTACTCGCCGCCAACGATGAGGGTGTTCGCAGCTGGAACGCCATACTCTTACCAGGCGTCGAACCAGGGTTCTGAGTCTCCAAGAATCATCGCAATCAGTTCATCACAGCCCTACCCCTCCTTCTCTTCAACCTCCTCCGTGTCCTCCCCATCCTCGGCTCATCCTCCGAATCTGAGGTACGTAATGAGACAAAGACCCGAGGGAGCCGAGGCTGAAACATCTTCCGAGTGGCAGGGCCAGCAGCAGCAGGACCCGTACCAGCCTCAGAAGTCGTTCAACGTTCAGTCTCCGACGGTCGTCTACTCCTCCCACCCTGGCTACCGCACCCAAGCAACGATCCCGCGCACCGCATCGGTGGATCAGGGCTCGACGGGAGGTTGGTTCGCTCAAGGCAACGGGGTCACAGAAGGTCAGGCGGAGTCACGTGGTCAAGCGCCGCCCCGGATGTTCCTTAGAGACATGGGAAGAAGCGACTCGCGCGAGATGTACATCATGGGCTCCAACCCAGTCAGCATCCAGATGGGTGGCGGCTCCGGTCCGGGAGCCCCTCGCCGAGGGTCGTTGGGCGTTGTACAGGTCATCCCTATGCGCAGAGGGCAGCTTCAGCAGCCACATCCACAACAACAACAACAACAGCAATACGTGCAGCAGCAGCATCAGCAGCAGCAGCCCTACGTCTACACGACCAACATCCAGGAACCACCGAGATCGTCTCAAGAGATGCCACACGTCATCAGAGGTCGCGTCATCACCAGCGGATCCGATAGAATGGGAGAGTTCGATCAAATCATCGCCGATAGCATCAGCCAGTTTCTCATCCAACGCCAACAACAACAACAACAGCAACAGCAACAGCAACAACAACAACAATACCAAGGTCACGTGGTTCGTCCTTCCGGTCCCTCTGCCACACCGAGGCCATCGAACATCGAGATCAGCGAGGTCCACTATCCGTGCGGCGGAAGCGACCAGCCTTCCCAGGACGCAACCGGAAGTGGCCCGCCGGACGACCGGAACATCTTCAACAAGTACAAGTTCAAATTCGACAGCATCGGAAACCTGTCGCGATCAAACAGTCGGGATGACGCCACCGCCGGAAGTGAGGGCGACACCGGAACCTGGAGCCAAGGTCGCCAAGCTCCAATTGCCATCTTCCGCTTCAATGATTTCGACGACATGGTCGCCCGAATGATGGAACTCAGACAAGCGTCTCAGGTTCAACCAACCGGTAAGATTGACCAGTCAGTCAGTCAGTCAGTCAGTCAGTCAGTCAGTCAGTCAGTCAGTCAGTCAGTCAGTCAGTCAGTCAGTCAGTCAGTCAGTCAGTCAGTCAGTCAGTCAGTCAGTCAGTCAGTCAGTCAGTCAGTCAGTCGCTCACTCGCTCACTCACTCATTCAGTCGGTCAGTAACTCATCTAGTAAGTTGAACAGTTAGATAGTAAGTTAGCAAAGTGGGACCAAAAGTGTCTTGTTGCCAGCCACAGTGAATCAGCCAATTGAAGCATATAAGCCCTTTTTACCGCCTCCTATAGATAGAGATCATAAGTATAAATAGCCTTCCTGTCTCTATCCTAGCCAGCCAGGTCTATTACCTTAAGTCAAATTCATGTAAACCTGTTACATCGCTTTGATTAGCGCCCTAACGCGGTTCTATAGGCGCTACAAAAATAACCCGATAGTACATACATAATTATGCTTGCAGTAATTGACTTTCCCGACTGGAGTGTATTTTTCAGGAGCAATCTTTGATAAATTGGTTCATCATCTTTCCAGCTCAAATTACCAACTGCCTTCCGCGCACCTGTTCCAGACCCTTGCCAAGTTTCAATGTCTGTACGGCTAAGCTAGGAGTAATACTTGATTGTTTATATCTCCATGGCTTGACTGACAGTCTGCACATGGCTTTGTGCAAAATACATATGATTGTGAAGGTATGAATGGTTGCTGCCAAGAAAATGCCGTATGGAAGTTGGGTGGCTCTGACATCAGGACAGGTTTCCCCAAGACGTAAAATTTGAGCCCGGATTTTTTGCAGTTATAGCAAACGAGTAAATTGCAGTGGCTCTTGAAATTTTACTGAACCAATTAAAACCAATGTTATGTTATGCTATGTTATCTTGTGTTGTGTCACGTAGTGTTATGTTATATTATTGTATGTCATATTGTGTGATGTTATATTATATTATGTCATGTTATGTCATGTTATGTTGTGTTATTTTATGTTATGTTATGTCATATTGTGCTATGTTACATAACATTATGTTATGTCATGTTGTGTTATGCTATGTCATACTTTGTTATGTTATGTTATAGTATGCTATGTTATGTCACATTGTGTTATGTTATGCTATGTCATATTATTGTGCTATGTTATGTTATGTTATGTTAAGACAGTCGCAATATAAGTAGAGGTTGTTATCATAGCTGTCAATTGTTAGTTGTGTTATAATCAGTCCGACTGAATTCTTTTTACAGCGGGTGATGGTTCGAGGCCTCCGCAGATACAGCATCAACAGGTGGCGACAGGATACGGAGGCGTCATACGAAAGGTACCGTATCTGCCTCATGAAAGAGAGGGTGAGAGGCAGACAGACAGACAGAGACAGAGAGAGATGAGACAGAGACAGAGACAACGAGAGACAGAGACAGAGAGACAGAGAAAGAGAGAGACAGAGAGATACAGAGAGACAGAGAGAGAGATAGATAGATAGATAGATAGATAGATAGATAGATAGATAGATAGATGATAGATAGATAGATAAACAGGGCTGTAGTGGTAAAATTAGAGGTGAGTACACACTACCGGTTAGTTTCCGAAACAAATTAGAGGTGAGTATACGCTACAGTATTTTGTGAGTATACGCTACAGTATTCTAATATAAATAAATATAACTATTTGGGAGGTGAGTATACGGTCTCTAGAGGTGAGTACACGCTGTATACCCGCGTATACCCTCGACTACAGCCCTGTAGATAGATAGATAGATAGATAGACAGACAGACAGACAGACAGACAGACAGACAGACAGTCAGATAGATAGATAGATAAATAGATAGAGACAGACAGAGACAGAGACAGAGACAGACAGAGACAGAGACAGAGAAAGAAAGAGACAGAGACAGATATAGAGACAGAGAGACAGAGAGAGAATACTGTAGACGTGTCTCGAGGCGTGTTGATTACCTTTGCGATTTGTATAGTAGGAGAGAAGTGTAAGGGTACTCTGATCTTTAATGGGTGGGGGAATTTTCCTGCCAATTGCACCAAGCGTGTGCTCTTTCTTATTTATTTACATCAACTATAAACATTTCTTTTCTATTCGTCTACACTTGGCTGAGAGTAAACACCCTAACAGAGGACGACAAGGACAATAAAATACTCCTACATAGGTCGAGGTCAAGAAAATGAAACCGCTACGAAGTCATAGACGGTCTCTAAGTCCACTTAGGTTTCAGAAACCTTGATTTGATTTACAGAAGGATCCTCATTCGATTCTTAATGACTGCTCTGCATTCAGGCAATCCTGAAACCATGCTCGTTAAACTAATTAATGTCTGATAGCATTTGACACTACTGTGACCAGAAGGCCAGCACGTACGAGTCTTTTCAGCATAAAATGCATAGCAACTGTTGCTAATCAGTATGGAAGACGTGATCAGTCCATATTTCTGGATTAAGTTGCCTATGGACCATGTTTTGGGTGTACTTTAATGAAGCAGGGTACTCAGATAATCTCTTAATAATTAATTAATTAATTAATTAACTAATTAGAAAGTAGCGTTTAATAAAATAATTACTTACGAGAGCATAATTTTCTATGCTTTAATTAAGGGGTAATTTAACTCTTATGACTTTTCAATGAACCCTACCAGTGATGCCTTACCCCTTTGCAGGAGGGTCCTGAATCTGGATATGAGGCGGGTGGATCATATCCGCCCGGTCAGCAGCCGCCTTGGTCAAGAGGTCAGCAAGGGCAGAGGGTCAAGAGCAGCATGTCCAGAGAGATACTGCGACACAAGATTGAGGTCTTCAACAACAATGCTCAAGGTCTGATCATGAGTCTGGTAAGTTGGAGCTACATAAATGATGGTTTTCTTTATTTATTAAGCGCCACTACTTGATGGCTTCAATCGATGGCGCTACACCTGTTCAGTGTGGCTGCACTGTAACCGTCTCAAAGGAGGATCGAACCCACACACTCCGCGTTACAAGGCCAGCGTCCAAACCACTCGGCAACCGCGTCACACGTTTAAGTTCTGTATATAAAGTATATATCTAATTCGGATGTGTTATAAGGGACATGATTAGCGTCGCCCTCCTCCTTTATCCAGGCTTCGGACTGGCACTAAAAGCAATGGCGGAGTTATATCCAACGACTAGGTAGTTAGTTGTACTGTTTAATGACGCCGTGTCATAACGAAGATGATTAGCGTCGCCCCTCCTTTATCCAGACTTTGGACTGACACCAACAGCAATGGCGGAGTTATATCCAACGATTATAGGTAGGTAATTCTACTGTTTAATGAAGCCGTGTCATAACGAAGATGATTAGCGTCGCCCCTCCTTTATCCAGAATTTGGACTGGCACCAACAGCAATTGCGGAGTTATTTATATCTAACGACTAGGTAGGCAGTTATACTGTTGTACGCTTAGAAATCTGAACATGTTCAGAGCGCCGTGTCATAACGAAGATGATTAGCCTCGTCCCTCCTTGATAGGGGGGTTTTGGACTGGCACCACTCGAGTACAAGGCTGTGGCTGAGTTCTTCAGATACGAACATAAATGTTCTGAACATGCTCTGGTTTATAAGTGTACAACGCAAGTACGTGCGTCTCGAAGTCATAAATAACACACAGGCAATAGAGATAAAATCCGTGTTCTGCTAATTGTATTAGCATCATGAGAATCAATGAGACGCACGGGTCTACAGTGCAAGAGTCTGTATCTTAGCTCTAAGTACCTCCGCTATGTTCTACCAAGCAACATAATATGCACGTATATATGAAGGTTCTACATTATATATAGTACAGTATATACAGTACACATACAATTTAAAAGACTCCCCAACAAACTCTGAATTTTTTAGTCCCCTGCGGATTGTGAGGCCCTATGCTTTAGCTTTTTTAGATAATGCCTAAGTCCGGCTTCAGAAATTAGAAATTTATCATCCACGTTACACATCGCGTTGTATCAGAATTTGCCTTGAAATGACTACCACTGATAGACGATTCTGTGCGTCTGAACTGGGCGTGACCTCGATAACTACGTGGCTAATTTGAAACTTGTTCTCTGAATAATAGACTTAATGTCTGGACCCAGCAGATACTAATTGCACGAGACCACTTAATATGGGTCAGTCATGCGATTGGATAAAGTCGCATTTAGAATATTCACACCAAATCTGTCTCTTCCGCATTTCTGGTGCCTCTAGTTGTATTCCAGCACGCTAACCGCCTTACTATCGAGCACCCCTATATATAATGCAACTGAAATTTGATAATGCTCCTCACAAGTTCGGGATTTGCACATTGAGTCGGGCTACCGGAAACACGTAGAACTGTAAGGAGACTTGAAGAGATAAGTCTTCTGTATCGAGCGACAGACAGTCTTAGGAAAAGAGTTGTGAACACGAAGAACGGAGAGCTTGAGGTCCAACTGGCGAGACAAGCAACCGGGAATGAGCACTGGCCAAAGACCATAAAATTAAAAACATTGTACACACAAATTTTTGGCAGAAGGCTATACACATGTTTGAATGTGTCTACACACCAGATATTTTATACGTAGCAGCCTTATCATTGTTGTTGTTGTTATTGTTGTTGTTGTTGTTGCTGTTGTTATTATTATTATTATTATTATTATTATTATTATTATTATTATTATTATTATTATTATTATTATTATTATTATTATTATTATTATTATTATTATTATTATTATTATTATTATTATTATTACAGTATTACAGGTCCGCAAAGGTTCACCAGTCACTCTGGTACAGAGTAAAGCAGGGAGGCGACCTGACCGACGACTCTGATGAGCGTAGACTCGGATCCGACCTGGGCTGGTGAACCAAAGTCCTCCGTGCCCACCTTCTCGTGGTGCGGACCGTTAGTACCCTTCCTAGGAAGTACTCTTCCTAGGAGGGGGAACGAACGGGCACGGCAGGCAAAACCAGGGGAAGGCAATGGCAAACCACCCCTGTTAATCATGCCAAGAAAATCGTCATGCCACACACCAAACCACGCCGATGGTCGCGGATGGAGGGACTCCCAGGCCGGAGCGCTGAGGTGGGACTCCCAGGCCAAAGCGCGACTCAAGGGCTACTGGGAGAAGTAGCAAGACGGCAACGGAGACTGTGTGGCATGACGATCGCTAGGGCTCCTAGAGCCGACGGCACAAAGAGATTACAGTATTATTATTATTATTATCACGCATTTATTAAGCACCACTATCTAATTACAAAGCATCGGTGAGGAGCAATTGTTAGTGAATGGCTTGTTCGAAGTCCCTACACAGTGACCGCCTCAGGGCAGGCCCGCGTTACAATGCGAGCGTTCTAACCAATCGGCTACCGTATCTCAAGCCAAAGCAGGGCAACATTAATAATCTTCTGCTTGGAGACAAATACCTCTGCGTATGTTGTTGGCGTCTTTCTGCATAGCGCTGAAGCGGGACGCCGAGACAGCAAGCGACCCCTGACCTAACGGAATATTCATAAGCCACACTTGACCTAACGGAATATTCATAAGCCACACTTGACCTCAATGCGTACAATCATGTAGCCTGTCATTGTGAACTTCGGTTTGTTTATGACGGTGATCACAAAAGCGTGTTTGCCACAGTACACAAAAGGCTGTCGTCAGTAACTGTGGGTGCCATGGAGCGCGTATACCTACAATAGTCAGAGCAGGGGAACGTATTATATAGGGCACACAGGCCCACAAAACACTATTTTATATTGTATAGTGTGTGCGGATATTGTAGGGCTAGGCCTACATGTTCAAAAACACGCTGTCAATAGCAGACTGTTGCGTGTGGGATATCAACAACTATGCTTATACGGTTTGAGCAACGCTTACGGACAGGAGTTACAACTGACTCGAGTTGAGATTTGGATTGGAAGTTAGAAATCGAAGACAACATTTAAGGAGATTAGTTGGAAAACTTCAGTTAGCTGCGAGAACATTACAATACAATACAATACAACACAACAGAAAACTACACAATACAATACTACAGTATAATACAGTACAGTACTGTACTACACAATACAGTACAAGTACAGTACTGTACTACACAATACAGTACCAGTACAGTACTACACAATACAGTACAAGTACAGTACTGTACTACACAATACAGTACCAGTACAGTACTACACAATACAGTACAAGTACAGTACTGTACTACACAACACAGTACCAGTACAGTACTACACAATACAGTACCACACAATACAACACTACATGATACAATACTACATAATACAATACTACACAATACAATACTACACAGTACAACACAATACAAAACTACACAATACAGTACATAACAATACAACACATAATAATACAATACAATACATAACAATACAGTACAATAACTGAATACATAGGTCGCTGGTTTCTTAACCATCGTTTTTCGACCGGATTTCTCCAACTACGGTTTCGTAACTTTCGTTTGACTTGACAATCGATTGATGTATTGAGCGTTAAGACAACAGCGCTACAGAAGTCATTTAATCAGATTAGATCCGATTAGATCCGATTAGATCCGATTAGATCCGATTAGATCCGATTAGATCCGATTAGATCCGATTAGATCCGATTAGATTAGAAAGATGGCGAACACTGTGAAGCGTTATAAGAGGATCTCCAAGAAATCTGCGTCTAGGATATTGGACATTAACGCCACCCTGTCGAGAAGCGCCGTCTTCAACATCACAGGAATGGTAGGCACACGGCATTCTAAGCAAACACACACTAATACAGACACTTACAACCACAAGCACTCGTCAGTTTATATCTACAAATATGATTAACGTTTTCAGTGGCAGCAATTAAATCCTAAAAGACCTGCTTTTACCTATACTTACCTTACGTTTATCTTACCATATGTGTTACCTTACCTTGACTTACCGTACCTTATCTTTATGTCTTACCTTCAATTACCTTACCTTACCTGACACCTTATCTTCCCTTGCTTTACCGTGCCTTATCTTTATGTGTTACCTTCAATTACCTTATCTTATTTGATACTTTACCTTTTATTTATTTTCCTTATATCTTCCAATTCTTCATTTTCCTTACACGATCTTACCTTAACTCATATATTGCTAACTCTATACTTTACCTTACATTAATTGAGTCTTACAATACCTTCCTTTTACCTACGTCTCACCTACCTTACCATACGTACTGCCACTCACGAGCATAATTACATAGGCCCCTACAGCAGGCTATAGAATGGTCTATTGTTATTTTACTTAGGGAAAGTTCAGTCCTTAATTAGCTGTTAATTATTTTTAATTGCATCAAAGGAACAAGACAGTGAGACATTCCACGGTTTCATAAGAGTTGGGATGAACCTCATTCGTCCGGTCCAGATGGCGGTTCAAGCCCAGCCTCCGACGCTCTACGATGTCCTCAAGCAGGACTCCGCATCCCCATCATCACCGACTACACCACCAGCCTCAGCAACCACGGACGAACCACAGACGACCTTCTTCTACCTGCCGAAAGACACGACGAAAGTTATTCACATCAACAGGTTGGATGCAAGACATAAGACCCTAATAACATAATCGTTATTGCAAATGTAATCGTAAATGTAATCGTAAGTGTAATCGTAAGTGTAATCGTTAGTGTATTCAAATCGTTAATGTGGAACTAATCGTAATTGAAATCGTAATCGTATTCCTTATTACAATCTTAAGGATGAATAAGTAGGCCTATAGCCTATTCGTCATCGCAAATATAGTCGTATTCGTAATAGTAATCGTGGTGTCCAATGATTTGACACTCAACGTTGGTAGGCAGACAGGTAGATAGGTAGGCAGGTTGATAGGTAGGTAGAAAGGTTGTTCGGTAAGTAGATAGGTTGTCAGATAGGTAAATAGGTACGTAGGTTCGTAGGTAGGTAGATTGGTAGGCAGGTAGGTAGATAGGGCTGTAGGTAGGTAGATAGGTAGGTAGGTTGGTACGTAGGTAGGTAGGTAGATAGATAGATAGATAGATAGATAGATAGATAGATAGATAGATAGGTAGGTAGGTAGGTAGGTAGGTAGGTAGGTAGGTAGGTAGGTAGGTAGGTAGGTAGGTAGGTAGGTAGGTAGGTAGGTAGGTAGGTAGGTAGGTAGGTAGGTAGGTAGGTAGGTAGACATGTTGGTTGGTAGGTAGGTAGGTAGGTAGGTAGGTTGGTAGGTAAGTAGATAAGTTGGTAGATAGGTAGGGAGGGAGGTAGGTAGATAGATAGGTTGGTAGGTAGATAAGTTGGTAGATAGGCAGGTAGGTTGGTAGGTAGGTATAACCTATATTGCATTTAGTTCATACATTTGAATAGGAAAATCCTGTTGAAACTGGTGTATAATTTGCTAGTAAGTGAAAATGAGATTCAAATGCGTTAGCTACTTGCATAGTTTAAAATAGCAAAAACCCACTCCGCTTGCCAGCACCTGTCGGGTTTAATTTGCTACAGGTTGCTTGTGCAAATATGATGTACGATTTTACGTCACGGGCCGATGTGGTCACGAGATGTCGTTAAACTGAAGACTAAACAAATCACGTGACATCCACTTGACGTCATGATGGGGAAATGGTGGGGGAGGATCGATGTCAACACCCATGAGATACTTGACCTAGGATACTATTTATATCCTCTAAAGTAACCGATTTGTTTAAACAAGTCTAGAAGTTCAACGCTCTAGATCGATCATGATACTCTAGAAGCAGAAGAGCAGTCCCTTAAGCTATAGCCCTGAAGCAGCCATGGGTAAGAAGTGTTAGCGACTTTATTTTCTTAGCCTCGGCATATGAGGGCGGATGGCCAGTCCTCTCCCTATATATTATACATATCCTATCTCATCTGCCCATCGACAGTGTACGGTCAGTAACACAGTCATCATAGCTGAGTTGGCTAGGGGGCGCAGGCGGGGCAGAAACCTCTAAACAAATTTCTGCCCTTGCGAGGATTTGAACCCCCGATCTCTCGATTGACAGTCCAGCGCGCTAACCACTACACTATCGAGCACCGATACTCTATACATAGTATACAAGTATCAACATGAGCAAATTGTGCTTTGTGTAGCACGACGGATTATAAAATAACTTCAATGCTGTTAGTATCAGTTGAGAAATGCATCGTAGTGAGTGTCCTGTATACGCATCCAATCCATGTAGCCAGGTTCGTTTCCTTTTTTACATGCAAAATAGTCTAATCCTTATATATAGATGCGTAATATATATTACAGAATAGCATTTCTTTACGACGGTAAAAGTCATAAAATGGAATTAACTGCGACTGACAGCAAGTCTGCGAGTGTTGTTCGCAAAGTGCATGTGAACGTTTATCTCACGTTTATCAACAGTATTTACTTAATTTACTCAGGCAATTACGCACCTAGTTGATGGGTCAAAATTTAGAACACATCAACAACTGATGTATGACAAACAACAGCAATCATATCATCGGGTCAACGGAGGCAATTTATTATTATTATTATTATTATTATTATTATCATCATCATCATCATCATCATCGTCGTCGTCGTCGTCATCATCATCATCATTATCATCATCATTGTTGCAGATTTCTGCTCCACCTGCACCCCTAGCCAACTCAGCTATAATGAGTCCACTGACCATAAAAGCGCCAAATAAGGTGCGAAATACACTGCATATTCTGATCTGTAATATTTGGTGTTCTACTTGTTTTGCAATTAGCGACACAACAACGCAAGAAGTGATTCGTTCCCTTTTGTCTAAATTCAAGATTAAAGACAATCCAATGAAATTCGCTCTCTACCACAAACAGGGAGCCGACGATAAAACTGGTAAGACTACACAGAAAGAAAGTATTTTTTTTATAATTTCCATTAAATAAAGGGGCCATCCATTTAGCATGTATGCAGAAATCCGCGAAAAGTTGGCCCTACGTACGTGTACTTTTTAAACCCTCCCACCTACCCCTGCGTACGTAGGCCTTGACACACCACCACCCCCCCCCCCCCGAATCCCATAAACCGTTCTATATTAATTCACGTACAAGCAATAAAGGATTAATAATAATTTAACGTGTTTAATAAAAAAAAGAAAGTCCAGTAAAGTGTCATACAAGTGACAGCTCTCCCACAGTTCTACTTCTCCTGGTAGTACTTGTCTCATAACTGTCAACACCGAACTGTGGCTCATTTGAAGGCCAATCACTTTGCAGGCCAATATAATCAAATTAAAGGGTTTACCGCCCCCTACCGTTTCCTATGCCTACGTACATTATCAGTAGACGCCCCCATACTCAAGCATATGGATTTGGGTTAACCCCTCCCCCACCATACTAAATGGATGACCCCTAACTAAAATTGGAGTCCTTGAAGCGAAAAGCTGTTCAGAGTTATAAATATTTTTCAAGAGCATTATCTGTATATAATAAACGTGGCTCTACGTGTACAGTCTCCAATATACCTGTGTTATTAGTATGCATTCAGTCCTTGAGCCGTTAAAGAATGTCGGCTCCGCCCCGTCAGATTTCTAAGAGAGTTGATTTAACTGGTTGGAACCCAATTGAGACGCAAATCGATTCGGTCGGCCGACTCGGGCAGATCGTAGGTCCCTCGCTTTCATACGAGAAAACTGAGCACGGTCATGCGTAGGTCTTCCCTTCCGAACACTTTTCCTGTGAACTTGTGTTCTAATTCTTTTTAGCCCAAGTAACATTCTTTCGATTGTTAAGACGAACCAAGTGTAGAACCGTTGCACGGCTTGTTCACAGCTCTTCTCAGAGGCTTTCGGAATGCGCTTAACAATAGGCCAGATACATACATACATACATACAGACATGGGCGCCGACTCTGCGAGGCCCGTTAGTGCCCAGCACCACCAGAAATAGGCCATGCGAGGCCCGCCTATACTTGGGCACCACCAGAAATCAGTCCGCAAAGAGAGCTTTTTAAGAGAATATTTTGCTAATAGCATTACTTATCAATAAAATAATATAACATCTGTGTTTCAATTAACTATTATCACTCGTGCTGTAAGTTTTATGATTTCAGCTAGGCTAATGTCTCAAAAACGATTGACACACTTGCCTCTACTAGCCAATAGACACAGGGAAGAAACTTATCGCTTGATTATAATCTGCAATGATTTGATCTCTTGCAACAGGCTTGGCAAAAAGAAATTTGCAATTTTTAAAATACGGCCAGGGAGACCTACAGAGAAGCCATTTAGTTGTGAATCATTGTGACATATAAGCCTAAAGACATTTTAATAATAAAACCAAAAATTTAGAATTGATTCTGGAGAGAACCAATGGCATTTTGTAGCACTGTAACATTTCCATTGGAATTTTGGAAAGAAGCCATTTTAATAATAATTTCTTAGTTTCAAGTTATATCTTTTTGCACTTGTTCTGTTTTTCAATGCTCTCTAGGCCTATCTATCTAAAATCTTAAATTTGGCTCATGAAATTATTCAGAGAAAATAGTTCATCTGATGTTTTTGTGCGAAATTTGACTTTGTTGACCCAATCTACCCAAGCTTATGGATATATTAAATTATAATTATCCTAGTCTCCTAGACTTCTTTGAATTAGTTTGCATGTGATTATACGATTTGATGAATCATGAAACTATATATCTACTTGCCGTTACAAAGTGCCTGCCCCTTGCTTTTTAACGTGTTTTTCGTGTACAAAAAATGCAAAGAAACATTTTTCGGGCTCACGCGCGAATGAATATTGACCCACTTCTAGTGTCTCCTTATTTGTCAAGCAAGATTTCCGCCTCTGTATAGATTGCAGAGCAGGTTCTACTGTCAAAGGGATGATTTCAAAAAGTGTGTCCTAAAGATTCCAAGAAAGCAGAGATAGAAAATCTTAAAAGGTCTAAATAATTAAGAATTGACACTGGACGAGAAGAGCCACGTATTTGTAATTTGATAATAATTATGCAATCATAATTATGAAACAAAAGTATTGAGAATAATTGATATTGATTTTGATATTGGAGAGTACTCTGATATTAGCATTGTAGGCCTAACATATTGTAGCAAAAAAGGTGAAAAAACTTTTCGCGCTTCCGAGCGAACATTTTTTTAACTTTCTTTGGGCACTCACACTTTTTGGCTCAACTCGACGCCTATGCCTACAGACAACAGTCATAATATTATATATATACATACATACATACTTCCTCACATGCACACATTCACAAACATACACATGCATATATACATGCACATTTATACCTAAATACCAACTTTAGTGTAGTGTAGCATACTAGGCCTTAAAATGCAGTTGGTGTGACGTGGTGTGGTAATAGTATAGTATGATGTTGTATAGTATAGGCGTAAACTCTGGGGGGGCAACCGGGGCACGTGCCCCCCACCGCCCAATAATTGAGATGGACTGCAACAAGTGTAGAATTAATAAGTAACCCCCCCCCCCAATCCCCAATATTATGGACAAGTTTACGCCAGTGTGGTATAGTATGGTGTGGTATACTGTAAACATTTCGAATTTACGATTACGGCTATACTGTGTTACCATAGCTACGATGAGACGGTTGAACGAGGAAGAGATGCCCCTACCGATGTGCCTTAGCTGGACGGACGAAGGTATGGATGGACTGGCAAAGAACAAGTTCGTCCTTCAGGAAAACGACACCGGAGAGATTCTGGTATTCACCGCC
The DNA here is from genome assembly GCA_963556255.1 of Allolobophora icterica. Classification (NCBI taxonomy): domain Eukaryota; kingdom Metazoa; phylum Annelida; class Clitellata; order Crassiclitellata; family Lumbricidae; genus Allolobophora; species Allolobophora icterica. Next base: position 7,196,833 of record OY744607.1, on the reverse strand, counting down.
AAATCTAATCTAACCTATTCTGATGCAATCTTATCTAATCCAGTGTTGTATAATGATTATAATCTTATCCTATAACTGTAGTAGCACCATTTAACTAGGCACAAAGCATACGTCGATGGCGCACCAACTCCTATGCACAGTCTGGTACCGCTAAGTTTTATGTCAACGAGCCCATCTAAGAGTTCATCTCTGTCTGTGTGTTTGTTTGTTTGATCATCTGCATGTCTGTCTGCCTGTGTGTCTGTCTGCCTGGCTCTGTCTGTGTCTGTTGAAGTCGATAGATTTGATTAAATAGGTTAGATGAAATACCTCTGAGGCTCAGAAATTTACTGACTTTTACACGTGTGACAGTTGCTGAAATAAATTTTTTTAAATATATAAAAAAATAAATGCTAAATAAAAAAAGGTGGATTCTACTGTCAGCGTCTCTGAGGAATTCATAAAAGGCTCTGTACAAATATTATGATTTTTTAAATAAATACATATCTACATATGTCTATATACACACTTAAATACTTCCATATACATACATTCATACATTACATATGTATATAAGTTCATACATATTACCAAGCATGCATACATGCTTACATACATACATACATTCGCACATACGCACATACATACATATATACATACATACATACATACATACACACTTACATACATACATACATACATACATACATACATACACACATATATACACAAATACATACAAAACATGCATGCATACATACATACATACATACATACATACATACATACATACATACGTACATACGACGTCTGTACCAAAATGCATAAATGGCGATAGATTCTATGAGAAGATTTTGTTTTTGTTCGATGCCTTCTTTAGTGGGATGCCTTTAGTCTTCCGGAACTGGAGAACTTTCTGCTGATCTTGAACCGAGAAGAGGAGGAATACATCAAGGAGATGAAGTCGACTTATCGTCTGCTTAAGATTCAACTTCAGAAGAGACTTAAGGAACTGAAACGCGATAGAATGCAACAAGACAACAACAACACTCAAGAAGAACATCTATGAGTTGCAACACTCAATCCTAAAGATCGATGAAGAAATCATTTAACATTTTAACGGTGATCGATTATCGGCGATGATTGCGAGAACGATGCAGCCAAGAAAGAAGTGATTGAAGACGATCAATTGATGTATGATAAACAAAAGCATTCACACGATCGGGATATCGAAGGCGCTCTGACATCATCGTTATAATACTCATCATCATCGTCGTCGTCGTCATCATCATAATCATCATCATCATGTTTATCATTGTCATAATATATCAAGTATCATCGTCATTATCATCATATCACTATCGTCATCATCATCGTTATCATCATCATTTCATTATCGTCATCAGCATCATCGTCATCATTATCATCGTCATCATCATCATTGTCATTGTCATTATATATATCCTCGTCCTCCTTATTATTATTATTATCTTCATCATCATCATCACCATGTCCTTGTCGTCATCATCACCATCGTCATCATCATCATCATCATCATCATCATCATCATCATCATCTTCATCATCTTCATCATCATCATCGTGCCCCTTTCGGGTGTTGCCATTTCCAAAACACGTTATCATCCAAATACTGCTCTGTCTCTGCCTCGTTCTAGAACTGCATTGAGCTCCCGGACGTACTCGCTATAGCTGGACCGAAGCTTTATTAACGACGCTAAATTTGTCCCAGGCTGCCATGTTCATCGGCCCATAGCGATCCTCATTGTGCCATGGGTGAAACAGGGGCCAGCTACGGGTCCAATGTAGGCTTCATCTGAACTTCTACATACAGGGCTTAACAGAAAATAGTAGAATCCGGAGCTGTCAGATTGCAGATCACCTCCGCGGTTTCCCGATTCCAAGGCGAGACTAAGAGCCTTTTAGACAAATAGGTTTTACGTTTTAAAATTAAACAGAAAATGGTCCATTCTCTCTCTTTCTCTTTCTCGCTGTCTCTGTATGTCTCTTTCTGTCTATGTCCGTCTCTCTGTTCTTCCATATGTACGCTTCTTATCCCTTTGCCCGCGTTGACCTGATTTCATCTATACGTCTCTTCCCAACCCTATAGCTGCCTGAAGGTCATCCGTATCAGTCTAAGTTACTTAGTCTCTCCAGCTGCACCGGTCTATGATTCAGTACATGTACTTGGTCTGGAATATATCTGCGTTGGCGGACCAATTGGTCTACGTGAGTGATAGGATTAGTATGTCTTTACCACGGCCTACACTACAAATATTAATGAGATGCAAAACTATTCAAGCATATTCCTGTATATGTTTACTAACGCTCCGTATGTAGGCCTTATATTGCAAGTAAAAACGCACATATGGATTTGTAATATATTGTTGGATAGTTAACAGTCTCTTAATTTGTTGCACGTTTGTATAAATTAATATGCCTTTTGTGTAAAATGTGGAGTTTTTAATTGTCGAATATTTCCTATTGGTTTTCAGTCTACGTGTAGGAAATGGTTTGACATTTAAACGCTTCTAGTAGCCTGAGCAACCTGAAGCAAAAAGTCGCGATTTAACAAACAGCTGTTAGGTCTTTTTTATTATATTATATAGATAGGGAAAGGTTTCATTCAAGTTTACCTTCATATAGCTGTTAATCTGTTTCTAAGACCGAGAGTGTCCAGCTTTCAACTTTCCGCTCCCATCATAATATTCTCAATTTTGCTGTGTCCTGAATGAATCGCCTTCAACGAATAAAGTTCTCAGAGTAAGATATCTAAATCCATCCCTAACATTCACGGAATATCGCAGAATTTTTTAAACTCATCAGCATTATCATCGTCATTATTAGTATTATTATTATTATTATTATTATTATCTATTATTATTATTATTATTATTATTATTATTATTATTATTATTATTATTATTATTAATTATTATTATTATTATTATTATTATTATGTCCCAAGGTACAGATGATCCCTCGGGGACTTAGATATTAGACTGTTTATTGCTATTTCCGGAAAATCAGGCCTCGTCCTCCGCTAAGTCGTTGAAAGTGCCGCGAAAAGCGATGGCATTATAGGGCTGAATACAGATGGAATACAGATTATTATTATTATTATTATTATTATTATTATTATTATTATTATTATTATTATTATTATTATTATTATTATTATTATTATTACTGTTATTATTGTTATTATTATCCGACCATTCGGCTGTGTGTATGATCTGATGAGAATCTATCATCTGTCTGATGTTATGCTGTGACCTGATCTAAACCTCGATATTTAAGAAGACGATTCCTAAGTTTGTTGACTTTTGCCGTCTGCTGTATACATCGTTTGTATATTAAACTAGATAATTTTTGCTTTAGGTAATGGTCACAGACAATTTCTGTAATGTAATTACATTACACAGAATTACAATACCGAACATCATTATAATTTACAATGACATAATTCCCATTTCAATTATTACTTCCTATAGAGCGCCATATTCGGATTTCTCCAGCGCCATAGGTCGTTTATTCATGGGCACTCAGTCAAAACAAAATTGAGAGACAGGTCCTCATGTGCCGAGGCTAAGAAAGTGAAGTCTGGGGCTGTACTGCATATGCATAGATTCCTGTCGTGGTTAGCTTAATGGACTGCACTTCTCTTCTTGTCCTCCTTAGGCTGTCTCTCTCTGTCTCGGTCTCTGTCTCTGTCTGTCTGTCTGTCTGTCTGTCTGTCTGTCTGTCTGTCTGTCTGTCTGTCTGTCTGTCTGTCTGTCTGTCTGTCTGTCTGTCTGTCTGTCTGTCTGTCTGTCTGTCTGTCTCTCTCTCTCTCTCTCTCTGTCTCTCTCTCTCTCTCTCTCTCTCTCTCTCTCTCTCTCTGTCTCTCTCTCTCTCTCTCTCTCTCATCTCTCTCTCTCTCTCTCCTCTCTCTCTCTCTCTCTCTCTCTCTCTGTCTCTCTCTCTCTCTCTCTCTCTCTCTTCTCTCTCTCTCTGTCTCTCTCTGTCTCTCTCTGCTCTCTCTCTCTCCTCTCTGTCTCTCTCTCTCCACTCTCTCTCTCTCTCTCTCTCTCCTCTCTCTCTCTCTCATCTCTCTCTCTCTTCTCTCTGTCTCTCTCTCTCTCTCTCTGTCTCTCTGTCTCTCTCGTCTCTCTCTGTCTCTCTCTCTCTCTCGTCTCTCTCTCTCTCTCCTCTCTCTCTCTCTGTCTCTCTCTCTCTCTCTCTCTCTCTCTCTCTCTCTCTTCCTCTCTCTCTCTCTCTCTCTCTCGTCTCTCTCTCTCTCCTCTCTCTCTCTCTCTCTCTCTCTCTCTCTCTCTCTCTCTTCTCTCGCTCTTCTCTCTCTCTCTCTCTCTCTCTCTCTGTCCTCTCTCTCTCTCTCTCTCTGTCTCTCTCTCTCTCTCTCTCTCTGTCTCTCTGTCTCTCTCTCTCTCTCTCTCTCTCTCTCTCTCTCTCTCTTTCTCTCGCTCACTGACTGATCGGACATTGAACCGATTGTTGATAAGCCATTGATCCGCACTTCGAATTATAAGTAGGACCAGAGGCCCAGTCAGGATCTGACGTCACTGCCAATTACCTCGTTTTAATTAGTGGCCATTACTTAAATAATGACTTGCAATGCAGAATTCACTACAATCTGATATTACTCCGTGATTCCCGCGATAAAGAGCAGTAATGAGATGACATTATGGGTTGTTTTGAGCTAGTAACTGGGCGTTGTATCTTCATGGAACATTTACATCTTCATGGAACATTTATATCTTCATGGAACATTTACATCTTCACCAGACATTTATATCTTCATGGAACATTTACATCTTGATCAGACATTTAAATCTTCATGGAACATTTATATCTTCATGGGATATTTACATCTTCATGGGATATTTATATCTTCATGGGATATATTTATATCGTTTAGTTCCTTCACCGTCGCTCGTCCCTCCATCTCGAACTCCTGTACATATTAAATCCAATAGGATGTGATAGGAAATCATAAGGTAAAACGTATGTCCAATAGGCTTTTGATCTGAACGCCAATCACGTCCCGCTGAAAGCCGTCACTGATTACTGAGCTACAGAAGTTCAAAGATTAGATTAGCTTAGATTAGATTAAATTAGATAAGATCTTTTATCCACCATAGACTACCTTCTGTCTTACGGACTGATCTTCTGGATTTTGACCAGATTGTGGCTTTGTTTTGGTTCGCCATCGGCTGATGCCTTGTGCATTAGACACAATAGAGGCTACAAATTACAATTACATTTACCTTTTCAGGTTGTATGAATTTGGGGGTGCTTACGGTGTTGCCTTCCTTCTGCCTCGTTCCCGAAAGCAGCCAATAGTCCAATGCTTGTAACACAAAGAAGAGGAAGAAGAGGAAGAAGAGGAAGAAGAGGAAGAAGAGGAAGAAGAGGAAGAAGAAGAAGAAGAAGAAGAAGAAGAAGGAAGAAGAAGAAGAAGAAGAAGAAGAAGAAGAAGAGCAGTCACTTAAGCTAGTCCAGAGAGGCAGCCATGGGTATGAAGTGTTAGCGACTTCATTTTCTTAGCCTTGGCATGTGAGGGCGGGTGACACGTCCTCTCCATCGCCGTCTCATCTACCCACCGACAGTGTACGGTCAGTGTACTCATTATAGCTGAGTTGGCTAGGGGGCGCAGGTGGAGCTGAATATTTGAAGCAAATTTCTGCCCTGGCGAGGATCTGAAGCCCCGACCTCTTGATTGACAGTCCAACATGCTAATCACTACACTATCCTGCACCCCAATGCTTATGAACATCAGTCTAAATGCCAGACACTTTGGAATTCTCGTATGCATATTCTGGCCTCATGAGTTGGTCTATTATAGGGCAAAGGGGAGTTCTGAATTCCAATGGGAGACGGCATGTGCACGTGGCACCCGCCACTTAGGCCTATAGGCACCGTTTAGGCCTATAGAGTTGCCTTGGTAGAGGCTACTGTTGGTTCAGTCCTAGGCCTACTTATAAACAGACCCACGTAGTTGTTTTGCTTGTCTGCGTTTATGATTGACAAGCTACAAAACATGACTTCCTTTATAGGTTTCAGCTGTGCATAATCTTTATGCACAAATAGCTCAGAAACGTCATAAGTCTATCTTCAGGTGCACTCTTCTAGCCGTGGAGATATGCAGGTGCCGCGATTCCGCAATTCAACTCGATCTCATCGTGCCTTCTCATGTATTGGACGATTCTCGTGGAACAGTCTTCCATTGCATTTACGCTCTGCTGCACTCAGCCCTGTGCAGCCAATATTCTCAAACTGTCTTAAAACGCACTTCAATAGATCAGTTACATAGCCATGTGTGCAGCGCTTCTGTGAGGTACTTCAAAGCCCTTATATTAAGTATCTGGATACATGCATACATACATAGATACATACATACACACATACATAGATAGAAATTGGATAGAGTTTTGAGAAGTAAATAATGCAGAGTATAGTGTTCTGGAAATAAAGTGTCGATTTTCTTTAACTGGAAGACAGTACTGGTGATTCTGGGGACGCAATGAATAAACAGTTTTGTGGACTGGAGGTAAAATCTGGCAAAGGACGTGATCTTGATTGTCCTTAATAGATGTAAATAGCCGATAATTGGCAGAATTCGCAATGTCAGCTGTTCTTCGTTGACGAGCCGGTTAATTACTAACGTTTCTGCAGCGTTACTGGGACGTTAGATCCTAACAGAAACCCTCATTCAACGTTGAGTATCAGAGTCACCAAGGGCGTCTATCCCCCTCCCCCAAGTCATTGGAGCAACTTCCCCTTATCTCCTTCTCTTCCCATTCCCCTTCCTTCCCCCTCCCAATAATGGTGGCACATACACTGACAGATTTCCTCCCCTATTTCTTGGATGGAGCATTTGCTCCAAGGTTTCTATGGAGTAGACGCCCCTAAGAGTCACTACTCAAATCAAGGCAGAGGAGGTTAAGTGGAGGTGAAGTTGGGGTCAACACAAGGTCATTGAGTTCCAGCGTCAGGGAAAGAGATAGAGAGGTGAAGGAGATGGATGGAGAGTTTGCTCAGAGGTCGTCGAATACATTCTAGGTGCGTTACGCCTACCATTGCTATTCATCGGGGCTTTGAACTGAATGTCCTGCGACGTTGATGGTCTCTCTTCCTCTTTCGTCTCATGTCGATCCCTTGAGCGTCCTTGGGGGACATCCATAAAATAAGTACGATTAACCGAATAGCCCAGAGAACAGGGGCGTGGGGCTGGTCTTCAGAATCAATTCCCAAGCCTCTGTCGCGGAAGATGGAGAGGCGGATGATGCAGACGAACCGAAGGCCGTAGACAAAGCCAATTGTCATTGCTTCTGATTGGTGCATGCACAGGAAGAAGGTATTAATAGAAGTTAAACACATTCTGACTCCCGTTAATTAGTAATTCCATTTAACGATGACGTATTGCCTACAGTCAAAACCTCGGTTTCTACAAATAATCTGGAAAAAGGGAATAAGTTTATGTCATCATACTCTCATCTTGTCGACAATGTCCAGACGATAAGACTAGGCTCAATCATGAACAAGGGATTCTAAGACTTATTTATACAATACAAATGTATTTGATATTTCCCTCCTTCTAAAGTTTAGAAGTGCACACGACCATACAACAGAGCATCGACGGCTCTGAGAAACTCTGACTGACGGACTTGCTCAAGGTCCCACACAGTAACTGCTTCGGGCGAGGCTCGAACCCGTACTCTCAAAGTTACAGGCTGAACGCTCTAACCCATCGGCCACCGTGCCAAAATGAAGTTGAAATTTATGGAACACTGAAACAGGCACTTATGCAGAATAATGGCCATATATCTATATGAATGATTACAATTTCACCAGGATTTTCTCCCTCTTCGTCAGACCAGTTGCTTTGCCCTGGACCCAGAGAGCCGCACCCATCACTCACCATATGGCGGCGTTCCCAGTCTTCACAGCGGGGGTTGACACAGTTAGCTAAGCTATTGTTAGCATTAAATCCTTTATGTTGTCAGTAATAGGGAAGTTTGATCGAAATTGTAGGTGATCAATGATGAAATTGTGCCGACTGTTGCTACCTACGGTGCGTAGAAAACTTTAGTTGCCTATCAAGCCGTGCTATAGGCAGGCGTTGGTTTAGTTTCATGTTTCATTATTTTCTCAGCTCAACATACCTGTCTCGATTTACATTATAATAAGAAAACTCCACTTTGGCCCGCTGGCCACACACAGAGGTCAAAAGGCACACACACGCATAGAAAAACAAAATAATACAGAACGCCTCTAGGCAGACATCCAGAGGGGCAGGCAAAGGATGGTTCATGATTGTTCGTTTGACGTTGTGCTCAGCCAGTCATGACGACAGTTAAACTTTAACAATGTCACAATTGACCCATGAATGTTTTACGATTCACTGTGGATGCCTTCTGGGCATTAAATCACACTTTCAACTCAATTTCTGCCTTCAATTGCATACATGCTCGACGTTAACGCCGTTATAATAATACTAATATTTGAGGCTATAGGTACTTCCAAACTCGTTACTCATTTGAGCTATGCCCCTGTACATGCATGTATACACATTTGTGAGTGGCTTCTTATAGGCCTATTGGAGGTCTACAATGTATTGATATGCTATTATGAGGCAAACCTCAAGGTTTTTATGAGTTGCGGCCGAAACGTGCAGTTGGTCATATCTATAGCGGACCCCACGGACCGTTAAACCGTCGGCCTTTCGGAAATGCGCTTGACAATGTCATTTTCTCGTGAATGGGGAAGTATGTAGGTATCTATACCAATCACGAATTCTGTGTCGGCTGTATAGAGTGAGAGATAGGTAGGCCAGGCAGACAGGAAGACAGAAGGATATGCCGTTCTGCGTGTTGACCTATTAAAACTTGTGTGTCGAGGACGTTAATCGTGTATGGTTAATAAATTAGTGGACGGATTTTGAAGAACAGACCAGCTACACACTTAACTTATCTTCTGATTATCTTAATGTGCGCCGTACCTAACCGTGCATGTTTTTAAACCAGAAGTTGGTCTGGTCTACGTGTGAAGTGTTTTACGAATATGTTTTGCAGATGAGAGTTGGTTGCATCGATTGGGTTTCAAACCTTCGACTGAAAGAAAGTGGTTTAGAGTATGAAAAAGGAGCTTGTGCTGGTCTTCTGCGATCAGCCAGTAGCCAGAATGAAGTCCATTTGGATCTACCGACTGCGGGTAAGACTTGGTCTAACTTTCGAGTCAAATTCAGTAATATCAGGTGGCTTTGTAGGTGGTGCAAATGACAAGTGGTAATGTAAGATTTGTAAGATATGGTCAGGTCATGTAAGTAATGTATGGGAAGGTATAGTAAGGTAATTGACTATTTATTGCACGCCGCTGTCAATTTTAATCAGCAGATGTGATTGTGGCGGTGGTTTTCGGTAGTGGTGTTTGTGATGTGGTGGATGGTGTTGTTTGCGGTGGTGATGGTGGTGTCTGCGGTGGTGATAGGCCTACTAGTGTTTGTCGTGGTGTTTGTAGTGGTGATACTGGTGTTTGTGGCAACGTTTGTGGTGGTGGTGTTTTGGTAGTGGTATTTATGTTGGTAGTGATGTTTGTCGTGGTGATATTGTTTTTGTGGTGATGTTTGTAGTGGTGATGTTTTGGTAGTGGTGTTTATTTTGGTGGTGTTGTTAGCAGGGGTGGTGGGGGTCTAGATGGGCGTGGTCGCATTGGTGTCGATATGCGGTGCCTGTGATTATAACAAGTTGACGAAGTCTTTCTCTTCTGTGTTGATAGGCAACGATTTCTATCCTTGGACTTCTCGTCCTGACGTTTAACATTGTCGGTTTCTTTTGTGGATTCGTCTTGTTCGATCTCTCCCCTCAACAGATCACCGATCACCACATTCTCCTGATCACCAGACAGCCCGATTCACTGACCAGCACTAAGCACGGAAGAAGCCACCGACCGGGTTCGATTCACAACCGCCGCAAGACGACAGCGCCTCCACTCACACCAACCCCATCGTCAAGTTACCCCGCTGCGAACCAGACCGTTCTTTCGAAGATAAAGGCCACGACTCTAGGTTTTCCCTGGGGGCAACGGAGAACCACACCAAAAAGGGGTCGCTTGAGACAGCCAAACGCCGCGTGTCTCTATCGGAAGGGACGCAACTCAGACGATGGGATTTGGTACGACTTCAGCGTCGACGACTCCCTGCGCTTCTACGCCTACTCGGCCTTCGTCGATGATCGTCCCTCCATAGGGTCCGAGGCGGTGGTTAGGATCATCGCAATGTCCACGAAAATCGAAAACGATGACCTGAACCGGGTCGGGAAGACGCTGTACTGCGCGTTCCACCACGAGACGACCAACTCGGAGAATCGGACTCTGGAGGTAGTGCGGATGGAATACAAGGCCGGTCCAATAGGTTTTGGCGTGGAGATGGACGCTGGCGTCAAGATGAAAGAGTACATCTTCACTTGTCCGCTGGGAAATAGGCAACACCCGCTTCCGGTTGCTGTTACGATAGTCGGAAGTCCGGATCGTCTGTCCGCGGTTACTTCCTGTATTCCGATTGAGGTCCCACGGAAGCCGGCAGCGAAGGAGGACTTCGCCGTGTGCGTCCAGGTCTCCTTCGGTCAACTAGACCCTCATCGGCTGATCGAGTGGTTCGAGCTCCAGCGTATACTCGGAGTCAGTCGAGTAGGCGTATACGACCTGTCCGTCGAGTCCGGGCCGGGACTTGAGGTTCTGCGTCACTACGCCATGGAGGGTTTCGTCGAGTTGCGCAAGACGGACGCACTTCCGGTGCCCGGTCATTGGCAGTACCTTCTCCACGGATCACCCGTCATCAACGACTGTCTCTACCGGAACATGCACAGCTTCAACTGGATCCTCGTCATCGACTTCGACGAGGTCCTCGTTCCAAAGATCCACTTCAACCTCAGGGAACTGGCGGCCCATCTAAACAAGACAACTTCCACGGCAGGTCCAGCCAACTACCTATTCCTCAATCAGTATTTCTTCCTGGACTCCGACCCGGACAGTAAAGAATCGGCTAACTACACGATCATCCGCTATCGACGCAAGGCACCCCTCAGCCCGAACGGGTACGCGATGAAGGGTTATATCGATCCGCAAGGGTGCGTCCAGATGCACAATCACTACTGCATGGGAGTGGCAGAGGCTTTCGAAGCAAGGTACAACTACGAATTCGTCGACCCGTCGTGTGCGACCAGTCACCACTACAAGAGGTGCCACCTGGCGACGGCAGACTGTCAGAAAATGTTGAATCAGACGACTGTGGATGACATCATGATGACGTACAAAACCACGTTGAAGAAGAACGTTGAAAAGAAAATCAAAGACTTGCTTCGATAATGGCAAAGAAATGTAAAGACGTTCTTCGATAATGGCAAAGAAATGTAAAGACGTTCTTCGATGCTGGCAAAGAAATGTAAAGACGTATTTCGATAATCGCAAAGAAATGTAGAGACTTACTTCGATAATGGCAAAGAAATGTAAAGATGTACTTCGATAATGGCAGAGTTGTGTAAAGACGTATTTCGATAATGGCAAAGAAATGTAAAGACGTGTTTAGATAATGGCAAAGAAATGTAAAGACGTATTTCGATAATGGCAAAGAAGTGTAAAGACGTGTTTCGATAATGGCAAAGAAATGTAGAGACTTACTTCGATGATGGCAAAGAAATGTAAAGATGTACTTCGATAATGGCAGAGTTGTGTAAAGACGTATTTCGATAATGGCAAAGAAATGTAAAGACGTGTTTAGATAATGGCAAAGAAATGTAAAGACGTATTTCGATAATGGCAAAGAAGTGTAAAGACGTGTTTCGATAATGGCAAAGAAATGTATAGACTTACTTCGATAATGGCAAAGAAATGTAAAGATGTGCTTCGATAATGGCAAAGTTGTGTAAAGACGTATTTCGATAATGGCAAAGAAATGTAAAGACGTGTTTATATAATGGCAAAGAAATGTAAAGACGTATTTCGATAATGGCAAAGAAATGTAAAGACTTGCTTCGATAATGGCAAAGAAATGTAAAGACTTATTTCGATAATGGCAAAGAAGTGTAAAGACGTACTTCGATAATGGCAAAGAAATGTAAAGACGTATTTCGATAATGGCAAAGAAATGTAAAGACGTATTTCGATAATGGCAAAGAAATGTAAAGATGTGCTTCGACAATGGTAAAGAAATGTAAAGTTGTGCTTCGACAATGGCCAAGAAAATATGCAAAGACTTACTTCGATAATGGCAAAGTAATGTAAAGACTTTCTTCGATAATGGCCAAGAAATGTAAGGACTGCTTTAGTTATGGCAATTAACGGCAAGGAAATGTTTTGATAATTGCGACAGAATGCTGCGAAAATGACAATGAAATGTTTCGGAAATGGGAACGGAATTTAACCGTTAAGAAATGTTATAAATGACAGTTCTGTATCGCCAAAAAGCTACATCAAACATAATTGTATTAGACTAAAATTCCTCATAAGAAGTCATAAAACCTCAAGACCAAGACTTTTTGTCTCAAAACCAAGACCAAGACCAAGACTTTTAAAAACGAAATCGAGTGCACTCGAGACCAAGACCTTGGTCTCGAGGACAACTGTCTCCATTATAATTGTCGACAAGAACTGCTCTTTTTTTCGATTAGACCCACACAGGCGCTACTTCTGACCCACTCTCCCGCGCGTTCAATCTCTTCCCTAACACTCCCAAAGACCAAAGCGGTCACATCGACAGACCGAGGTGAGGGGAGCGCCATCAATCTTCCGAGAGCTGCCTTCTTCGTCACCTTCCGGATCCGGACTCCGAGGAAGCAGCGTCCAAGACAGAAGGAATACTTGATGACCACCCGCAGGTGCTTGCAACTGACGCTGACCTCGACCGGCGGAGGGTCAAGTCGCTCATTCTTTGTCTGAGGCTAGATGAAGTGCAAATAATATTTATGTAGTAATGCGTGTCTGCATATATTTACTTATGTGTGCTGTGTCAGTGTATGCAGATATATGTATGTTATATATGTAAGTACACTGTGTTTGCATTGCATGTACCTCTGTATACAAATGAAGCATTTACGTACGTTCGTATGTATGTATGTATGTATGTATGTATGTATGTATGTATGTATGTATGTATGTATGTATGTATGTATGTATGTATGTATGTATGTATGTATGTATGTATGTATGTATGTATGTATGTATGTATGTATGTATGTAACTATGTATGTATGTATGTATGTATGTATGTATGTATGTATGTATGTATGTATGTATGTATGTATGTATGTATGTATGTATGTATGTATGCATGTTTCATGTATGTATGTGTGCATGTGTGACTGTGTGTGCATGTATGCATGCATTACCAATAAACCTACTTTATACTCTATACTGTACGCATGCTTATATGGTTAAAGAATTTATTTATGCTATCAAAAGAATCCAATCCGATATAGATTTTAGACCAAACTAGTTTCGGAGTTGTTATTAACATAAAAAAATTATGTTAAGGACACTTAACAACCAATCCAAAGAAATTCTTTTGTGTTCAGATCTTCGCACAATTTACAACGGAAATCACACAGCACGTGACGAGTTCCTCAAACTAGCGCCGAATAAACATTCGATTTTCTGACATTACAAATCATGCGCGCAGAGATTGAGAAATAAAGGGGTTTTGACAGATCGATCAGATCCTCGCTCCGCAATCTAAATCCCTTCGAAGTCCCTTCAGAAATCGATCACTTCTTCTTGCACCACCAGAGACTACCCTCGCGACTTCAAAAGCCCTTGATTGCAGACAAGGGGCGTGTGTACCAATCGGTGTCCCAACCCTCTCGTAAACTTCCGCCTTTCTTCAACAAAATGTCTTCCCGCTTACGGTTGGCACCGCCCGCCGACCCATGACATTTGCACTCAGAAAACTAGTGTGGTCAGATCGTTTTAAATTGTCTGACAGGAAAACTCAGTTTTTGTTCTGATGCCACAGTAATTATTGACCTGATTACGGCTGTTGACCTGATTGTGGAATGGTTTGGTGCGTCATCGGTTGATGCTTTTGTCTTAGACACCGGCGTGGTAGAACTCGCTAATTACTAATTATACTAACTTTTGGGGTACGGTGTACAAGAGGAGGACTATTTGAGACAGATAGGCTCTTAAGGCGAGCTCTTTAGTCTTTTATAACCGTTACACAAGCGCTGGAAACCACTTTCTTCGATCGAGACTTTGTGTTTTTAGTTCGATTCCGGTGAATGCATGTAAAGTGCTATATATATAAATGTATTAATGCAACTAAGCACAGAAAAACCCACTTGCTTACTGTATGTGAAGGAATTATTTCTCTTTAAACAGCGATGTACATGTATTAATTATACTAATAATGCTCATTACACTAGTCATAACAATTATATTAATTATACTAATCATAATAATTATACTAATTTTGACTAATTACACTAGTCATAGTAATTATACAATTTTACTAATTACACTAATCAATAATTATACTAATCATAACAATTATACTATTTATACTAATTATACACTCTAGCTATACCATACTATTCTGTATCGTTATACTAATTTGACTTATTACAACAATAACTTCAGAAAACTTCCGCTCCTATTGGCTGGATGCTACATTAAGTGTCTGCTCTCTCTTACAAGACAATATCTGCCTAAGAGCGTTCTTCCTACACTAGTCTGGAGTGTCTGGTCTAAACAGATACATTTGCTTTAAGAAGTGTCTGACCAGCTCGGGTCTACACGACTCAAAACGCCTTCAATTCTTCCCGCCGTCAATCACCGACCAACTTGTAAATTAGGATATCGATTTAGATCAGAGAGACAGACAGACAGACAGACAGACAGACAGAGATAGACAGACAGAGATAGACAGAGGCAGACAGTGACAAAGGCAGACAGTGACAAAGAGAGACAGAGAGAAAAAGAGAAAATTAGATACAGAGGCAGACAGAGAGAAAGAGAGACAGAGAACAAGACAGGGAGAGACAGAGAGTGACAGTGAGACAGAGAGAGACAAAGAAACAGATACAGACAAAGAGACAGACATAAGGATAAAGACAGATAGCGACAGAGAGACCGAGACAGACAGAGAGAGACAGATAAAGACAGACAGAGAGACAAAGACACACAGAGAAACAGAGACTTACAACACAGAGACAGAGACACAGAGAGACAGAGACAGATATAGGGGGCAGCCTCAGACACTCCAACCGGAAGAACGAGCGGTAGGCCTATAGGCAGCCTAGGGTGGATGATCTCTGACCCACGATCTCCTTTCATCCTCCTCCTCCTCCTAATTCCATGACGAGGAATTTCCGGTCAGTCGAATGTGCACCTGATTGAGCTGATGCTTCGTATCTCCTTCTCATCCTCCTACTCCTTTTCATCCTCCTTCTTTTCATCCTCCTCCTCCTTTTCCTCTCCTCTTCTTCCTCCCTTTCCTCCTCCTCTTCCTCCTTTTTCTCCTCCTCTTTTCCTCCTTCTTCTGTTTCTTCTGCTATTCCTCCTTTTCCTCCTCCTACTTTTCTTCCTCCTCCTTTTGCACCTCCTCCTTTTGATTCCTCCTCATTCTCCCTTTCCTCCTCCTTTACCTCCATCTCTTTTTCCACCTCCTTCACTTCCTCTATTTCCTTTTCTTCCTCCTTCATTTCTTCCTCCTCTTCTTCCTCCTTTTCCTTTTCTTCCTCCATTTCCTTTTCTTCCTCCTCCTTTTCCTCCTCCTCTTTCTCCTCCTTTTCCTCTCCATTTCCTTTTCTTCCTCCTCCATTTCCTCCTCCTCTTCTGCCTCCTTTTCCTCCTCTTCTTCCTCCTTTTCCTCCTCCTCTTCTTCCTCCTTTTCCTCCTCTTCCTCCTTTTCCTTTCCCACCTTTTCCTTTTCCTCCTCCTCTTCTTCCTGCTCCTCCTCTTCCTCCTCCTACTCCGCGGGGTTCGTCTTTCAAGTCCACCTCCGCACGACGACGGTGATGATTAGAGAGTGATGCGGATGTTGACCAGACTAGGAGGCTGCGGAAGCTGATCAGCTAGTTCTCCTCTTCCTCCTGACTCTCATCCTGCTCCTCATCTCACTCCACCACACCTTCCACCTTCACTCCTCTCTATCCTCACTCGATAGTAACATCTGCAGTCATGTTTGTCGATAGATTCCGGCAGTTTAACGTCGCTTTCTTGTGACATCAAAGGCCGTTGACATCGATAGGAAACATTCTTTTGTAGTTCTCACTGCACCCAAAATCTGTTCTCTGCTCTAACTAGTAATCAGTGGTTGACTACCAACCATTTAACGGCATCCGAAAGCCGTTCTCTATCGCCGGAGTTGGGCTGGAAGCGTCTACGAGTAGGTATCTCGGATGGGCGCTATAGAAGCCCTCTGAAGGTATGAATCTGATGACATCAAAAGCTGTTGATGTCGATAAAAAAATTCTTCCAGTTCGTATGGTTAAAAAGGCATTCCTGCTAAACAGTAATGCTTGTTTTGTTAGTCTACCCGTTTAACGACGTTGTGTCATAACAAAGATGATTAGCGTCGCCTTCTCCTTTATCCAGGATTGGGACTGGCACTACCAGAGTACGTGCAGTGGCCGAGTTAGTAAGGCTTGCATACTAAGTTTGACCTGATTGATAAAGCAGACCGCGATGGCGTTTTAAAAGTGTTTATGTAAAATACAATAAAGCTGCATTTGATATCACCAGCGCTCAACCAGTAACGCGGAGAGTACCAAATGTTCGATTCTCCACGGCTGACACGGCTGTTCCGTAGAGACCTTGAGCAATGAGCAAGTCCTTCACCCACAATTTCTCAGCGCCATCGATATCTTCTTAGTCGTTAGCTAGCGTAGCTAAATAAATGATAAAATAAATAAATAAATAAATGCAGGCATATTAACATCTTATGACTGCCGGGCAGTTGACTCTACCGTTAACCGTGTTTCTATTCTACCCCAGCGGGGAGGGGGTTATTCAGCGAGAACGTCGTAGGGGAGGGAAAGGATCTACAACATCCGGGGACTGTCTTATTTCCCGCGCTTTTCACCTGCCATCCAGAAGTCGTCGCCGAGTCGTCTGCGTCGGGCGGAGTCGAGGGAACCATCGGTAGGTGGCGGTGGCAGCCAACGAAGCCAATCAATAAGGATCCGTGTGAACGCCGGCTGAAGAGACAGACAGGGTGACAAAAAGACAGGGAGACAAAGACAGGGAGACAAAGACATACAGAGGCAGACAGCGATAGACAGATACAGACAGTGCGATGAAGACAGGGATAGACAGACAGACTGGAAGATAAGGATAGATAGATTTTCAGACAGCGTGATAAAGAGAGAGATGGAGGGAGGGAGCCACACAGAGAGAGACATACAGGAAGACAAAACATATATAGAGGCATACAGTGTGACAAAGAAAGATAGATTCAGACAGTGTGATAAAGACAGAGAGAGAAACAGAGGGAGACAGAGAGGGAGAGGAAGACAAAGAGACAGGAAGATCAAAGCAGACAGAGGCAGAGAGACAGAGACAGGCAGGACAAAGACAGAGAGACGACGGAGGTAGAGAGAGACAAACACAGATAGACAGGCACAGCGATAGAGCAATAGAAGCAGAAGAACAGCGAGACTAAGCTAGTTAGAAGTGCCTGAGATGGAGAGAGACAGACAGACAGAGACAGAGAGATAAAGAGACGTTTAGAGAGAAAGACAGACAGACAGACAGACAGAGACAGAGAAAAGGAACGACGAGAAACAGATAGACAGAAAGAGACAGTGAAAGAAACAAAACCGATACAAAATGAGACAAAGACATACAGATGCAGACAAAAACAGAAACAGACACACAAGAGAAAAAACAGAGAGACAGACAGATAGAAAGATACAGAGACTGATACGTAATGTAATATAAATACTGAGCGGCGATAGAAAAATAGAGGCGGAGAGATAGAGGGAGACAGACAGACATTGAGACACACAGATAGACAGATTAAGAGAGAGCGTCGACTGCCCAGACATTGTGACAAAAATAGAGTAAGGCAGACAGGAAGACAAAGACACAGAAAGACAAATGGATACAGACAAAGAGAAGGACAAGCAGAAGATACACACAGACAGATTAAGAGAGCGTCGACTGTCGAGACAGAGCGACAAAGATAGAGTAACGCAGACAGATTAAGAGAGACAGACAGACACACAAACAGACAGACAGTGACAGACGAATATACACAGACAGATTAAGAGAGACAGAGAGACAGGACAGAGAGTGACAGACGAACATATACAGACAGATTAAGAGAGACAGACAGACAGAGAATGACAGACAGAGGCAGAGACAGAGATCCCAAGGGGGAACGAGAGCGAGAGTGAGGCATACAGTCGGAGGCGGTCGAGGAGAGCCAACGTGCATCGGGCAATGGCTTTCAGTCATCTCTCAGTCCACCGTCGCTCGTTCTCGCTTCCGAGTCGAAGTCGCCGTCGACGTCGTGACGAGAAGAGGCGCGTGATGATAGAGCGCCAGGCGAGATTAGCAACGATGCCTCGGCTCAGCGACGTGTGAAGAGAAGTCCACCGACTCCGCGACCGTCAACGTCAGAATCCGCGCAGACGATACGAACCACCGGTCGATGTTGAAAGGTACACTCTAAACCACTTCGCGCGTTTCTTCCTTCGTTTGTTTAAGCGCTCCTTCATTCCTATCTTCGTTACTTCGTTTCTTAGTTTGTTCGCGTGTGAACGATGGTTCAGTGGTTAGCGTGCTGGGACTGTCAGTCGAGAGAGGTCGGGGGTTCAAATCCCCGCCAGGGGCAGATATTTGGTTAGAGATTTCTGCTACACCTGCGTCCCCCAGCAAACGCGGCTATGATGAATACACTGACTGTACAATGACGGTGGAGAGATGAGACGGCGTGGAGAGAGGGACTGGCCACCCGTCCTCATATGCCGAGGCTGAAGAAATGAAGTCGCTGGAACTTATTACCCAGGGGCTGCCTCTCAGGCTTGCTTCAGGGGATGCTCTTCTTCTTCTTCTCATTCTTTTGTTCATTCATTCGTTCGTTCATTCGTTCATTCTTTCTGTCCTTCCTTCATTTATCCATTTGCTTATTCGCTCGTTCATGCATTCGTTCATTTATTGATTTATTTGTTCCTTCGTCAGTTCGTTTATTCTTTCATTTGTTTCTTCGATCCTTCATTTAATCATTCGTTCATTGATTCTTTCTTTCATTCGTCCGTTCACTCATTCGTGCTTTCATTTGCTCCTTCCTTCAACCGTTCCTGCTCTCTGCAGCAAATGCAGTTAACAACATCCGAAACCCGAGGCGTGACCTCTAACCTCCAGAGGATCCGCCTCCAACGGCGAACGTGCAATAGGCGCGGTTCATCGACTCATGAACGCTGAACGTTCGGCGTTCAATTTAAACGATATCGACCGCGTGACGGATTCGTTCGAGGTTGGCGAGAAACTCGGGGTCTCGTCTTGCCGAGAGTCTCAACCAGAGAGTGCGGATGGTGATGGATGGGACGCGAGGTCCGCGGTCATCGTGTCCAGCAATAGCCTTTCACTTCCGAGGATCCGATGAGTTCAGCGAATGGAGTTTGTCGACGGCGTTGTAAGACGTGCGCGCGGCGCTCGACCGAAATGTTTTCCCCCGGCAGAGATTGAATGTTAAGCAGCTGAGAGTTTGTACGGCGAAACCATGAAAGTTAGAGCCGAGCGTTTCAACAGCATTAGAGAGAAGGAAAAGCAGAGGAAACCTAATTGAAGCCTATGAGATTATCACTGGAAAGAAGGCAGCGCAGGGGGCAGATTCTTTGAATATGCATCAAACAAGGAAATGGTTCTTTTGTAATGGCAGAATCTTGTAAACAAAGCCCCATTTGCTCACGGAATCCAGCGCGTTGCACCGTCCAATTTGTCAAGGAATAAAAGTTGTTCTAAAGTGTAATTTTTTATGATAATCATGTAATAATGTTAATTATTTAAACAGAGAATAGTGCCAGGTTTTCTTGCTGAAAGCTGTGAAAAATTCTGCTTACTCTTTTGTGAATTCAGTTGGTATTCACTCTGATTATAACATTGAACTTCAATGGAACCCCTGCCGACCCTCTCGGAACCAAAGGGTTCTGCGGAATTCCAGTTGAAAGCCACCGAAGCAAGGTGATTCGAGGACATAAAAATGATTTAAGACACCGAAAGGTACATTAGGGCAAAAATTCTGCAGTGCAAGAGTTGTAGACTTGTGGAAAGGTGTGGATGATAGCACTGTCTCAGTGGATGCTATCACCGTTTTTAAGAGGAAGCTTGGAAGGATGGGCTCTTAAGCGTTCTTGGAACGTTATGGTTATGGGTCAAATGAGTTGAATGCATTGTTGGAGTAACGATGGGATATGTTTTTTTACACAACTATGTTGTACAAGAAAGCTGTACCATTGGTGACTTTTCTGCAACTGTATTTGCTGCATTTTATTTCTCATTATTATCATTTATTAGTAACTTCCATTTCGCCGATGCCTAATGCACAAAGCATTACTATAATTATGACTATGATAATGATTGTTATTATGTTATCATTATTATTATTATTATTATTATTTTTTTTTTGCCGCCCGTGGTGTGACCCTCAGGCTCTTAGAGATTAAGAAGGTGTGTGGATAAATTGGTTTACTGTGCCTCATCCTCCCCCATTTGTGCGAATGTGCCAGTGAACGCAACTGCGTTAAATCTTTGGTTGCAGATTATTATTATTATTATTATTATTATTATTATTATTATTATTATTATTATTATTATTATTATGCCCCAAGGTACATATGATCCCTCGGGAACTTAAATATAATTATTATTTTTTTTATTATCATCATAATCATCGTCGTCGTCGTCACTAATATCAATGACCGTACACTGTCAGTGGGAAGATAAGACTGACCACCCGCCCTCATATGCCGAGGCTAAGAAGAATTAAGTCGCTAGCACTTAATACCAATGGAAGGATATTGGTGAAAAATAAAGTTTCTAGAAATCATAAATCGGAATTGGAAAAGATGTCGACTGCCACCTTGCACCAATACTGTGGCGATGGGTCCCTGGGAAAACCTTGTTCTTGAATCAGTCCCATATTCGCGGAACATGGGCCTACTTAGAACCCTTGTCACAGCAAATCAAGTCTTATTCATTTGACCCTGCGCAGAAGAAGTGATTCTAACACAGACTGAAGGAACCACTTAAAAGTTAAAACCCTTTTATTTTTTGTTAGGCCTAGATTTGCGCTACCGTCTTCCAAAATAAAAATCACGCAGGTGTACAACGAGGTGTTCAATACACAAATAAACACAAATGTATGCAATGCGTAATTTTAAAATATATCCGCTTACATAATTATTGTAAATATACTCAATTTTTGTTCTGATTTTATTTTCAAGCGAACTGTGCGTCCTGGAACATTTTTATTCGCAAGAAGGACAGAAAGCAAATCTTTCAGTAGAAGAGGGGCTAATACTGACTGGTATGCCGTTAGGCCGTCGAACTGTAAGGAGGAGAAGGAGGAGTTGGTTCTGAGAAGAGGAGGAGTAGAAGGAGCAGAGGAGGAGCAAGAGGATCATTCTAAGAGGATCATTCTTTCGTCATGGATTTACTGAGAGCGACAACGTTCCAGCTGAATACCAGAGCCGCGGAACTGTACCGATGAATTGTATGGACCTGTGTCTCATTTGGTCTCAGCTGACGATCGTTGCAATCATCACAGGTCAGCTTCACCATCGTTATCATCATCATCGTCGTCGTTGTCGTCGTCATCATCATTATCATCATCGTTGTTGTCGTCATCATCATCATCATCGTTGTTGTCGTCATCATCATCATCATTTCATTGTCATCATCGTCATCAGTATCATCGTCGTCATCATCGTCGTCGTCATTATCATCATCATCATCATCATCACCATCGTCATCATTATCAGCATTATCATCGTCGTAGTTGGTATCGTCATCATCGCTTTCCTGAAGAGCGTCATCTTTTTCGTCTTCATCAATATCGTAGCCATCTTAACCGTCATCTTCATTGTCGTCTTCATCACGAAGTGATTGTCTTTTAAATAATGATCATTATTCACACAGTGATCTTCACTCATGTAATGATCCTCATTCGCATAATGATCCTCATTCATATAATGATCCTCATCCGCATAATAGTTCTCATTCACAAAGTGATCCTCATTCATCTCATGATCATCATTTGCAAAATGATCCTCATTTCTATGATCCTCTTCACATAATGATCCTCATTCGCATAGTAATCCTCATTCACAAAATGTTCCTCATTTATCTAATGATTATCATTTGCATAATGATCCTCATTTATATAATGATCCTCATTCACATAATGATCCTCATTCGCGTAATAATCCTCATTTACAAAGTGATCCTCATTCACATAGTCATCCTCATTCGCATAATGGTCCACACTGACATAACGATGCTAATTCGCATAATGATCCTCATTCACATAGTGATCCTCTTTGTATAATGATCCTCATTCACATAATGATCCTCATTCACATTATGATCCTCATTCGCATAATGATCCTCATTCATAGCGATCCTCTTCACCCACTAATACCACAAAATACACACATCCTCACCGTCTCCCATCGATCCTCAAACGCTTCCTCCAGCTGCTCCACGGACCCTTGTCTCTCCGGGATGCTGCGAGTCCACGCTATTAGGCTCCAGTTTGACAGTTGCCGCAGCAACTGATGCGGTTTCATCAAATCAAAGATGACGCTAATCTTAAGTCAATTACCTTCTGAAGCAGACCCCCCGCCCCCATCCGTGCCCAGCCTCAAGCGACAGAGAACAGGCGAGCAGGCACCTACACACCTGCGGCCCTTTCCTTCCAGATCGTTAATACATGGTGGTGAATTTGTTCGCTCAAAACACGCACCTGCATCTCTCTGTCTATGAAGTCGCCGGAGATCACGGGCGGAATTATTTGCCTGTAATTAAAACCGTAGGTGTAATTATGTGCGCGCGAAATTAATATTTTGTGACGTCGTTAAGTTTATACTTGAAGCAGTAATAGCTGGTGCATTGGTCGTTCATCTCGTAAACAGTTAATTAATTAACAAAAGAATGAACGAAAGAATGAACGAAAGAATGAACGAAAGAATGAACGAAAGAATGAACGAAAGAATGAACGAAAGAATGAACGAATGAATGAACTAACGAACGAACGAATGAACGAATTAATGAATGAACGAATTAATGAACAAATGAATTAATGAACGAATGAATGAGCGACTGAACGAACGAATAAATGAACAAATAAGCGAATAAACGAACAAACAATTGAACGAATGAACAAACAAACAAACAAATGAACCAATGATGGAGCATTGCAACAAAAGACAAGCTAAGGTCATTTAAGGTCAGGGCAATGATAAACACAAGAAACTCAGGTTCTATTATCCAACACATGTCTTGCAGTAGGGTAGCTGCGCTAATCTTAGAACCTGAGTTAGTTATAATTATTAAATTAAGCGTATACTTCATGTCACTTCCTGCATGTTCTGCCTCCACAACAAGCAGGCATTGCAAGGCTTTGACCATCAAAGCAGCTCAGCAGAATACAATCACTGTCACGCACCCGCATCTCTCAACCCATCTCCTTTAGGCCTGCCTCTGAAGCCGACTAAGAACATGGGCTGCTGAGGCTGCTACTGTGCGTCGTTGCATCTTGTCCCTTAACGTGTCGTGCGAATGTTCATCCAGCAAATCAATCGAACTACGGGAAAGGAGATTATTTATCGATCGCAGGCATCGACTTTGTCATTTCGCTCTCTCGTCGGATCAAACAGTCGCAACTGGATTTAATTCTGTTTATATCCGTCGACGTATACACGCATAACACACAACGGCATCTCTTTACAAAGACGTTGTGTACATAGGTGTATGTATGTGTGTACAACTGTACATGGCTAAATATATATACATATTCTCACAGACATACCAGTGATGTGCATCTGCATAGTTTGTCTGTCTGTCTGTATGTATATATGTATGTTTGCATGTTTGTATGCATGTATACAATGTATATGCATGTATGTATTAAAGTATGTATGCATGTATGTATGCTTGTACGTATGTATGTATGTAAGTCTGTATATGTATGTATGAATGTATGACATGTATGTATGTATGTATTAATGTATGTGTGTATGTATATGCAAGTATGTATGTATGTATGTATGTATGTATGTATGTATGTATGTATGTATGTATGTATGTATGTATGTATGTATGTATGTATGTATGTATGTGTGTATGTATTAATGTATGGGTGTTTGTATGTATGGATGCATGCAGTGCAGTTGCAGGCATACATGTATACTTTTATAACTGGGTAATTATATTCTGCCTTTTCCAACCCTTGCATGGTTCTGGTGCTTAGCCTACATCAATACACATGCAATATACATACAAATAGTTCAACATCAGAGCTGGCACTGATTAAAAAAATTTATCGATTATTCTCCTAAATTTAACTGCGATTAATCGATAAAATTCGATTAATTTGGTGTCTGTTACGACGTACGTAAAGCGTGAAAAACTGTTTAAAATATAGTCATTGAGTCAGTTAATACTTTCAATCTACAAAAAAAAACATTCCACATGCCAAAATTCAAATTACAAATAGTCGGTATTTACTTTAAATGCAAAATGGCCGCCTAATTTCCCACTAATGCGTTTCATATTATCATTGTTCGCCATATTCTGTACTCCGGAAATGGACCTTTCGACATTATGAAATAAGTCAGAATATTAATCGAAAAAGTCGAAAGTAATGGATTAAAATTTTAAACAATTAATCGATTAATTAATCGTTAAAATCCGCAGCCCTATTCATAGATGTAGGCCTACCTCTGTTTAGGGGTGTGCGTATTTGTGCTTCTGTTCGCACTTAGGCCTATCTGTGTATCATTGTATGCGTGCATGCATGTGTGTAGTGTGTACGTAGGCATGTATGTGTATGTATGTATGTATGCAGGTGTGCATGTATTTATGTATGTGTGCATGTGTATATGTGTCTAACTGTCTATGTGTGTGTAAGTGTGTGTGCGTGCATTGTGTATGTGTGTATATCTATGTGTGTTTATGTGTTCATGTGTGTAAGTGCGTATGTGTGTATGTGTGTATGTATGTATGCGTGTATGTGTTTCTGTATGTTTGTATGCGTGTATGTGTGTGTATGTGTGTGTGTGTTGTCGTGCTTGTATGTCCATGGATATAATTCGTTCTGTGACAGTATATATCATCCAATTTCCCTTCAGATCCTATCATCCTTTCTGCCACTCCATCTGTTCCTTCACCTCCTCGTGTCTTCCTCTGTCAGTCTCTGTCTGTCTACCTGTCCGTGTCTGTCTGCTTGTATTTCTGCCACCCGTCCATGTCCAGTGTATAAATGAGTTATGCTGATTTATGGTCATTTGCCTGGTTTATTCGTCTGGACCCTCGAGGGTTTTCGACCTGCTTTGGCTCGAGACCCTAATGGGTGCCCGTCTTTGGAACATCAACTGCAATTATCCCGTCGATTTGTCAGACTTCAAGAATTGCAACGCATACGCAGACATACATAAACAAACACACACATACACGAAGACATCATGTCCTTCTATGTCTGTCTCGCTGTTTGTCTGTGTGTCTGTCTCTCCTTCCGTTTATACATTCGTCTGTCCGCTAGTTTACCTGTCATTTATTCTCTCTCTCTCACTCTGTGTGTCTGCCTCTGTCTCTGTCTCTCTCTTGTCTGTCTGTCTCTGTCTATCTATCCATCTATCTATCTATCTCTCACTCTATTTATCTATCTATCTATCTATCTATCTATCTATCTATCTTTCTATCTATTTGTCTCATCCTAACTGTCCCTCCTTACGACTATCCGTGTTTCGTGTGTCTGTCTGTATGTCCGTGTGTATGTTCCTTTGTCTTTCTACCCGTTTGTTTGCCTGTAACTCTGTATATCTCCTTTCGTCTGTGTGCATGTGTCTCGCTTCTTCTCTCTCATTCTGCCTGTCTGTACGTTGGTCTCCCGATCATTCCGTTTGTTCATTTGTTCCTGTCTCTTCGTTAGTCTGTCTACCTCTCCTTCTTTCTACGTGTCTGTTTCCCTGCCTGTACGTTCGTCATAATATCCGCCATTATATTAATTCCCGCAACAAACGGACATCGAGTGTCCTGGTTGCTAAGGAGAGTGAGTCCTTAGCTACAGGTATACAGCGCGAATTTGTCAGAACAATGGACCTGTTCGATGGCTTTCTTTGTCTCTCGCAGGCGACACGTTTTGTTTGGCCCCGTGTCACGTCCCAACATGTTGCGGCGAAAATGCGCTATAGAAATTGCATTTGGCTTCGGCGAGTATAAAGACTGAGACGATAAATCGGAGAGAGAGACAGACAGACAAACAGACAGACAGACAGACAGACAGACATACAGAGACAGACAGAGACAGACAGAGACAGACAGAGACAGACAGAGACAGACAGAGACAGACATACAGACAGACAGACAGAGACAGACAGAGACAGACAGACAGACAGACAGAGACAGACAGACAGACAGACAGACCGGTCTAGCAGTAGGCCCTATGAAGTTACCGACTAAGCATTGTAGTTTCATGCCTTCTGTGATAATGCATTCTTCTGCTTGCACGCTTCAGCAGTGGTCCGGTTGACTATGATTTTACCACACAGCCTCGGAGAAGCTCACTGGCACAACAAAAATGCCTTCATGCTTACATACATACTTACTACCTGTGGCTCTAGTTTCAGTATAGTCTTAATTACTGTAACTCGCTTCCAACCCGCGTCGCAAAAGAGAGGTTTGCACAAATTACTGATGCTTCATTCTGATATCCTAGGGACTGAGCTACTATAGGAAAAAAATTCAAAACATTTTCCCATATCATCCAATGGGCTGCAAACAAGAACCTAAAAATAAACCATTCAAAAACAAGGGAAATAGTCGTCGTCGGCCCTCGGATTGCCTCTCTCGCATTTCAGCCTTCAGTGACTGGAGTTAAAAGAGCAACAACAATGAAGATTTTGGGAGTAACAATAGGAGAGAAACTTTCTGTCTCTGCGCATGTAGATGGAATTCTAAGATCATGTTCATCTTCACTATACGCACTAAGAACGCTTCGGGATCATGGGATACAGAAAAGAGTCTTTCATGCGGTCTCGCGTGCCACCACTGTAGCCAAATTAATGTATGCGTCACCGGCATGGTGGGACTTCTGAATTCTACTGAGCATGCTCGACTGGAGCGGTTCCTTGGTCGGATGGTGCGGACTGGGTTTCTTCCTGCTGATGCCCTTTCGCTTGACAGAATGGCTGACGCAGCAGACGAAACTCTCTTTAGGGCTATAATATCTAACAAGCAGCATGTTTTGCGATCACTATGCACTGAAAGGGAGGACACAGGGCACACTTTGAGACCTAGATTGCATCCGTTTGCCCTTCCTATCAAAGACAATAGGAACTTTCTTGCTCGGATGACGTATAAAAACAGTTACTGATAGTAATAATTTTGACTTGCGTGACGTTTTAAAAAAAATGTGTTAATTGGCATATAATCAGTACCCAAGTGAATTGTACCTCATTGCGTTCTGTCAGTGAGAAATTATTAATAAACGAAGATATAATAATAATATTGATGTCACTGCGCTGTCTTCATACTGAACAAAGACTGCAGTTTATAACATATCTCATAACTATGAGATCCACATTCTCTTTTCGTTCTTATTCTTCTCCACCTCCTTCTTCATCTCCTACTTCATCTCCTTCTTCGCGTTCTTCATCTTCTTCATCTGCTTCATCTTCATCATCATGTTCTTCCTCATCTTCATCATCATCATCATCTTCTTCTTCTTCTTCTTCATCATCTTCTTCCTCTTCTTCTTCTATCTATCTATCAATCTATATGTCTGTCTGTCTGTCTGTATGTCTGTCTGTCTGTCTGTGTGTCTGTGTGTGTGTCTGTCTGTCTGTCTGTCTGTCTGTCTGTCTGTCTGTCTGTCTGTCTGTCTGTCTGTCTGTCTGTCTGTCTGTCTGTCTGTCTGTCTGTCTGTCTGACTCTGTGGCTGCTCTCAGGTATGTGTTGATGGTTGGATTCTGCAGCGTGCCGTGTTGACGAGAGCGACTGCGAGTGTCCAATCGCCTACTGGGATGAACCGTCCAAGAGTTGTGCCCAGCCTCTCATCGTAGCCCTCGAACATCATCACATGTCCGGCAACGACGACGAATCAGCGGAACTTCTACGGATCAACATGACCTGCGCGTAAGTTACTTCCCTTCATTTAAACTCAAATTAATAACATACACTGATTAGGACATAGTAATTAAGACACGTTTGTGATATCTGGATAACCTTGTGCCGGAACGCTCTTATGAGTTACCTAAATGGCGCCGTGCAAGTGCACCGATACATAAATACTGACACATTAGAAGAAGAGAAAAAGAAGAAGAAAGAAGAAGAAGAAGAAGAAGAATAAGAAGAAGGAGGAGGAGGAGGAGGAGAAGGAGGAGAAGGAGGAGGAGGAGGAGGAGAAGAAGAAGAAGAAAAAAAAGAAGAAAAAAAGAAAAAGAAGAAGAAAAAGAAAAAGAAAAAGAAGAACAACAACAGCAACAACAATAACAAAAAGAACAAGTACAAGAAGATCCCTTAGGCTAGCCCTGAGGCAGCCATCGGTATGGTGTTAGCGACTTCATTTTCTTAGCCTCGGCATATAAGGGCGTGTGGCCAGTCCTCTCTCTCGCCGTCTCATCTTCCTACCGACAGTGTACGGTCAGTGTACTCATTATAGCTGTGTTGGATAGGAGGTGCAGTCTGCCTTTTTGTAGACAGTTTGTTAGACATGTAATAGGAATTGTGACATAGACCTATTGCGGAATTTTAGCATACGTGTATTTGAGGATTTTTTTATCATATTTTCCTTCCTTCTGATATTTTGGGAATTCTCCTACTTTGAAGATTTTGGTATTTTAGCGATTCTCGTATCTTGGGGATTCTGATATATCGGGAATTCTGGTATACAGGGAAATCTGATATACTTGGATCCTAGTATTTTTGAGAATTTTTAGCATAATTTTTTCTTCGAGTATTTTGTGGAATTCTGATGCATATAGGCTAGTAGATTCTGTTATTTTGGGAATATTGGTATACTGGGTATTCCGGTATAATAGGGAGCGCCGGTGAGTAAGATAGTCTCCCTGTCGTGGCTTTTCTGTGGGGATGAGAAATCTAGGAAATTTATATTACAATACAATCTGGTATATTGGGAAATATTTACGTGTGGCTTTTGTGTGGTGATGAGAAATGTAGGAAATTTACATTACAATACGGTCTGGTATATTGGGAAATATGTACGTGAGGAATAAATTTGAGTATCTCTAGGGTATTTATGAAGGAAGCTTTCCTTAGAAAAGGAAACAATGAACGATATCTTTAGCACACCAATGAGGAACTGTTTATTGGTGGCGCGTGAAAACCGTCTGCAATGTTTACGTTTTAATGGAGTCTCTGAGCAATAAAAGAACGAGAAACAAGAGCCTGCACGTGACTGCTATCGATCTGTCTTACTTCATGCTCGCTGTCTCTGCATCAGCAGCCAAGTGCATCTCATTCGCGCTTCCACGGCACTCCATTCTCTCTTTCACTCTCTCGCTCTCTCGTTCTCTCTCTCCCTCTCTGTCTATTTCTCTCTCCTCTCGCTCTCTCACTCCCTCCCTCGCGCTCTCTCTGTCTCTGTCTCTCTGTCTGTCTCCCTGTCTTTGTCTCTGTATCTCTCTCTCTCTCTCTCTCTCTCTCTCTCTCTCTCTCTCTCTCTCTCTCTCTCTCTCTCTCTTCTCTCTTCCTCTCTGTCTCTCTGTCCCTGTATCTGTCTCTGTCTCTGTCTGTCTCTGTCTCTGTCTCTGTCTCTGTCTCTGTCTCTGTCTCTGTCTCTGTCTCTGTCTCTCTGTCTCTCTGTCTCTCTGTCTCTCTGTCTCTCTCTCTGTCTCTCTGTCTCTCTGTCTCTCTGTCTGTCTGTCTGTCTGTCTGTCTGTCTGTCTGTCTGTCTGTCTGTCTGTCTGTCTGTCTGTCTGTCTGTCTCTCTCTCTCTCTCTCTCTCTCTCTCTCTCTCTCTCTCTCTCTCTCTCTCTCTCTCTCTCTCTCTCTCTCTCTCTCTCTCTTGGCATGTCTGTCTTACCCACACGCACATGCAGGCTTGTCGCTCGACAAAAGCCACGAACAACAGTTGCCACTTTACATTATAGTTAACGTGAGGTACACAGAAGACTCACAAATATATATATATATACATATATATATGTATATATATATATATAA
>OY744607.1:7153938-7158938 GCA_963556255.1 Allolobophora icterica | reverse complement strand
CTATTCTCTCACCTGCTCCGGTCATAGCAAATGTAAGTCAACCAACCAACTACAGCTGCTTCGCAATCATTCATCAGTCAGTGGTGGAGAACGAGAGACGACTGGTTAGAGCGCTTGCCTTGCAGTGTGGTTAAGGGTTCGAGTCCCAACTGACACGATCGTTGTGTAGAGCAAGTCTTTCAATAACAACTACCTCAAGCGTCAGATTCCAATTTACTGACTGCGCGCATAATGAATGCAAATTTAATATCGAGGATGATGATGATGATGATGATGATGATGATGATGATGATGGCAACAATGACAGCGGCGACGACGACGATGATAACGGTGGTAGGGTTGTGGTGGTGGTGGTTGTGGTGGGGTTGGGGTGGGAGTGATGGTGGTGGTGTGAGTGGTGGTGGTTGTGGTGGGAGTGATGGTGGTGGTAGTGGTAGTGGGCGTGGTGGTGAGGGTGGGATGGGTGGTGGTAGTGGTGATGATGGGAGTGGTAGTGGTGGTGAGAGTGGTGGAGGTGTTGGTGTTGGTGTTGGTGTTGGTGTTGGTGTTGGTGTTGGTGTTGGTGTTGGTGTTGGTGTTGGTGTTGGTGGTGGTGGTGGTGGTGGTGGTGGTGGTGGTGGTGGTGGTGGTGGTGGTGGTGGTGGTGGTGGTGGTGGTGGTGGTGGTTGGGGTGGTGGTGGTGGTGATGGTGGTGGGAGTGATGGTGGTGGAAGTGATGGTGGTAGTGGAGGTGATGGTGGTGGTGTTGTTGGAAGTGGCGGTGGTGGTGGTGATTGTGGTGGTGGTGATGGTGGTGGTGGGGATGGTGTTGGTGAAAGTGGTGATGATGATGGTCATGGTGGTGGTGATGTGGGAGGGGTGGTGATCTTGATTGCTTATCCCGCGCAGCGTGTACTCAGGTCCCACTAGGCACATCACAGATCTAGACTAGGTTTTGTTTCAGAATGCAGTTCTGCTTAGAATCAATCATCAATGGAATTTTATTTGAGTAGATCTATAGGTTTTCACATACGACACTTTGTCATTGGAATTGATTTGCTTGAAACAATCAAATGAGCAAAGCACTCAATAATCATTAACCTCATGATGAGCTCCTGAGAGGCGCAATATAAATGCCAGGTGCACTAGTGAACAGTGAGTCATCGAAGAGACGCACTACCACGTTGACATGTTACGCGTTAGTCATCCGAAATGCGGGGATGCACTCTCGCCACTGAGGACAATTATGACTAATTAAGCAAGCGATGTTTCCCTTAATTAAAAATAAAAGTTATGCACGGGCGGCTGAAAGACCAGCCGTTGTTTAGCGCTGTGCTCAGCCGATTAGTCATTCGTGTTTCAGTCAAGAGAGAGAGGAGGCCAGTGCGATACCAACGATCGCATTCACAAATGCATTAGCGACTGTATACAAGAGTCTTTGTGTAAATCAGTTCTTTGTTACGTTGCCTTCAAGGAAACCATTAATTCGTACACCCTCCAGCCCACCCTTCCGTCAGTTCATCCACCCACATATATCTCTATCTGTATCCATCTATTCATCGATACATCTGTCCATACGTACACCCTCCTATCCATCCAACCATCCACCTATCCATCCAACCATCCATCCATCCATCCATCCATCCATCCATCCATCTATCTATTCATCCTTCCAACTAACCACTCATCCATCCATCCATCCATCCATTCATCTAACAAGCCAGCCACTAACAACCTATATACATCCGTCCATCCGTTCATCCATCCATCTATCCATCCGTTCATCCATCCGTCGATTCGTCTCCCTTTCGTCCATCTAACCATCTTCTCATCTACCCACCATCCATCGATCCACCCATCCATTCACACACCAACCGTCCATCTCTCTCGTCAAACAATCCATCCATCAATCCATCCATCCATATGAATTGTCGCCATCTATAATCATCCTTTACACGTCGCTGCAACCAATACAAAGCGCCACAAAAATCTATTTACATATAAACACGGCTCTTCCATCCCCTCCCAGCGCCACCGCATTGGGATTTTACGGCTGCCGGGCGCTCTAACACCGTCAGCAGCGACACAGGGTCCTTGTCATGGTATGCCAGAGCACGAACGGCTACCTCGTTGTCATGCTGGGCATACGGAACGCATATAATACGTGGCCTCATCTTTTACAGCCAATAATAGACCATTATTCGACGCTGTAAAATTAAGCATTAATTGGCTGTGGACTTAGTGGAGCGTATTCGATAATAAATGTTAACTACGGTCAGCTCCAAAGCAACGGGTTCACTCGGTGTAATGTTGAGCGGGTTGCCGCCGACCAGTAATTGAAGAGTTGCAAAGTTACCGTCGAACGGGGAACCAGCGTGCTTAATCACTCACAAAACCGCACGACCAGCAGAAATTGATGTGGCACCGTCGTTCCGGGACATAAAATGTCTAGTGCCCTCGCAAATTCATCGAGTACTATAGAACCTGACACTGCAGAGATGTTTGTGGTATTGCTTAAAAACAAATTTGAATATTTGATGGAGCGCCGGCTTTAAGTCGGTCTCCACAACGAGGCTTTTGTGTGATACTGAGAAATCTCGGAGATTTACATTTACATAAGGAAGTCGACGTCTCGAACAAGTTCTTCACTCACCATTGCTCAGCGCCTTCGATTGATACGTGGTCTTGAGATCGTGGCGCTTAATAAATTCATAATAATAGTTACAATAACAATAATAAAAGTAGTAGCGTAGTACTAGTAGTAATAATGATAATAGCAACAATAACAACAACAATAATAAAAATAATTATAGCAATAAATAATAATAATAACAAATAATAATAAATAATAAAAATAAAATTAACAATATTAATAATTAATAATAATATATATTAATAATAACTCGGTGGCTTTTAATGGCACTTTTTAGAGCCGGACTTGGAGGAGATGTAGCCATTCTAGAATAAGCCTAACCTTAGTTTTCTTTTGCCTCCTGACATATTTTTATGACGCCCGAGGGATCATGTCTACCTCGGCAAAAAAAATAAGAAGAAGAATAAATCAATATGCCCTGGCTTCTCTTTAGCAGCACTAGCCATCGCTGTCTCCAGATAACTGGAGACAACAGAGAAACTACATTTCTCTACCAACGCTTATCTATCTCAACATTTCAACATAATCGCTCTTCACAGCTTTTGGCACCAAAAACGGCATCAACGAAGACTAGCCATCCAAGAAAATGAATAAAAGTAATAACCAGTGTTGACGATAGTGAGCACTGAGCACCACTGAAATGGCCCTATCTATAATTTTATTACCCTTAGGATTACATTACTTGTAATACTTAGACTAGAGGATATATGACAGATAGACTATTATTCTTCAATATGTTGCCAGTCTCTCAATATGAAGAGCGTTTGCTCACTGAAAAACCTGATCAAAGGGACCGCTTGCTGTATTCTTCTTTTGTCTTGAACTACATGACTTGAACTATGGATTATTGGTGATAATGTTTAACACTTTTTGTAACCTAACTGCAGTTTTAAATAGCTATATCATTATTTCACTTTTTAATGGGTAAGAGCCACCAAGCTTAGAATGTATAAGGGCCCCCGGCTAGATTGTTACGCCACTGTCTCCTGACCTTCCTCATGTTCGCAGCGGCGTTGTTCTCTCCGCTCAGCTGCGCAAGCTGAGCTTATTGTTCCCTGTGCGCGGACAGCCATAAGGCAGCGCCGTTCCTTCTCTGTTTCTCTATTACTGGCCCTATGACCTGGAGTGGGTTCCCTACCTGGCCTACCACACTCCGCCAAATACCGACTGGTCTTTTTACCTCATTTCTAACTGTTTTAAAACTACGTAGTTCGACCGTGGTTGGGCTGGGAGTGCTTCTGATTAGGCAATCTTGAGAGACGCTATATAAAACTGCTTTAATAATACATGCGCACTGTAAGTACTTAATACTTACTGTAAGTACTTACATGCATACTGTACATAGATACACACATATTGTATATACAGTGCTGGGGAGTATTTGAAATACAAAGTATTTGAAATAGTATTTGAAGTACATTTAAGTATTTATGTATTAATATTTGAAATATATTTTAAATGATGTATTTTGTATTTGTATTTGAAATACTTTTGAGAGTATTTTGTATTTGAAATATCAAATTCTTCCATAGAAATACTATTTATTACCTACTTACTCTCATAAATTTCACGCAACATAAATTTTCTCTTTTATTATAACTCAGTGGTCTTCTAACTTACGATCTTTGGTGAACTTTGTATATAGTTACCAGTGTTGATCACTATATCTTGGCTGCTGTATCGCATCCATTCTTCAAACTACGTTGTGTGCCTAATTCCCATAATGACAGATTCCGAAAACTCCTCCTTGACACTTCTTAGGTATTCGCCAACCAAACACAATCTTATGAAACCACTGTGCCACTGAGAACAATGCAGATCAGGACAACTTTTACAACTACAACATCCATCCAGCTGATTCTTCTGGTAGCCAGGCAAATCTGCAAGTTATTCAGTATCTTGAAGACCCATCGCGAAACCTCGAATCACTTACAGCCTTTCAAATAGTAAGGGACATTTTCATTTAGGTAGGCCTACAACACGGTCATTCCGTCGTCCACACCCGTTTAACATTTATTCAGTTGTGGTGGACGGATATTTATTCCACAACGCAATGGACTGCGTGATACAACTTTTGAGAAACGGTGGCTGTTAAAGCAGAACAAGGACTTTTCCTTTGAAAACTTTGCCAACCTTACATTGTGTTCTTTGCAGCACGATGACTATTAATGAGACATTTCTGACTACGTATCAAGGCTAAGGTGCATTTATTTTGTATTTCAAATACAAAATACAACAATGTATTTGTAGTTTGTATTTCAAATACATTTTGAAAAGTGTATTTTGTATTTGTATTTCAAATACTTTTGAAAAATGTATTTGTATTTTGTATTTCAAATACATTTACAGAGTATTTTACCCCAGCACT
>OY744607.1:7138938-7148938 GCA_963556255.1 Allolobophora icterica | reverse complement strand
ATAATAATAATAATAATAATAATAATAATAATAATAATAATAATAATAATAATAATAATAATAATAATAATAATAATAATAATAATAATAATAATAATAATAATAATAATAATAATAATAATAATAATAATTAATAGAGATTCGAGTGCCATAGTTCGTGGTGAAATGCAGAAAGCCAATGAAGCTGAGTTCGTCAACAACCTTGAACACCTGTTTGACATTGCTCACTTGAATGCTCTGAGCTTAATTACAATCCAAGTAGATAAAGACTTTCAGATTGCCCAAGGTTGCCCAAGTCGCCGTGGCTGTATCATCTTTATCGACAGTGCGATTGCTGCAAAGGAACAGCCAGGAGCAAAACGAACCCAGGCAGCAATGAAGAGAAAGCTGCGGGCTAATCAACATCAGGTACGGGCTAATGAGCATGTGAGAGTCAATTTCTAGTAGTGATGACCAAGGAAAAGTCATTTCCAGCAAAGCAGCAATGCAGAAGAAGATTAAGGAACTGTTGGTGGAATCGGAGCACCTGAGTTAATATTATGACACCCAGCTTAGCTGCTGTTCTCGATTGAACCAAACTGAGCGACAGAAAGGCAACATTTGTATTAGCAACAGTTGCTCAAAGTCTTGGTCGTGATGTCCAGGAGTTAAATATCAACCAGTCGTCAATCCACAGAGCTAGAGAACACTATCGAGCTGAAATTGCTTCACAGCTTAAAGAACAATTTCAAGCATATGTCTCTCTCGAGGTCCACTGGGATGGTAAACTCCTGAGAGACCTTACTGGAAAGTAACTTGTAAATCGATAGCAAGTAATAGTTTCTGGAGCTGGAGTGAACCAATTGCTTAATTGGTGTTTCCAAATTGACTTCCAGTACTGGTGAAGCTCAGGCCTCAGCTGTAGCCTGCTTGATAGAAAGCTGGGCCTTGTCGATTGCACTGATTTCATGTGTTATGATACCACTTTGAGAATTCATTGAGCTTGTGATAATTTTTCGTGAGGGTGTGTCACCACGCGGAATATCATTTATGGCTCCTGGAGGCATACATCATGCCAGGTGGATGTCAAAGCCATTGTCCTCTTTAGAGATATGGATGTTCCATGGCCAGTTTAAACTTGCCACTGAAGAAAAGAAGGGACTCTGGAACCGGAACATGTGCATCTTCATTTTTCACATCTGTGTCAAGGCCTGGTTCACGGCTTCAAATCCAGTTGCACCTTCGAATCATGATCTCCACTTCCTTCAGCTCTTCGACCAGTACGAAACAGTGAATAGATCCACTGCCAATGACTTGCAAAAGCAATTTGCTGATCACCTTTGGTATCTTGGTGAAGAACTCATTGGCTTTGCGTTTTGATGCGACAGTATACTTGTTGAATCCAAACGAGCAATGGTAAAGGCAAATAATGAGAAGAAAGGTATAGAAGAGACTGCAAAACGTGTAAATATTTAAATAAGGAAATGCCCAAACATGCGAATTGAGGACTTCATGACAGAAAATACTATGCATTTCTTCTGCCGACTTGGCATTCTGGCTGGATTCCTGAATTGTGACCCGGAATTATGGTCACAGCGAGACGATTATAAGGATGCCATCAAGACTGTTGAACATCTAAGAGTAGTCAATGACAACGCTGAAGGAGGTGTTCCCCTGAATGAGGGGGAACAACAGTATTATTATGAAGAAAGAAACAGTATTATTATGAAGAAAGAAAATCAGAATCAGAATTTACTTCGATTCGTCCAGAAACACCGTTGGCGGTTTCCAACTTGCAAAAATGACTTGTTTACTGCCATCTCGTTGCCAGGAAATTCACAGACAATTAGATAATAGGCACTCAGACTCAATTCAAGCTTCGTATACTCTCTACAGACAATGACTGTTAATTTTTACCTGCGTGAAGCTTGGAAAAATAATATTTCTAATTTGCGTCGAAAATGCATGATTTTGCAGAAATTAATGAAACTAAAGATCCATTGAGTGACCTCTAAACATTTAAATATTGGCCTAAAATTTTACAGTAGTTGTTTTTACACCAATTGGAATCAATCTGGGGGGTGAGAATATAAGAAATCAAACATTTATTTTTTTCTGTACTGCTAAGGAACACCCTAAATTACACACATGCATACATATACATACATACATACATATATACATGCATACATTACCTACATACACACATGCATACATACAGTACATAGTTACATACATGCATACATACAGATGAACACACAGTAAGGCAGACCAACATATTATATGCAAACATACATACATACAATATAATAATTAGTATTTTTCTCTTTTTGTGTAATTAGTACAATTTTCTTATTCCGTGTGATTAGTATAATTTTCTTATTTTGTTGCGTTATACATACACAAACATTTATACGTATTCATACATACATATATAATATATATATTTAATTGTTCTGTTTTCTCTTTGTCTTAGATCGCCATCGTCTCGTCGATTGTTTTCTTCCTCATATCAAACCGACACGCACCTGTTCCGAGGCCTTCGACAGGTACTTCCGGAACTTCGTCAACGACAAACAGTTCCGAAATGCCTGCAGGTATACACAAGGGCAACATCATTCCATACCTGACTCATTGCACGTGCATGCATTTGATTGACTTCTAAATCGCCATCCAAATAAGGCTTTCAGAAGCATGTTTCTTTCCTACTAAACGTATTGCTATTTAGTAGGATTGCTAATTTCAAGCATCATAGAATAAATATACCTAAATGTATTTCTTAGACTATTGCGAACATATAATAAACATTCGCATACCTGCGCAAATCGATAGAAAGTGGTGATCGTTATTACAATGCCGACATAATAGAATTAGCCTAGATCAGATAACATAAGATTAATTCATAATAGATTAAAATAGATTATAGATTATCAAATCAAATCAAATCATTTATTCTTCAAACCAAATAGGAGAACAAACGGTAAAAAAGAAACTATTTGGCAAATTAATTGGCTAGCTAAGAGGTCCAGAAGGGATCAAAGATCCCGCTAGATAGGGACACCTAATAAAATATTACATTAAGTATGATGACAGCCAATTGATATCTAGGAATATGCCACAGACATTTTGTAAGCGAAAAGAGAAGAATAGGAAAAGAAGAGCAGCAAAAGGAATGAGAGAAGTGAAGATAGTGAGGCAGCAGAAACAAATATGCATCCATATTATACATTAAACTATAAGAACACATCTTAACTAGAACATCAACTATGATAATAATCATCCAACGTGAACCTTATAAACTATCATCAGTAAGTGGAAGACGTAAATTTTTTAAAGTTTTGCAGGTTAGGTAAATCACGAATTAAATGGGTGATCCGGTTCCATACTAAAGCTCCAGTATAGACCTAATGGAAAATAATCGGGTATTTGGTTAGCATACATCCATCGGGTATTTGGTTAGAGTACAGCCAAACTATAGCAACTGTGTAGAGAGATTTGAATCCCAAGCATGTCCATAGAAAGTTGAATAAATTGTACACGAGTCAAGAAAGGATATTATTTACTATTAATGCGCATTTATTAAGTGAAACTTTCTACTGGTGCTGATCAATTGTGAGTGAAGAACTAGCTCGAGGTCTCTACACAATAACCGTCTTGACACGTTACAGGGCAAGCATTCTTAAACGAATCGGCTACCCGTCCGCAGCCGGATATAGATAGTCATAGGTGACCCCTTTGCACTACAGTTGCGTCAGTGCCCTAAGTGGATCACACTCTCACATTGTTGCATCCTAGAGAGTTTCCGCCTCCTTCGGATATCAAAGGCGTTAATCCTCTGTGACTGTCGCAGTACAAACGAAACAAAGATGAAAGCCAAGCAACAGCTAATGGCAGATCTGGACTTCCATCGGCTTAGCAAAATCCGCTAATTACGCAAGGCACGATCTCAACTACCTGCTATAGCATGTCAAGCATAACGATCGGAATGACAGCAGCGACTCCTAGTGTCTAGTGTGTAAATCTCTGTGAATGGCGCTATATAAATTATGTCCACGGCCAGCAATTGATGTTGGCATTAATCTGACAGGTATATTTAAGTACCTTAAAAAGTTCCTGCAGACATGCATGGGTAGACACACTTACATACATACAATATCACACATACATACTATGTCATGCATACATGCATATACACCTGCATACATACACACACACATATATATATACATCCATGCACACATACATACACACTTGCATGCATTCATACACAATTGCATACATACATACATACATACATACATACATACATACACAGTGTACACATACATATATACATACATGCATACTTACATGCATACATACATATATACATACATACATACATACATACATACATACACACATAAATACATACATGCATATGTAAATACATACAATGTCAAACATACATACCTACACACCAACATACATACATACATACATACATACATACATACATACATACATACGTACGTACGTACGTACGTACGTACGTACATACATACATACATACATACATACATACATACATACATACATACATACATACATACATACATACATACATACATACATACATACATACATACATACATACATACATACATACATACATACATATATACATAGTTTACATACATACACATACATACATACACATACATAGTACATACACGCATATATACATACATGCATGCATGCATGCATACACACACATTCATACATACATACACACATACCTAGTAAAAAAAATAAGGTAAACTGAGTGGTGGATAGTTGATCCATACAATTTTCATCATCGAAAGGCAAATTTTTAAATCCTGAGGAATTATTTATGTATACTGCGAGCAAAAATGCAAACAAATGAAAATCAATGACTCAGTAACGACAAAGATGATTCACTCCACAGTGAAAGCGCAGAGCAGGACCAGCCTAAGTATAGGCGACTAATGCCAGTTGCCAGAGGCACCGAGGTCCAACTATTTAGGGGCGCCGTCTTATCAGATAAATTGTGTTTATGATTTCTTGTTTTTAATTAGGGTGGTTAGGGCCGCTAAAATGTGTATTTTGCCTGGAGCGTAATTGCAGCTAAGGCCAACTCTGGTGCAATGTCTCCAATGCATGATTT
Source organism: Allolobophora icterica (assembly GCA_963556255.1). Taxonomy (NCBI): domain Eukaryota; kingdom Metazoa; phylum Annelida; class Clitellata; order Crassiclitellata; family Lumbricidae; genus Allolobophora; species Allolobophora icterica. Next base: position 7,143,792 of record OY744607.1, on the reverse strand, counting down.
GCAGACTTGTGGTCGTCCTATTGGCTGTTTAGCTCTGTTTGGTTTTAACATAGATACCTAGACAGATTTGACCATTCAACAATGCCAATGATACCGAATCCTACTAGAGTATAATAAACGTTTTACTGAACCACCGAAGTGTTATATTAAGTTACGTTATGTTACGGCATGTTATGTTACATTATGTTATATTTCGTTGTTATGTTATGTTGTGCAACGTCAAGTTATATTATGTTATGTTATGTTATGCTAGTTTTGCTATGTTATATTATGTGATGTTATGTCACATTATGTTATGTCATGATATGCTATGTCGTGTTGTGTTATTTTGTGCTTAGTTATATTGTGTTATGTTATGTTATGTTATGTTGTGATATGCTATGTTAAGTAAGTAAGTAAATAAGTAACCAATTGCTAATCGGTCTTTGGTGTACATACATCTTTTGTTTTATATTACTTAGATTAAAGTAGAGTATATGTATTTCAATGATTTCAGAGTTGTAAGTACGGCCATGAAATGCTTCCACGAAATAAAGACGGACGTCGGCGAAACTTGCAATGAAGAGGCGGCGGAGGAATACCAGAGGAACTACATCCAGCCGCTCGTCGAGCAGACCAAGGACACGGTGACGTCAAAGTGCACGATGTCTCCTCCCTACGATAACTACTTCAACCTCGCGCCGCCACCTAGCGAACGGAACGCTTACTACGTGATGCCAGCATTAGTTGCCTTATTATTCCCCAGGTGGCGAGACACCGTTACATTAGGATGTTGAGTCAGTAGCGGAGACGGTTTCGTCGGAGTTGCTCAGTCGATAAGTGAGAGATTTAAGCTTTCTCAACGGAATATAACATCCTCTACAGAACTCGCGTCTTTATGAACGACATAAGTTTACGCGTAAATAAATAAGAAAAACATTTGCATATTTCATACAGATTTCAAAACTTGAAGGAAATTTAGGCTGTTTAAAGATGAAGTGATGTCTAGGTACTTTCGGAGTTTAGTCATGGCCTTCGTCGCGAGGGTCTATGTTGGCGGCCTCACCATCGGCTTAGGCCTTGTGACCTCTAGCCTCGAGGTCTCGATTTCGTGACCTCTGGTCTCTAGGTCCCGGCCTCGAGACGTCTGGTCTTGGTCTGTCCAGTAGTGGCTTCGGGCCTCAAGACCTCACTGCTCCGTGATTTTGACCCAACCTGCCTGTTTTGTTTTGACTGAGCGCCTGTGAATGCGCTGGTTCCGTGACTCCGAGATTACTATTACGATTACGATTCATTGTTTCGTTCTATTCTGTCTGCAATTAAGTGTCAGTTACAGTTTGCGCAAGGAAGACACTAAGGTACTGCTTATTCGGGTCAAGGAGATCGTATTAGTAGCCTAGAAGTCAAAATGGTTCACAGTAAATAATAAATTATATATAACAAGTTATAAGTTATGAATTGTGAATTGTAGAGCTATAGTGTTAATTTATATGTTATAAATTATGTTGATTGATACCTCAAACAACTTCCCAAGTACTACGAGAGAACAAGACCACTGTGCAGGGTAATGGTTTGTTATAATAAGGGGCGTAACTTTGATCTAAAAAGTGGGGCTATCAATTTCTTACATACACGAAGCATGGTGGAGACAGCGATCTCTGGGAAGGCACAATAATAAAATATTGATTGGCATTGTTCAAAAAGTGGGGACTACGGTACTCTCAGTCCAAAAAGTGGGGGTACGGTTACCCATCGTACCCCCCCACACAAATAACGCCTATGGTTACTATTATAAGTGGTTCTGCCAGCTGACAGTGAATTAGATAAATTTGCAGTGGTGGAACGGTAGCCGAGCGCCTTATAGAGTGTCAGATTTGATCCTACGAGTTCGAATCCATGGGATTAATTAGACGTGATGTGAAATCGACGCAGATCGCACGGTCGAGCCGTACGTAACCGTCATCATCATTATGACGGTAACAGCCTCGAAACTTGCAATCAAGAGGCGGCGGACGAATACCAGAGGAACTACTTCCAGCCGCTCGTCGAGCAGACCAAGGACACGGTGACGTCAGAGTGCACGATGTCTCCGCCCTACGATCGCTACTTCAACCTCGCGCCGCCACCTAGCGAACGTCCTAGCTAACATCCATAACGTAACATGACATAATGATACCTTCTCAAATGCCTATCGAACTACAATACACGCAGAAAATTGCGAATTTCCATTGCCACTGTACGTTTCTCAGTATCGCACAACTATTTTACATAACATTGCTACATAGCAAAGCATATGCTGCATATGTTGCGCCTGCCCCTGTAGAAAACCTTGAATTTCCGGTTCTTCCAAAAAAGTAGCCACGGGTGAGGAAGAGGGTCTACTCGCAACAAATCGACCAGGATTCGAATCCTGTGCACAGACAATTCCTTGACGTATCAGGTTCTTTGTGAAAGAGCCTCAACTTACCCTGTAGCCTCTCCCTGCGTCTCAAGCTACTAGTGGGCTTTAGGAGCACTTCCAGACGTGACACCTTCGCCGGAAGTGAATTATCAACAATGACCGAGTGATGACATACATCCGCGTACCGGTTGGATCGAGCAAACGCTAGATTAAGGTTCGCAGACCCCAGCACTTTCTTATTGGGGTTCTTCTCTTCCATACCATCCGCCGATTCGTCAAATCTCAGACTGTCGCTCTATCAATAATTCACGGTTTCCGGTAGTTAACCGGAAGTTACTTCCTGTGCAGAATTAGGACGGGAATTGGAAACCTCAATCACCTCTACCTCGCCTACCGCCTTAGGGACGGTTTCAACGGATACATCAGACACAAGTGACATTTGACATAAAATATTATCGTATCTTTTCAACAATGAAACAGTTCGAACATATGATCATAAAAACCAAACAGAAGGCTACTAACAGAAATTAGACTTGAATTCTCTGCCGCTATCACTGTCTACCAATAATCACTGCAATTTGGAGTAAGTTGGGGCCTGCTAATGGTTAATCCCTTATTGCCCTTACTTACAGTACACACAACTTGTTCCAAAGAATTTCCGAAGTTTCTACACAGATTCGATTTGAAAACCGACAATTCGTTGTCGATCGATTCATTGTATTCAGCGTTTCTGTGTTTCAATATCTTCTATAGCGCCTGAAGTGCAGAACTTTCGAATATCTTAACTTAAAATAGCAAACTGCTTAAAATTAGGCTTAGTGTCAACGAAAAACCACAGAGCATCAGAAAGCGAAGAATACTGCAGCGCCTCTAGCGACACGACGTCGCTCCAGCTTCTATTGCCACAGAACTCTTTACAATTTGTTGTTTGTAGACCATATTATATTTCATCGCATTATTCTATACATTCATACATACATACGTACACACATACATACATGCACACATGTCACATACACATTATATACATACATTCATGCATGCATTGCATGCATACAGACATACATACATACATGCATGAACTCATACAAACATACACACATACACACGTACACATTACATACATACATACACACACACATACATACATACATACATACATACATACATACATACATACATACATACATACATACATACATACATACATACATACATACATATATACATACATATATACATACATATATACATACATACATACATACATACATATTTACATACATACATGCACATATACATGCGCTTTATACTAAAAACTTCTTGATTCATTATGAATACTTAGCCAATTCGTGAAATATTTTCACTCAACCTGTGCTCAGCAGCGCCTTACACAATAAATATACATATATACATGCATACATATATTCATACGTTTACATACATACACTTATATACATACATATATACATACATACATACGTATAATGTCTTCCGGATAATGAAAAAACTCTTGGCCCTGTATATGGTTCATAAAAAACGTTGTTTTGCATCTTCCTAATGTCTTCGAAGTCTCATTGATCGCCCTCCGCTGCCTCAGTGGCCCCACCGACAAACAATTGCCGACTGCTAATGCGCATTTTCCCTCTGAGACCGATTTCAAAGAACAGTCCGTGATATCGACCGCCTGCCTGTCCGACCAACGAAGGCGAGTTGCCCTCGCGAACGTAGCCGGTCACCCGTCAAATTTGGTGGGCAGGGAGCCAGCGGATGGTCTTTCATGGGCGCTGTCAGCCGCCGCCGCGGATGAACCCCGTTGCTAGGAGTGGCCCTTTGATTAAACAAACTCAATCATTTCGCTTGTCCGGGCTGAGTTGTTGCCTGAGTTTGAAAACAGACATCGAAAACATGGTCATTTGCCGAGTGGTTGAGCACCTCCTCTGTGTGGATTTTGAGCTGAAACCGGTTAGTGTTAAGTTCAGCTCTGAATAAAGTTGCAGAACTCACAAACCACACGGTTAACTCTAAAGTCTGCAGTTGACATAGTCGAGTGCGCAGTTGAAGACAGTTCGCAAGGAAATGAATTTTTGTGCGGACTAGTTGAGTAGGAGAGTTCAATGAGGCCAATCCAGTATTTTAGGGGGTGAAGGACTCATGACTCATTTAACATAACATAACATAACATAACATAACATAACAAGGTTTTAAGTGGCTCAGAAAACTTTCATAATTTACATATTACACAAATATAAAGTACTACTGCTACTACTTACACTACTACTACTACTACATCAACAACAACAACTACTACTACTACTACTACTACTACTACTACTACTACTACTACTACTACTACTACTACCACCACCACCACCACTACGTATAAGCAAATAAGTTTAAGTACTGTATATATGTAGGCCGATGTACAATCACCTAATATACCTGTATCGGGAGATTGTTTTTAACTGGAGCTG
>OY744607.1:7113938-7133938 GCA_963556255.1 Allolobophora icterica | reverse complement strand
GAAATGACACAAGCTACTGCGCAGAGTGAACAGACAGAGGGAGAGAGTTCCAAAATGTAGGTCCAACAACCGAAAATGCTCGTTCACCAAGAACAGTTCTGGATATAGGTATGACCAAACAAAGATAATCAGATGACCTAGTTGAATAATGATAAGTCTGAACTGGTTTTAAGTATTGTGGCTGGCCAGAATTCAAAGTTTTATAAACGATGAGCCCCAATTTGAAACTAATTCTTTGCTGAACAAGAAGCCAATGCAAGGATGTAAGCACTGCAGGGGTAATATGTTCATATTTTGATGTATTAGTCATGGCTCTAGCCAAAGAGTTCTGCATTCTCTGCAGCTTCAGGATGTTGCCTTATCGATACTAGCAAGAAGCCAGTTACAGTAATATAAGCGAGTGGAAACCAATGCATTTGCCAAAGATGTCCTTGCAGACATGGGCAAATAATGCCGTATTCTGCGTATATCACGAATGAACATATATGATGACTTACAAATACTGTTTACAGGGCCGGTGAGAGACATGGCAGAATTGAAAACAACGCCTAAGTTACGAGCAACATCAGCCAGCTCAACAATTGAGGTAGTCCCCGGCGCCGCCGCCGTTAAGCCCTCAAGTCGAAACCAGTCGCTAAGCTATCGACTGCTAGCGACTTCGTTTACTTGATGTTTTTGTTTTTTATCGCGGTTTTCAAGTAAACAATGACAGAACAGTGCTTCTACTAGTTAACAGCTGATAACATATAATCAATTCAATTGTACGTCCATGTTGTTGTCTATCAATGCAAGTAATATCTATGTAGAAACTGAAACTGAAATTTTCCAGTAACTGAAACGAACACGGAAATTATCTCAGAATTGAAACTGTAATAAAAACTGAAATTATTTCAGAACTGAAACTTGAGCTGAAATAAAAATTACGAACCAAAAACTGAATTAAAGCTGAAACTGTAATTATTTTCAAAACTGAAATATCACAGGCTTTGACTTAGTGGTATGCTTCATTCTTTTTATAGACACTCAAGTGCGTCACAAATTCACATTAGCATTAATTTTCACAGTCATTGGGCATGCGCACATGAAGCGGAGCCCGTGTAGGACCCATATTCCCATACTGGACCCGTATAGAGTTCATATGGGCCCCATCTAATGTCCACGGAAATGATGACACGCTCAGTACAGCATGCAGTAAAAATGCATTTTATTGTTATATAATCAGGTATATCCAATGGACATATCAGATTACATGAGAAGTCGATAGCAAGTCGCTAAGTCAGTCAATAAGTCTAAGCGACTTAGTCAGTCGATAAGCATGCGACTTAGTCGACTGAGTCGCTAAGTCAGTCGCTAACTCCTTAGCGACTGACTCCGGGTACTAAATTGAGACACCGATGGCTTAAGCCGATCAAATTTGTGAAGCTGCTGTGGAGTGCCCAGTAGCAGAAATTCAGTCTTTGATGGGTTAAGAAGGAGTTTATTGGCCGCCATCAACGACTGTACGTCATTGAAGACAGCAGACAACAGCTGCAAATGACAGACTGTCAAAAAATGTAGATTTGAGTATCATCAGCATAGAAATGATATCCAAGTGATTGACTACCTAGCAACTTTCCTAGTGACGTGGTGTGTAATATAAACAAAACAGGACCAAGCACAGAACCCTGTGGAACACCACATGCCAACAAACTACTAGATGAATAATTACCACTTAAATACACTGAATGAGTGCGTGGACTAAGATAAGTACTAAACCAATTTAATACAGGACTAGAGATCCCAAACCAGTGCTTGAGGCGATGAAGAAGAAGAGAATGATCCACAGTATCAAAAGCAGCAGACAAAATCAAGAGGAACAAGTGCTATAACCTTACCCTTGTCCAATGAGCATATGCTGTCATTATGAACAGCAAGAAGTGCGGATCTGTTGAGTGAAACTTACGATACGTTGACTGAAAAAAGGGCGATTAGTGAGTTTGATGATAGGTGAGTTTGCATGCGATACGTGACTATCCGTTCAAGGATTTTAGATATAAAATTTAAGGTTGAGATGGGTCCATAATTTGACAGATCATCAGGGTCATGAGAAGGTTTCTTAAGCAGCGGATGAACTATGGCATGAACAAAAGCAGATGGGAAAGATCCCTCGTGTAATGAGAAATTGATAATCAACACATCAAAGCACTCTTTCAGAAACCAAGTAGGAATGGTGTCAAAGAGACCGTTTTCTTAGGCGATGAAAAGATCAGTGATCGAACCTCTTCAAGAGTAGTTGGCAGAAAGTAGTCCATGATAGGAGTTGAAGAATTTAGATGGAGGAATTTGTCCAATGCGAAAGAACTGACCAATTTAAGACGTATACCAGAAATTTTGTCAGTAAAAATGGTCAAGAATTTACTTGCAAGATCATTGGCAGCTAAGCACACAGTAGGGAACAAATGTAGCTTCTCCCTATGTAACAATTTATTTAAGGCCAACCACAAGGTTTTTGGTGATGCAGAACTTTCAGAAATTAAATTAGTTAAATAGGCAGATTTGGCAGACGAAACAAGTTTTCGAACATGTTTGCAATGTTGCTTAAACTTATTGCGATCAGAAGGCAGACGAGAGTGGCGCCACCAACGCTCTAATTGACTTCTTCGACTCTTAGCCTCAGAAATGGCTGAGTTGAACCAAGGCTGTGGTGTGCGCTCTACAACCCTCTCAGTTTTAAAAGGAATTTGCTTATCAAGCAGCTCACTTAAAGTAGACTGGATCTGCAGAGCCAGCTCGTTAGCTGTTTGTTCAGGACATAGCCACAACGGAGATACCAAGATATCATTCTTTAGCTTATTAAATCAATTTTATTCCAGGGCGAAATTTAACAATTTTCTAAGTTGATGGCTATTTAAATGGTAAGTCTTTTGAGAAAATGGCAACATGATCTGAAAAATATGACTCTATAGAGGTAACCGAATGAAGTGATTTAGAATCAGAAGGAGTTATTAGGACATCCAAAGTGTGATCCTTATTATGCGTAGGAAAGGTAATGAGCTGTTGCATGTCAAAACCCTCCAACATATCAAGAAATGTCAAAGAGCAGTCATTAGCTACACCTACACGAATATTAAAATCACCCATAATAACTATTTCAGAAGGAGAGGAAATCAAATACTCAAGCAGTGACTGAAATTAACTCAAAAGGTCAGTCAAAGAGAAGGATGGTGGGCGATAAACATCAACAAGCAATACAATATGGATGTGTGGACTGAGCTCCTCACGATGAGCTCGGGTCTGTTTATTGTGTCTATCTGTCTGCCTCTTCACGATGATCTCGATCTTGGGTATATCGGTACGTGTATCTGTCTGTCGGAGAATAGAATCAAAGAATAGATTCGGAGAATAGAATCGGAGAATAGAATCGGAGAATTGAATCAAAGAATAGAATCGGAGAATAGAATCGGAGAATAGAATCAAAGAATAGAATCGGAGAATAGAATCGGAGAATAGAATCGGAGAATAGAATAGGAGAATAGACTCGGAGAATAGAATCACAGAATAGAATCGGAGAATAGAATCGGAGAATTGACTCGGAGAATAGAATCATAGAATAGAATCGGAGAATAGAATCGGAGAATTGACTCGGAGAATAGAATCAAAGAATAGAATCATAGAATAGAATCGGAGAATAGAATCGGAGAATTGACTCGGAGAATAGAATCAAAGAATAGAATCGGAGAATAGAATCGGAGAAGGGAATCGGAGAATAGAATCGGAGAAGGGAATCGGAGAAGGAAATCGGACAACCTTCAACATCGTTTACCATAAGTGTCGCCTCTGATTAGTTTCTTTGGAAAAGGCGCTAGAACAATCGACAAATGTAATTACAGTTTATATAGCGTCTTCTTTATTAGATTACAATCTCTGTCTGTGGAAGCCGACCGCCTTTGTAGCCTGATACAAAGTGTTTTAATGTATGGGTTTTACGATGCTATTTTACATTGCGTGTAGCACATTGTAACGTGAGATATAGTGTAATGTAATGTATGATACTGTGATGTAGTGTATGCCACCGTAATGTATTGTACCGTAATGTAATGTACGGTACTGTAATGCACTGTATGGTACTGTAATGAATGTTACTGTAATGTAATGCATTCTGTTGTAATGTAAAATATGGCACTGTAATGTTTTGTACTGTAATGCATTTTATGGTACTCTAATGTATGGTACTGTAAAATAATAGATGGTACTGCAATGTAATATATTGTACTGTAATGTATTGTACATTTGTACTGTAATCTAATGCATCCTACTGTAGTGTATTGTATGGTACTGTAATATATGGTACTGTAATGTATGGTACTGCACTGTATTGTACTGTAATGTAATGCATTCTACTGTGGTGTACTGTGATGTGTTGTAATGTATTGTAATGTGATGCAGTATTATGTAATATGTTATAAAGTGGCGAAACTGTAATTTACTGTAATAGAACATGATGCATTGAGGTCCCGTTGGAAAGATCAGTAATTGGACTTAGCCATCTGGCGACAGAAAGTAGAAAATGTCTCTGCTTCCGGTCGAAGCGACATCTTCCTGCGCGGAAATTAGTTAGACTCAACGGAAATCGACTGATGGCGCTGCAACTTCCGGTCGTTGTCGACGCATGCGCAAAGAAGCAATCGTTGCGAGTCAGAATTAAGGCGGCATTTATGCGCCAACGTTGGAAAACAATTTCCAGAAAAATCAATGGCAACCGTTATTATCATCCGAGAAGCTCTCAACTACGCAATGCGAATTGCAAATCTACACACATACAACCTTATATATATGTGTTATATATATATCTTCATATAAAAATATGTGTATATATATGTAATCATATGTATATATGCGTACCTAACGTTTTATGCAGCATAGTTGAATTCAATTCAATTTTATTCGGTAACCACATATCAGACGAGTGAACGGTAAAACCGGTTTTTGAAAGGTGACTGAGTACATCTGGTTACACAGGGGAACCTAAAGGGGTCATGGACCTCGCTTACCGGGACCTCTTATGTAAAATTTAGAATCATGGTGACAGCCTAACAGCATGGATTCTATTCATAAATCTAAACAAATACAAGCAAATAAAAGAAAAACTGAAAGGTGGTTAGTTGGAATACCTTTTCAGAAATACCAAGTCATAAATATGTATATTCTATCAGCATGCATATGCATGAATATATATATGTATATATATTCATATCCATAAATGAGCATATAAATTTATGCTTACATAGAGCGCTTTGAAAACCCTCACATCGTCAAAAATACAGGAAGAGGTCGAAGGCCGCGAAGTTCTGAAAATGAACTTTATATAAGCCCCTATATATAATTATATATATATATATATATCATATGTTTAATCATGTATATATACATCATTTGTACATATATCAGAATCCCATTTTTCAGCGGGGTAATATTTAGAGAAATAAAGAAACAATAGATGATATTTAAAATTTATTGGCAATATCGCAGATGGTTGGAAGTATCAGCCGCGAAATGTCATTGGACCCGAATCTTATAAACAATGCACGTTGCCAGCCCTTCGAAATAACCTCTGAAGTAAATGAAAAATCACAATATTATTATAATTATAATAATTATTATAATTATAAATATAATTATAATTATAAATATAATTATAATTATAATTATAATTATTATTACTATTACTACTACTACTATTATTATTATTATTATTATTATTATTATTATTATTATTATTATTATTATTATTATTATTATTATTATTATTATTGTTGTTGTTGTTGTTGTTGACTTGTGATAATAACGGAATCCTCCCTGTGTCGAAGTTTCTGTCTGGGGAGTTTTCCATGTTTTCCATTTTTTTAAAGTTCAAAGTTTTAAAGTTTAAAGACACTTAAACAATACTCTCATCCGTTTACAGTATAACAAGATTGCAATTGATTTTTAAATATTATGTACAGCGCCCTTTTCTTCGGCCTCAGCTCTGCTACGGTGCTATATAAATATTATTATATTGTTATTTTATTGCTATTATTTTTTTATCCGAGGTTAAAATGATCTCTCAGGAACAAAACACGAATAAATTATTATCAATATTATTATTATTATTATTATTATTATTATTATTATTATTATTATTATTATTATTATTATTATTATTATTATTATTATTATTATTATTAGTAGTAGTAGTAGTAGTAGTAGTAGTAGTAGTAGTAGTAGTAGTAGTAGTAGTAGTAGTAGTAGTAGTAGTAGTAGTAGTTGTAGTAGTAGTAGTAGTAGTAGTAGTAGTAGTAGTAGTAGTAGTAGTAGTAGTAGTAGTAGTAGTAGTTGTAGTAGTAGTAGTAGTAGTAGTAGAAACTTACTTCGCTCTTTACTCTGCTCAGTTATAAAATTTTAAAATTGCTGTACAACATACTAGTTTGGACGAGTTAGATACTCGAGTATGTAGGGTTTTTGACTTTGCACGGTAGGAGCTTGAATAAAAACACACGGCCTGTAACGCGGAGAGTAAGGGTTCCAGCCTAAACTCAGGCGGTCACTGAGTAAGGATTAAGGACTTTGAGCAAGTCCCTCACGCTCAATTGCTCAGCGACACCGATGTTCTGTTGTATGGTCATGTGTGCACTTCTGAACTTTGGAAGGAGGGCAGTATTCATCATCATCATCATCATCATTCAGGACTTTCTACGGCGCCACTCAACCTGTGCTCAGCGGCGCCTCACAAGGAGCGTCAGCAGAGGGATCCTTGTATTAAACATCATTGTATTGTATATTGTTTGAGAGGTAGCTAAAAGACGCCATAGTAAGAGACTTGATGCACACATACATACACACAGTGAACCCGATAACCTCTGGGTGATATATAGCACTGGAGTATGAAATCTGACAAGTAATGTCGGGCTAAATCCTTACAAACGAGGCGTGTTTTATGCCGATGGCTGTAGAGATATTTCAAGATGCAAGCCGCCGAGAATTGATCCAGCGCTATAATAGTAAGTGACACATACGCAGTACACCCAATGATCTCTGGGTGAGAAGCGAGGGTGTATCAGATCCGACGAGTATTACCCTGCCCTATCCTCATAATATACACACGCGATGAAGTGCTGTCCCGAGCTGTGCTTGATGGCTCTTGACGCGTTTCCTCTTGAGCCGAAATATCCTTCGATATCCGCGATCACGCCACACCCTGGACGGTTCTTAATAGAAAGGGCGCGTTACAAATGCGCGATTAAGTTGCGGCGACATGATTTGTGCGGCCGATTATCGCACTTGATGCACGACCAGACAGCGGGTCGCTCAACCGCAACAACGCCTTACTGCCGCCTCTTCTTTATCCGCTCGAGCACAGGTCTGTTACTTAACGAAGCGGATATGGAATTTCTCCTGCTACTGCGCATGCGTGCGCTGGTTCCCCTCGGACGCATCAAACACACACACGCTGGTTCCCCGTCCCACTCTACGATAAGCCACTCACGTTTTTACAGCCGCGTTGAAAAGCAGCGCAGGGAAATGTACGACGAGAAAGAGCCGGATGGTTTCAATTACCTTCCGGTGCGGCAACTACTTCCGCTTGCATCGTCGTCGTCGTCGTCTTCTTCCTCATCCGCATCCGGCCCGTCGGATGATGACTAGCAGCAGCAGCAGCAGCAGCAGCTTTCTTAATAAAAACAACGATGTCGTAACTCAAGAGCCCGGATGGCATTGCAACACCATCCAGCCATTTCATCGTTTCATCGATTCTCACTCCTTCTGTCTCTGTGTCTTTGCCCTCTGCACTTAACTCTTTTTGTCTGGTGTGTATCCATACAGGAGTGTATGATCCTTTTACCAGTCTGTCTATGATTCTAAGTGTTTCCTGTTCGACGGCTTCAGTATGCACTTCAGAGAGCTTTGTATGACTAATAATAAGTTCGTTAGAATTTTTTTATAAGATGTTAAATTGTCGAATAAGTAATAGGATAATAAAATTACATATAGTAATAATGATAATAATGATGACAATAAAAACAATATTTATAGTAATGATGATGATGATGGTGATGATGATCATGATGATCATGATGATCATGATCATGATCATGATGATCATAATAATAATAATAATAATAATAATAATAATAATAATAATAATAATAATAATAATAATAATAATAATAATAATAATAATAATAATAATAATAATAATAATAATAATAATAATAATAATAATAATGTGGAGACTACTACCGATCTAGTCAATCTACTATTGAGAGGCGGGCTACCGAAACACATTGCAGAGATTTTATACGGCGGTAGACTCATAACACTTGGGAAAAAGGATGGCGGAATTAGACCGATCACAGTAGGATACACGTGGCGGCGTCTGGCTGCCAAGTGTATCTGCCAGGTTGTCACTCCATACCTATCGCGAAGTCTGTCACCGCTCCAAATCGGCGTGGGAGTTTCAGGAGGGGCCGAGGCTGCTGTCCACGCAACCAGACGATACCTGCAGTCTATGCCCGACAACCATATTTTAGTGAAACTGGACTTCTCCAATGCCTTCAATGCTCTGAGAAGAGATTCAATGTTAGAGGCGATAGCAGCAAAAGCTCCAGAAATATACAGATACGTCTTTGACAACTATGCCTACGCTCCCCAGCTACAGACCAAACAGCATACTATTCTGTCAGAGGAAGGGACTCAACAAGGCGATCCCTTAGGACCACTGGAGTTCTGCCTGACGATACATCCACTTCTCGAGAGTCTGACAACCCCACTAAATATTGGCTATATGGACGATCTCACACTTGCTGGACCGATTGATAAAGTCGAGTCCGACATCAGCTTGATAGAGAAACTCGCGCCAATGTATGGTCTACAGCTGAATCGAGCAAAATGCGAAGCATCTTTTATAAGTTATGATGAAACAAACAATAGTCAGGCCTTAGCCGAGTTTGAAACTGTGGCCGTTGAAGATTTGACATTGCTTGGAGCACCGCTACTTCCAGGCAGAGCTGTCGATACATCCATTCAGAAAAAGATTGAAGATCTGGAGAAAGTCATCACAAGACTTGAGATGTTACACCCACACGACTCATTCACCCTGTTAAGGTGCAGCTTAAGCATACCGAAGCTGCTATACATATTAAGAACCTCAGCCTGCTTCCTAAACAAAGGACTTCTATGCGACTTCGACGAAGTCTTGAGAACGGGACTCTGTAGCCTTCTTAACATTCACATGAGCGACGATCAATGGATCCAGGCGTCTTTGCCTGTGAGAAACGGTGGTCTTGGGATTCGTAGTGCCGATATGCTGGCAACTTCCGCCTTTTTGGCATCAGCCGCTGGCACGCGAAGCCTTCAAGACCAACTGCTGCACGATGTCGCCGTAACGGTCGCAGATCCATTGGTAGAGGAGGCTTCTAGATCGTGGTCTTTGAGATCGAACGCGCCTACTCCCATCGAACAGAAGGCTCATGTACAAAGAGAATGGGACAGCGCACTGATATCGCGTGCACTTGAAGGCCTTTCAGAAAGAGCCACTGATTCTACTGCTAAAGCCAGACTGTTAGCTGCGCAATCACCACACTCAGGAGACTGGCTTCAAGCACTACCCATAACAATCGCAGGATTACGGATGCCAGGAGAAGTTCTGAGAATAGCAGCCGGCATCCGGCTGGGCACTGCGTTATGTGAAAAACACACATGTAAATGTGGGGCGATAGTAGAATCCAATGGCCATCACGGATTCTCTTGCATCAAGGGAACTGGAAGGCAACAACGACATGCCATGATCAACGACGTGATTTGGCGGGCCTTCATCAGAGCCAAAATACCGGCCATCAAAGAGCCCAATGGCCTCTCCAGAGCTGACGGCAAAAGGCCTGATGGAGTCACCATAATTCCTTGGGCCAGAGGTCGATGCTTAGCGTGGGATGTCACGGTGCCAGACACATTCGCAGCATCGTATCAGCATGTAACATCGCAAAACGCAGGTGCCGCAGCGGAAAAAGCAGCCCACAATAAGGAAAACAAATATGCTGTCATCTCGCAATCGCACCATTTCATACCTGTTGCAGTCGAAACCTCAGGAAGCTGGCACGCCGAGTCACTGGAATTTATCCAAGAACTTGGTTCCAAGATAAAAGCAGCTACAGGAGATCAGCGTGAGACCAGCCATCTGCTGCAGCGTCTATCAATTGCCCTGCAAACTGGAAACTCTCTATCTGTTCTAGGCACGTCGGACTCGAACAACAAGGAGACCGTGCAGCCAGGACTGAATGTCGGTCTATAGCCTAGAATCCCTAGATAGGCTACATTAAACAATTCGTCTGCATATGAGTTTGTTGGTTATAATAATAATAATAATAATAATAATAATAATAATAATAATAATAATAATAATAATAATAATAATAATAAACAGATAATAATAATAATAATAATAATAATAATAATAATAATAATAATAATAATAATAATAATAATAATAATAACAATAATAATAATAATAATAATAATAGATGGACGATGTGGCCCACAATATTCAATTGCTCGCCCAGGAGTCAGAAAAAATTGGGCTACAACTTAACCGCGCGAAATGCGAATTAGTCTTCCAGAATTATGAAAATAAAGTCGACGATCCCTCGTTCTACGGCTTCACACATGCGCCATTAGGAGAGACGACGCTGTAGGGCTCACCTCGGATGCCTGGACCAGCCGTCGATGAGGTGGTAAATAAGAAGGTGGATGACCTGGAACGAGCCGTAGGGAAGCTCTCCATGCTTCATTCACAGACGCTGTAATCCTGTTACGAAATGGATTGAGCGTGCCAAAGCTCCTCCATACAATGCGTACAGCCGTATTCGTCGACTGTCCAAGTCGAACGAGAATTGACTCTGTTAAGAAATGGATTGTCGATCGTTTTGAATGCGGAGCTGTCGGATGAGAATTGGCTTCAGGCATCCCTTCCAGTGAAGGATGGAGACCATGGGATACACTTCCTGCCTTCTTGACATCTGCTGCGAGGTGAGACTCCAGGTGAGGCCGCAATCCGGGCAACCACCAATAACAGATCTACATGTATATGCGCCACAATCATTCGAACCAATGCTGTTGAGGCGGTAGCACTGAAGTCCAGCGGTGCTTGGAGTCTGGAAGGCTTGGATTTTGTGTAAGAACTGGGACGAAGGTTGACTGATGCAACTCGGGACACGCTAGAGTCAAGCTACCTGTTCCAAAGACTCTCGGTAGCTGTCCAACACGGGAACGCCATTTGCTTTTCGTCGACCTTACCCTGCTAAATTGTTCACTGTTATAAATACTACTACTACTACTACTACTACTACTACTACTACTACTACTACTACTACTACTACTACTCCTACTACTACTACTACTACTACTACTACTACTACTACTACTACTACTACTACTACTACTACTACTACTATTATTATTATTACTATTATTATTATTATTACTATTATTATTATTATTAGTAGTAGTAGTAGTAGAAGTAGTAGTAGAAGTAGTAGTAGAAGTAGTAGTAGTAGTAGTAGTAGTAGTAGTAGTAGTAGTAGTAGTAGTAGTAGTAGTAGTAGTAGTAGTAGTAGTAGTAGTAGTAGTAGTAGTAGTAGTAGTAGTAGTAGTAGTAGTAGTAGTAGTAGTAGTAGTAGTAGTAGTAGATTACTCAACTCAACGTTCGTCAATCAGTCAGTTGCTTCCATTCTTTCTTCTCTTCAACCTCTCTGCCAGATCACTTCTCATCTTGATCGAGAGCTCCTTCTTTTTCTCGGTCTCGGTTCGCTCGTTTCTTCAGCGTCCGGTCTCCGACTCGACTGTCCAACTCCCTTGTGTTCTCTAATCTTAAAAATCTTCCTTTTCCGACCTTGGCAGCGGAGGCTGTGCCAAACGTCTCTCATTCCCCTATACCGTCCCAGATCCGCTCAGCCTGTTGGGTCAGTATGTATCCTGCTTAGTATCCCTCTCAAGTCTTTTGCTTATAAATAGATATCCTATACGCTGCAAGATTTATCCGCGTTGTCACCTTGGAACTCCGTGCCTATACCTGTTGTGGAGGACTGGATACTGGTCAACCTTTTCAATAACTCTGACTGATCTGAAATCGTGTTTCCCTATCTGATTTCCTCGCCAAGTGAATGCGGCTTGCCCTTGACCTGTTCGTCCTCGGTATTACCATTCCTAAATCTGCCCATGTTATTTGCATGCATAACAGCTCCTCGTTGATCTTGTTGCCTCATACAATTTCGCTTCTGTCATATTTGCATGGGAACATTATCGGATTCAGTTGCATTGTATTGCTTGTATTGCAAGTAAGTAAGTATATTCTTTAATATAGCCAGCTGCCAAACAGCACTCTGATGAACAAGTACCAACATAGGCATACATGTACAATTGTACATACAGTACATCAAGACAAATTAATACGTGAACAGCATTCTGACACTAAGCTAAAGTAATCAGTGGCGCCGCCAGACGCCAAGAAAGTGGACGCAAAGTCGCAAACATATTTAAGACATGAAACATTGCCAGTCATTTTGGTCAATCAGTTGCCATCATCATTCATGGGATAATGAAGCATAAATGAACATTACAGAGGCCTACCACTACATAGACGAAAACTCTTAAAAGTGTTAAACATTTATGCTCAGTATCAACGCTAGCAGCGTAGTATCATGCGGTCATATGTGAAACTTTCATCATGCCATTTGAATGATTTGGTCACTAACAATTGCTATCTCTCCTGATCACGCGGAAATGCTAACGCAATGCGACGATGGCCAATTGGCCATGTCTATCAAATTTCTATAATACAGCTTCAGCGTCAACAGATTTGTCATGATGAATGTGCAGCAATGCCAAACCGTTCAGATGTTCAGCATCCATAGTAGAACGTAGATAGCTCTTTAAACGTTTAACTTAAACGTAAGGCAACTGAAACTGCGTTCGATTGACGCCGTGAAACGGGCATTGTAAATAAAACAAGAAAGATATTGCGCATAATTGGGTACAAATCTCTGGTAGTCTGGACACAAAATTCCAATGTTAGCTGGCCTTCTTAAGCCTTAATTATTTCAAACATTTAGATTCAATTATTTACATTTAGAGGTTAATATTTAGAGGTTAACATATAGAGGTTCTCATTAGTGTCGTTGATATTTCATTGTTTACTGTTTAGTCAAAAAGTAGTCGCAAATGCGTCTATTGCGTCCGCGTGCCGGCCCCACTGAAAATAAGCTTAAGTACACACGTACTGGCAGCCATTACAACGGCGCTCATCCCAATTTGCTGCATTGTATTTGATTGTTTTGTATTGTACTGTACTGTATTGTATTGTATTGTAAGAAGCTCACAAAGTCCAACTGCATAAAAAATTATGCGCCGCTATATTGTCATTTTTAGTGTCATTTTCATCTTGTTCTAAAATGACGCTCACGTTTAATGACCGAATCGTCTTGAGACATTGGTCGTCCTAATTAGTCGCCCGTGGCAAAGAGCAAGTTGGCGGAACCGAAAGTGTGATTAACGCACGACCGGAACCAGAATAGCATCCCACAAATCTCGCGTCATTGCTTGTCACTTGGAGCCATCTATCGTCATTCGAAGGAACTTTGCCTCCAGCCGCTGAAGCCCCATCCGTTTAAATTAATGCACGTCTCACTCTATACATATATATGTATATATATATATAAATATATATATATAAGGGTCATTGCTCACTTATGGGATGCATATATATGTATATATATATATATATACCTAGTGTGTTATGTATATCGTCCGTCTGTTTCAATTCTCTGTCGAGTCTCATTTACTGAGACGCTATTCTTCGCACTTTCTATAATCACGGTGTTTTACATTATAAATATATATATATATATATATGACATATATATATATAAATATAGAGAGAGCGCAGCCTAGGTGGCTTCTGCATACTCACGTGTATATGTATATATATGTATGTCTATGTATGCATGTATCTGTGCGTCTACATCATGCTCTCGGTATACCTGTCAATTATCGTTCGCCAGTGATCGCTCGCTCTCAGTCTGTCTGTCTGTCTGTCTGTCTGTATGTCTGTCTGTCTGTCTGTCTGTCTGTATGTCTGTCTCTCTGTCTGACTTTCTGTCTGTCTGTCTGTCTGTCTGTCTGTATGTATGTCTGTCTGTCTGTCTGTCTGCCTGTATGTCTGTCTGTCTGTCTGTCTGTCTGCCTGTCTGTCTGTCTGTCTGTCTGTATGTATGTCTGTCTGTCTGTCTGTCTGCCTGTATGTCTGTCTGTCTGTCAGTATTGTCTATTTCCATCAATACATTCACCCATCCATCCCTCCATGCATCCATCCAATCATCCACCCATCCGTCTCTATCCCTCCATCCATCTATCTGCCTGTCTATTTGTCTGTCTGTCTGTTTATCCATCCTTTTATCTATATCCATAAATCCATCGATCCATCCAATCACCAAATCGTCCATCCGTTTATCTATCTATCTGTCAGTCTATCTAAAGTATCTGTCCATCTGTTTGTTTGTCTTGGTGTCTGTCTATCCGTCTGTCTGTCTGTTTGTCTGTCTATCAATCCTTTTATCTATATCCATATATCCATCTATCCATCCAATCATCCATCCATCCGTCTACCCATCTGTCTGTCTATATATTTCTGTCTGTTTGTCTGTGTGTCTGTCTCTCTCTTTCGGTCGACGAGTCTTCATTTTCTGCAGAGACTGGATTTCATGTTTCGCCGGAAATGCTTCCCGTCGTTCCGATGAAATCCCATCTCATTCTTCCATCGAAGAGGATCTTCCCTTCTCCGTCGATCGAAGACATCCACCATCATCCATCGACGATGATGCGGAAAGATGTTGCTGCAGCAGCTGCTTCAAAAGGAGAGTGATTACATCGAGGCACTGATGAAATTAATCGCTCTATTTGATATCGGTCTGTGGGCTCGGAATTGATCAAACCCCCGTCGATACAGTTCCCTTCCGGTTTCACACGGCAGCTGAACTTAATGTCGTCCATATGCAGCGAGGATTCATATATTGCGACTGAGTGATCCAGGCATGCGTGCTTGTTTGTATGTATGTATGTATGTATGTATGTATGTATGTATGTATGTATGTATGTATGTATGTATGTATGTATGTATGTATGTATGTATGTATGTATGTATTTACGTATGTATGTATGTATGTGTGTCTGTGTGTATGTATGTATGTATGTATGTATGTATGTATGTATGTATGTATGTCTGTGTGTATGTATGTATGTATGTATGCATCTATGTATGTATGTATGTATGTATGTATGTATGTGTCGTGGTCTACGCGGGTGCATGCATCAAGGGAAGAAAACCGACGCGTCAACAAGCTTGTTTACAACGCACGGAAAATTCTGCAACAAGCTGTCAACATTAATTCGGTGCATGCAACAAGGATATACGTGTTCAGTAGGACTTTCCAGGGAAAAGTACAGTGACGTCACAGAACGTTCTGGAATCCGGGAGAACTCTATATAAGATAGACCTGCTGTACATTAAGGGCCTTTTGACGAAGATTTGTAAACGTTGAAACATTGATCGTATAACGTTCAATCGAGACCAGCCAACCTGTGTGCTGTCTACGATTGTGATATTTGATAGACGAGTTGACTTACTCTACACTTAATCGACTTTATTTTTAAATAAAGATCTTTTAATAGTTCCTTCGTTGGTTCGTCGTTGCGATCGAAGGAGTCGACCGCGACATTATTGGTGTCAGAAGTGGGATCATCGGTGTTGGATCCGGTGAAGAAGACGCGAGCCGGCGGAGGAAGGAGTCAACCCGGAGGATCAAGAGACGGTCTGTTCCAGACAGCGAGCGGATCGAGACGCCTTTCTACCGTGGGAGACGGGTGAATCGGCATACGACAGTCGGACGAACGAAGTGCGTCGTTCGGCTGAGACAGCAGAAGACAGCAGTCAACATACGGGTAAGATCCTAGGTGTTGTCGTGGCTGAGAAGGAGAAAAGAGAGTGGAGTTGCAGCCGAGTGGGAGGCAGCCATTATTTCTCTTTCAATATCTGCTGATTATTTCTTTGAAATTTGATCCATTGTTGTGATCGAGGCCAGACTTGCGTGAGCTTGTAGAGTTTTTGCGTACTTGGCGAGTGTACTTCTTTGGATACTGCATAATTGCACTTTGGGTTGTGGAATTTTCCTTTTGTGTGGCGGGTTTGCCGCGTGGTGTCTGTTTTTTTTTGTTGATTGTTGTTGACTGACTGTTTGTAAAAATGGAAGCGTTGACAACAGAGATGCAAGCGAATATTCGCAAAATGTCGTCTGAGCGCCTTAGGGTGTATCTTATGAAGGCAGGAAGGGACGAAGATGATGTTATGTCATGGGATCGAAGTCAATTAATGGAAGAATGGGCCATGGAGATTGGAAAAGAGGAAGAGGAATTTAAGGGTAGTCCAATATCTCCAACAGGAGTGGATTACGAGCTGCAGAAGCGCCGTCTGGAGTTCGAAATCCGTAAATATGAAGAACAAAGGGAGGAACGGAAGGAAGAAAAGAAGGAACGGAAAGAGAAGGAAGAAAGAGAAAGGGAGGAACGGAAGGAGAAGGAAGAAAGAGAAAGGGAGGAACGGAAGGAGAAGGAAGAAAGGGAGGAAAAGAGGAGAGAGGAAGAAAAGAAGGAACGGAAAGAGAAAGAAGAAAGAGAAAAGAAGGAACGGAAAGAGAAAGAAGAAAGGGAGAGGAAGGAAAAGCAGGAAGAACGAAATGTTAGAGATTCTTTAGCAAGTCGTACTAAGCGTTATAGTGATGCCCTTAAGAATATTCTTTGGAAATTTCCTTCCGACCCTATAGAAATTCCAGGTTTCTTTGATCACTTGGATGGTTTGTTTAATGTGTATGAGGTGGATGAAGATGTTAGAGCAAAATTATTGCTAGCCATTTTAAGTGAAAGAGCTAAGGCATTAACCATGCGCCTTACTGAGGCACAGCTCCATGACTACAAATTCCTGAAGGAGTTTTTGCTAAGGGAGTTTAAGATAAGCCCTTCAAATCTTAGAGCCCGATTTTGGTCGTTGCACAAAGCATCGGACGAATCATTTACGATCTATTCATCCAAATTGCGTGTGGCTCTTATGTATTATTTGAAAAGTAGAAAGATAACTGATGAGTTTGATAAACTTGTAAGTTTATTGGTTGCGGATCGGCTTAAGGAGTCCTTGTCGAAGGCTTGTTTAGATTATATCTTGGCCCAAGAAAAAGAGGAGTGGTTGAGCTGTGAAGACATAGCTAATGCGGCTGACATTTATGTAGCGTCGCATGATGGTGGGAATGACTTAGTATGCCGTAGTCATCCGACACCGAAGTATAACAATTGGATGAGAGGTCAACCACATGTTCAAGTCAATAACCAGACAGCTCAACCCAAGTCTCCCAAACCGGAAATAAGGGGTGAAGCCAAGATAGGTGCGAGGGTGTCTCAGGAGGAGGCCAAGGTAAAGGGTCTCTGTTTCCTATGTCATCAGAAGGGTCATAGGGCAAGGGAGTGCCAGACCAAACCAAGTTCTAAAAAGGTGAGTACTTGTATATCTGGGAACCCAACTGAAGAAGTGACCGACTTATTTGTTGAGAAGGTCAACGTGTTGCATGAGATACCTGAACAGGTAAAGCAAGGGAATTTATTGGATAATTCTAAACCAATAGGGTTGGAAACTGCTGTAAGGGTATACGAGAATAGTATTGATGGATTACACGAGAGGTCGTATATCAATGTACAGATTGAAGATCTCCCTTCTCAGCCAGCATTATCTGATTCAGGAGCAGAAATTTGTTGTATTGATAAGAAATTAATTGAGTCACTAAACTTACCCGTGATTAAACGGATTAATATAATTGGTTTTCAGGGAGAAGGATGTAAGGCAGATGTAGTATACCTACAAATGAAATTAGCTAATTCAATGGAAGGAACGACAAACATTGCGCCATCTTTGTGCGTCATGTTCGCTGTAGTCCCTGAACTAAATGAACGGGTTATTTTGACACCCCATGTTGTGGACCTATTAAGGGATAGTTCGCAATATGTAGTGATGGTAGCTGGCGTAGATCGATGTGTACAAATAAATAAAGGGGCAGAAGAAGATAACTTAGAAGTTAATATCGAGAAAAGTAACAGCAACGAATCCTTGCCGTCAGAAGTGAATGAATATTCTCAGGAGCAACTAGTTGATGATTCAGATAATTTTCTTGATGTTGAGTCAACAGAGTTCAAGTCTGATGAGGGAGTAGCGAATAATGATACTTTATTGCGTGAGCAACAGAATTGTCACAATCTTATATCTTGCTGGCAACAAGCGAGACAGAATAAAAATAATTTCTTTATAGATAATAACCTCCTGTACCACAAAGGGGAAATTATGGGACATAAGGTTAATCAATTATGTTTACCGGAAGATAGAATCGAGGTTGTCTTGCGAGTAGCACACGATGCCCCATGTGCTGGGCACATGGCTTTTAAGGCAACGAGAGCCAGGATCAAATTAAACTTTTGGTTTCCAAGAATGGATGAGAGGATTCGCGAATATTGTGCGTCTTGTCAAATTTGTCAACTAAGAACTCCAGTTAAAGTGGCAGATCGAGTCCCGATCACTCCTATTCCGAGGGCGGATGAACTCTGTTTTAACCATCTAAATATGGATTGTATTGGCCCTATGGTAGTGACTGGAGAATCCAACAAATCGAAACCCCAGTACAATTATGCTTTGGTTCTGGTGGACAAATTTTCTCGTTGGCCGATGGCGTATCCTCTTAGATCGCTGAATGCAAAGGGAGTTTGTGAAGCTCTGTTGCAAGTTTTTACAACTTTTTCTATTCCAAGGATCATCAGTTCTGATTGTGGTACCAACTTTACCAGTCGTTTGACGAAAGAATTCTTGCGGCGAATGGGTTGTAGTCCCAGATTTAATACCCCTGGACATCCTGAGGCAGCTGGATTGGTTGAAAGATGCAACCAAAGCTTGAAAACCATGATCTTTAAACTTGCTCAATCTGATCCTCGTGGATGGCACCAATTGTTACCGTTTGTTCTGTGGAGCCTTAGAGAAAAACCTTCAGGCACGACTCATATTTCGCCATTCACTATGGTTTATGGAACTCTTCCTCGGGGTCCACTTAGTGTGTTGAAGGAATCGTGGGCTGGCGAACGAAAAGTACCTCTTAACTTAGGTAAATCACCCGAAGAGTATCTCCAATCACTGAAGGAAAACCTTGAATTCGCGAAAGTTTATGCAGATTACTATAGTGATATAGAAACAAAGCGATACGCAGATTATTATAACTTGCGTAGTACTGACAGAAAATACGAAGTTGGAGATAAAGTAGCAGTATTAGCACCAGATTTTGGTAGTTCTAAATTTTATAGTCGATGGCAAGGACCTGCTACCGTAGTCAAGGTTAAATCCCCATATTCTTATATAGTAGAAATAGAGGGAAAACAAAGACATTTACACGCAAATAAGATCAAGCGATACCATGAACGACTCGAACAAGCGATGATCAATAGCTGTTCAGTAATTGTTGATCAAGATGAAGAATTTGGTATAGTAGAGGTTGTAGATCAGGAAGAACGTGAACAAATAAGCCCGAGTAAGCGAATTGATCCTCTGATTATAGCGCATCTTTCGCAAGAGGAACAGAAGCAACTTTTTGAAGTTTTGGATCGGCACTCGGCAGTATTCGTGGATAAACCTGGGTATTGTCCAGTATTAGAACATGAAATTAAGATAACTCATGATTTCACTCCTAAGCGTTTAAGGGCATATAAAGTACCTGAGCTACTTAAACCTGAAGTACAACGCCAGATAGAAGAAATGTTGGCATTAGACATCATTCGACCATCGAAAAGTGAAATGGCCAGTCCGGTAGTTTGCGTTTTAAAGGGACCCAAAGGTCAAAATGGCGTTCGATTGGCAATTGATTATC
>OY744607.1:7094238-7113738 GCA_963556255.1 Allolobophora icterica | reverse complement strand
TCTCCACCTACTATTCCTCCATTTCCTTCCCCTTCCTCCTCTTCCTCCTCCTTAGAGGAAGAAGGCGCCGCCTATCGAAGGAGCCGAATGCAACTCAGATAATTGCCATTTGCTGTCGGCAACCACATAAACTTTCATCTGGGCGGAGATGTTCAGTTGGGAGGGTGGAATTGGGTGGAATTGGGTATTTGCGATGGTTGAAGGGGGTTGCGATTGGGTGAGGGGCCCACCGAGGATTCATCTTCTCCGCCGATCTCCGTGTATGTGTCGCTGAATCGTTGTCTGTGTCGCTGTATCTTTGGTTGACTTCTGTTCGTCCGTCTTCGCCAAATAGAAACGTTGGCCTGGAGTAATCACAGATTGGATGCCCGGGAATTGACCGGACGTAATGACGGATATAAATAAATACATGAATATGCATTGCATGCTCAAATGAATATGCATAACGTACTGTCTTATGTATATGTCGTATATTTGTATGCATATGTGGACGCATAATGTATATGAATATATATATAATAATCACCATATTATTCGGTACAGCCCTAATATGCATAAAAAATTAATTGCAAATTCACATGCATATATATATATAATATACATGTTATGTATATTATATATATATGCATGTGAATTTGCAATTAATTTTTTTATGCATATTAGGGCTGTACCGAATAGGTGATTATCACTATTCGACCGAATACGAATAATTGGACCAACTATTCGGCCGAATACGAATACGAATAGTGTACAAAATAGGTCCACCGACAACATTAAAAATTTCAAATGTAAGCAAAAGTTTCAGTTCAGTAAATTTAATACATAAACTAAAAGTAAACCGTTAACTACATGTAATTTTTGCATCCTTCTGCCAGTCTGTGTAAACTAGGAATGGAACTAATTTAACAAAACTTAGAAATTGTCACTTCTCTACGTTCACTCCACTCGCTATAGCAGCCCTATCTGCAGAAACAGATGTCACGTGACCACTACTCGTATTCGGTCCGACCGCTACTATTCGGCCGAATACCGAATAGCTATTTGGCCCACTAATCGGCCCCGAACCGAATACGAAGCGAATATTCGGTACAGCCCTAATGCATATGTACATGCATGTATGCAAACGTGTGTTGTATACGTATGTGTAGATGTATGTGTGGATATGCAGATGTATGTATTGTACCTATATAAATATATATATAATATATATATAATATATATATATCGACGTATGAATGAGGTCATGGTTCAAACAACATAGGCGTTTCATACGCGTGTCTTCGACTAAGCAGATTTTCGCCGACGGCGCTGGACGCTGCAATTAGAAGGTGCAGACATGAGGACTTGCGGTTAAGACTCTGTGTGTGTGTGTGTGTGTGTTTGTGTGTGTGTGTGTGTGTGTGTTGGTGTGCGTGTGTGTGTGTGTGTGTTGGTGAGTGTGTGTGTGTGCGCGCGCGAGCGAAAAGACGTAACTGTCCACTGCATATATATTCTTTTCTCCCGCTCCTAATTTTTATTAAGTAATATAGAAACATTACATAATCTAAATCTGCCTTAGAGACACTCTTACAGATCTCAAAGAAGCGCTCTACAATTCTTCTGTGCAAAAACCAAACATCCGTATCGCAAATGTACACATACTAATACTTGACACACGAGTACATCACACTATGCACGCACACATAGCACCGGTACTTGTTACACAATTACTCCACACAGATACATGCATTAATGCTACAAGACACATACGTATGTCACACGGATAAACAAGTTAATCTTTAATTTATTTCTCTGAAAGCCATCTTGTCTAAAAATTCCTGTTGTAATAGGGGGCCCTCCTTAGCGGGATCCAATCCCTTCTGGACCTCCCAATTGAGCTCAACTATCCGATTTGATTTTGATTGTTATTACTTCATATTCAAAGGTACTCCCTTTTGAGTGTAGCATTGTAGGCAGTTTACTCCTGGGCCTGTCAGATTTGATGCGAACTTTGGACTTATGTGTACGTTGACCCAGGTATTGTATTCTGCATTTGTTTAAATTTATATATCTCTGTTTCTATAGCAATCTGGGAACTGTTACCCAGTTCAATCTGTTATAAATTATGTACTTTTAAGTTGGTTCAATAAAATATTATGTTATGTTATGTTATGTTATGTTATGTTATGTTATGTTACACGGATAACCGCAAGCATTAATACTACTTGAACCACACGATTCGATATCACACAAAGTAGATCACACACAGTTTATATCTGCTAGCGTTCTGAGCACACTAGTGTCTAATCAAATATAATTTAATCGAAATTTAATCTTATATAAAATGTGTATATCACATCTGTATATCGCAAAGCAGAAATCATGACTGAATAAATGAAACTAAGCTTATTGTAAAAAAATCGCTATCGTTTAGAGAAGCCCCGTCGAGATGCGATAGCTCAAAGGAGTGTCTGCTTCTACCAGCAATTAGATCTACCAGTCTACGAGTAAAACTTGCTATCCCATCGCCATCTTTGTTTCAATTCCAAACACGTATACCGAGAAGACGCCGCTGACGTCACTTCCGCTTGCCAGGCGGACCGGAAATAACAGAGTTGCTTTCGGTTTACTGCTTCCGTTTACGATCTGACAATATTACTGCGGACGCCCGAGAGGGTATATAGGAACAGTTAATCGAACGAGATTTCATTAATTTTATCGGTGAATATAAATCGGGCGATTAATTCGATTCTTTTCTCTGTGCCTTCGATCCTACGTTCATCCAATTGCTTCCTCTGTTTACAATGATTATTATTGTATTTTAATGTCTCTTGGTGACATCTATATGACGGCGTCTGGTTGTGAATAAGCGAGAGAAACACTAACCAGGGCCAAGTAATTAGGTGGCCTGGTTGTCTTCGTTGCTCGGTTGTCTTCTTCGTTAATGTTGTCTTCTTCGGTTGGTTGTCTTCTTCGTTTGGTTGTCTTCATTACTCGGTTGTCTTCTTCGTTAATGTTGTCTTCTTCGTTTGGTTGTCTTCTTCGTCCCTGTTGTCTTTTTCGGTTGGTTGTCTTTTTCGTTTATGTTGTCTTTTATGTTGGTTGTCTTATATGTTCGGTTGTCTTCTTCGTGTCTGTTGTCTTCCATGGTTGGTTGTCATCTTTGTTTGGTTGTCTTCTTCGTCCCTGTTGTCTTTTTCGGTTGGTTGTCTTTTTCGTTTATGTTGTCTTTTATGTTGGTTGTCTTATTTGTTCGGTTGTCTTCCTCGTGTCTGTTGTCTTCCATGGTTGGTTGTCTTCTTTGTTTGGTTGTCATCTTTTGATTGTACAATGTTCTGTGGATTATCTGCATGTTTCCTGTTCTTGCGTCTCTTAGTAATCGGTTGGCCTTTTGTGTTTGGGTTGACTCATAGACTCTACCCGACCACCCAAGAGGCCCATCCAGATGTCAGTCTTGTAAGAACGTAGAATTTACCAATTTTAATATAGAATATTACTTAAAAACATCGAAGTTGAACTTGCTCGAGGTCCGACGTAGACGCATGGCTCATCAAAGTCCTAAGCAGAACTTAATTAAACACACCCTGACCCAAGACAGTCAATCACGTGATTATGACCTGTGACCTGAGTTTTAGTGTCGGGAGTGTTGGGGATTCAACCCCTATTGCTCTTCTTCTAACTCCTCAGCCAAATAACTGAAAATATTTTGGGGGTCAGGAAATGAAATATCTCATATTTAAAATCATTCGTATGCAACACATTAACAACATTGGATTGTGACCTGCGTCCATAATTTATACATTGTACAGCTGTTTCTTTTTAGAATTAAACACTTCTATATATTACCTAACTTCGGTCTCAGCTAGGACTACATATATAATGTAGAGAATCCAACACTTTGTATTATTCACTTCTCTCTCTCTCTCTCTCTCTCTCTCTCTCTCTCTCTCTCTCTCTCTCTCTCTCTCTCTCTCTTTCTATGTCTTTCTCTCTCTTTCTCTCTCTTTCTCTATCTCTATCTCTGTCTATCTCTGTTTCTCTCTTCGCCTAGTTTATCTCTCGCACTGTCTTCTCACATTCCCTATCTCTCTCTCTCTCTCTATCTCTCTCTATACATATATAATATTATACCTATTTATCTCTTTCCCTCTCCCCTTTATCTCACTCTGTCTGTCTCTGTCTATCTGTCTGTCTGTTTGTCTGTTCATCTCTCTCTCTCGCTCTCCCATTCATTGTCCTTCCTTCTCCCTGTATTATCTCCCTGCCGATCTTCGTCTTTTTGTTTCCCTTTCTTCCTCTGTCTATCCGTCTCTTTTCTTTCCTTACATATCTCCTCCTCTCACTCATCGTCTGTCTTTATATCTATTCCTCTGCCCTTCTCTCTCTTTCTGACTAACCCTCCCTCCTCCCGTCAATTCCTCTCTTTTCTCCGTCTCTTCCTTCCCTTTCTCTCTCTCTCTCTCTCTCTCTCTCTCTCTCTCTCTCTTTCTGTCTCTCTTTCTGTCTCTCTGTCTCTCTCTCTGTCCTTCTCTATCTATCCGTCTCCATCCTTTCGTTATTTCCATCTCATTTGTTCCATTAGCATCCTCAGTCCATTCTCTTCTCTCATTGTTTCTCGCTCCCTTCCCTGCGTCTGTATCTTCATCATTTCCTATGTGTGTCACATCCCTACCCGTTCCCCATCTCTCGCCCTTTCCACCACCGATCGGCTCTTCCCTCCTTTCCAGTTCCCCGGTCGCTTTCTTCGTCCCGGTCTCCAGCCTCCGCATCCTGTAAGCATCGACATGCATGACTGCTTCGATGCGCATCGATCGTGGCCAGCCACCGGACCAGGGAGATTGATTTTAATGGGTGGAAGAATGACAGCTGACACCGTGAATTATATTCTCCATCCAATCTGCGCGCAACGATGTGCACAGACCACGTGTATACGTATTACATACATATCACAGACATGTAGGCTATATATATATATATATGTACATGTATATGATTATGTATTATGTATGCAATACGTACATGTATGTGTATATGTATTTCATATGACTTATTAGATAGCAGTGTTAGGGCGGCTTTGTGGCGTTCTTAACACGCGCCATGTAAGTGTATAGATACATACATACATTTATTGTATTGTATTGTATTGTATGTAAACATTTATAAAGCGCCTCTCACAGTATTCGCTAATCAGAGGCGCTCCCAGTGTGAAAGACCCAGTGAATAGAAAATTGTTTTAAGACAGAAGAACGAGGAACTTGGGCCACCAGCTAATAAAGAGGCACGTGTCAATGGAGGGAGTTGGGTTCCTAAGAGCAGGACCAATGCATAATTTATGTGTACATAAATAACTGTGTGTATATGTTAGTATGTGTATGCAATACTATACAGGTGTATACATGCATACATGCAGGTGTGTGTATATCCATAATGTATGTATGTCTGTATGTATGTATGCATGTATGCATGCATGTATATATATATATATATATATATACAGACCACGTGTATACGTATTACATACATATCACAGACATGTATATATATATATATATATATATATATATATATATATATATATATATATATGTACATATTATGTAAAAATGATTGCTGGAGTGGAATACAGAGCCTCATCTCACATTATCTTTACTAAGCTGAAGTTATTAAACATCATTCAAATCAGAAACTATCAAATAGCAGAACTATTCTATCGCTTCGAGCATGCTATGCTGCCGATGTCTTATGCTAATTACTTCGCTAAAGCATCGATGACCCACACATATCTCACAAGGGGAGCACAACTATATAGACCCATAAAAGTTCGCACGAATCTTAGAGCTTTTAATATTAAAGCACTGGGACCGCAGATCTGGAATTCTATTCCACTACATATAAAGACAGCACAAAGTAGGAGACAGTTTAGGATTCTTTTGAAGGAGTTTCTCTTAGCAACATCTTCTAGTGCAGCGACTTAATCTAGTAGGCCTACAGTAAAAAAGTATCTGGGTCTGGTTGGGGGGGGGCACCCAGCGCCCGATAGTTAAGACTAGTTAAGTATAGTTAAAGGTAACTAGCGCATCTTTATCCTAATCAACTTCAGTCAATACATAAAAGATGTACAAAACGTTCAGTTTGTTTTCTTGTTTTTGCTTAGATTTCTGTTTAAGAACCATCTACATATCTTGTACATGTCATAGCTTGGGTATCCCCGTCTAGCGGGACTTTGGTCCCTTTGGGGTCGCCCTTTGTCTCTCCTGGCAAATGTAGCTCTGTCTAAAATTAGCAAATAAAAAAAATCTCGGTCATAGAAATTTAAATGTATACTGCATCCTATTTGTTATCCTCATCATGCTAAACTGATTATTAGTACTGAGTATGCAATGGAGGATTATTCTGGTCTTGCACAAAGTCTCCGGAGTGTATACGGATGCTCTATTAATTGAATAATTTTTCTTGTTACCTGTAAATATGTTTGTTCCTGATTGTCAGTTGATACAATAAAGTTATTATTGATATTGATATTGATATATATATATATATGTGTGTGTGTGTGTGTCTGTATGCATGTACATGTATGTATGTATGTATCAATTATGTATGTATCCTATGCACCTATGCATATTTGTATGTATGTATGTACGCATGAATGTATGTATGGATGTACAATTGTACATGTATGTATGCACATAAGTTTATTTGTATGTATGAATGAATGTATGTATGTATTTATGTACGTATGCATGTGTGTATACGTATATGCTTTAGCGTCCAATTTATATTGAGCCCAATTTCCTTGTGATGCTTTGATTTCTGTTTTCGTCCAGATAACTAGATTCCGGATGTGGACCCCTTGGCTCTTCTGGATCGTCTGCCTCAATCCTCCGCCGCCGTCGTTGGGCGGAGGCGGCGGAGGGGAGGCAGGACAACAGTCCATCCCGGGTCCGTTAGATGGATGTCTCTGTCTCAGCAGCACCGGCATCAATGCGACGACCGCGCTCCTCCGAATCGGTTGCTCTACTCCGACCGCTGACGTTATCAATGGGTCCCAGATGGGGGACCGGCGTCCGGGCCACGGCATCGATAACGCCGGACCATCTGCAAATAAAAGGATTAGGGCGAGTCCCTTGGAGACAAGAGGACTTCGGCCGACCACGGCTGACACTATCGACCGCTCGATCATCGCTCCCTTTAACCTGACGCTCGCTTCCCGTCCCGAACAGCAGACTGGCGATGGCCAATCGGCTGTGTCCATCAGCGGAGATCATTCTGGCGACCACTCCAACGCGGGTAAAGGCTTCCCCGGTCAAGCCCCCTGTGGCGTTACCCACCGGTTGAACCTGTCCGGCTGCGGTATCGCGTCCATAGATAAGGACGCCTTCGGTAGAGAGGAGCTGGCGTCCGTGTTGGAGGTGGACCTGTCGATGAACATGCTTCATCAGCTGGACCTCGGCGTCTTCTGTCCCCTTCAGTCGTTACGCGTCCTCAACCTTACCGGAAACCTCTTAGATCGGTTGTCAGCGAACGACTCTGATCACGAGGGACGCTGCCTCTCCAAGGTTCGAATCCTAGACGTTAGTAGCAACGTTCTCACGCAACTTCCCCAGCTGTTGTCCGCCAATTTCACGAACTTCGAAGCTCTGCTTGTCGTCAACGTTTCCGGAAATCAAATGAAGACCCTCGGGCGAGATCAGCTGTCTCGTCTACCACGAAAGCTGTCCCACCTCGACCTGAGTCATAATCAACTGACCGACCTTGAACCGTTGACCTTCGCCTGCGATGACCTGTCCGACCTTGACCTTTCGCATAACCTTCTGACCGCACTGAAGAACTTCACTTTCGTCAACCTGTACCGTCTAACCTCGATTGACCTTTCGTACAACGCGATCGCTGACTTTGAGGTGGATACGTTTTTCACCTGGCAGGGCAGGAAGTGGTGCAACGGGACCTTGAACCTGACCTCGACGAGTGCCACCACCGGCGACAACCACACTGATACGACACTCGAGAGCTGCTCCGTCAATCGCTGGCCCGCTCTCGAACTCCTCGATCTCAGCCACAACTCGCTGACGGGAATTCGGGAGAGTACATTCCGCAAGGCTCTGTGCGGGGTACGCGAGCTGCGCCTCGGTCACAACCGTATCGCCCACCTGCCGAGGTACGTCGTCGAGCAACTACGCTGTCTGAACCACATCGACCTCCAGCACAACGACATCTTCTGGCTGGACGTCGGGATCTTCACGAACCCCAGTCTGCGCACGATCGATCTGTCGTTCAATAAGTTACGCAAGGTGATCAGCATGGCGTTCCTGTATCTACCGAGCGTTGTTCTCATCGATCTGAGCAACAACGAGATCGGTTACATGTACAAGTACGCATTCTATCGCCTCTGTAAAGATGACCAGCGAGCGATCCACATCTCTCTTCGCGCCAACCGACTCCAGACTGACGGACTGTGGAAGATGATGTCACTATTTCAGCACCAGGAGAACAGCGCATGCTCGGTGACCGTCGACCTCAGAGACAACCACGTGACGCACTTCCTCGGCGACGCCGCCAAGCAGGTCCAGAAGGAGATAACGATGGTCGAGATGAAGCGCTTCCATCAGTGGCAGAAGGTCACCGTCGACCTGAACGGGAACGAGATTCAGTGCGACTGTAGCACGGCCGAGGAACTCAACATGCTATCCTTCGTAGATCGATTCTACCCGTTCGGGAACCTCTCCCTTCGCAACAACATGGATCCTTGGAAACGTCTCAACTGTAGCGGTCCCCCGTCACTAGATGGTGTCACCGTGGCTGAGTTCCTTGCCCTCAACCGATGCCCACAGCTGACCAAGTTCTCCTGCCCGGCTGCCTGTGACTGCCACGTGGACATAGTCAGCGGGATCAAGACCGTGAACTGTTCGGGACGCGGATTGTCCGACTTCCCGTCGTTTCCGGTGGAGAACATGACGGAGGTGGATCTGTCGTACAACGATCTGACTGAGCTGACCTCTAGCGACGAGATGCGTCTCCAGTTCCTGCGATCGCTCGACCTCTCGCACAATCGTCTGCGAATGATCAGTCGCGATGCCATCCTCCAACTCTCCTCCCTCGAACTACTTCTCCTCAACGACAACGAGCTGGAAACGATTCCAACGGAGATCGGACAAATGGAGAAACTCGCCAACTTGTCGTTGCGCGGGAACCCCTTCTCGTGCACCTGCCACGACGTCTGGATACCGGAAGTCGTCATTCGCATGCGTCACGTGATCTACGACTTCGCCCTGATTCGCTGTTCGGACGGCACGGAACTCTCCAGAGGCATCATGACACGGGCAGCCATCTGCGCACACAAGTTCCAGCCCTTTGGAAGCGTTGACAGTGTCTACCGGTCAAACTCGCGGATCCTGATCGTTCTGGTGGGGATTCTGCCGATCGCCGGAGTCGCAATCATCGTCACGGTCTATCGTCACCAGACCAGAACGGCCGCGTCCTCGTCGTCACCGGACCGGAACGGACCATGGAGCAAAGTGGAGACACCCGACTCGAACGACATCTTGCTCGTGTACTGCGCCGCGGACGAGGACTGGCTGAAGAACCACCTGTTGGACGTCGTCTGGAACCAGTTTCCGCGCTGCAGCATCCGGTTCTACTGCGACCCGGAACCGCCGGAGAATGTATCGCGTTACGTGGACGAAAGCAGAATTACGCTGATTGTAACGTCTGCGGAATTCTTCCGCAGCTCCTCCTGGACGCTGGAGCCTTTCCGGACGACCCTTCTGGAAAAGATCTCTCAGAGCCAGTCCGGGCGGTTCCTGGTCGTCGGCCGTGGAAAGGTGGAGCCGCTGGAGGAGACCGAGTTTCGGGGACAGCTGAGGAGAGTGTCACGGTTGAGTGCGGGCGACTGTTACTTCGTTGAAAATCTCGTTCAGTTTCTGGCTCCTGTTTTTAAGAATCCGACGGAGAAATATGATCGTGTCTACGTTGAGGAGTCGGATGAAGAAGACCAGCGCTTAGAGAAATACTGACACACAAATGTCTACCTACGACACTAAAAGTGTCTCGAAGTAGACTATACTGACCGCGCAAGAAACCTCTAAAAAAACTGTTCTCTCTCGCCGAGGCTGGGTTTCGATAGAGACCTACCTCTGCGTAGATACGTCGTAAAGGCGCTATATATATAATACACTGATTGAATTGAGATATAGTCAATGAGATGTCTCGAACTCGAAAGCGTTGGATTGAAAATGCTGGGCGCTACCAAGCAGACCAGCGTACAGTACTAATTCACCTAAAACTCATATGTTCAGGAGGGGATAGTTGGTCAACTTCACCTCTGTGTCCACCCGGATTCGCTTCTGCTGCCTGCAAACTTCTTAAAATTTAACTCACTTTCGACCGGTGTAAAGACTTCAAGTTACCCCCTCTTTCAAGTTATCTCCCTCCCCCGTAATCTGAAATCGATTTCAGATTACCCCCGAGGGTAGCCTGAACGCGATTTCAAGTTACCCCTGCGCTGTTCACATTACCCCCGGGATAATCTGACATCGATTTTATATTACCTCCGGGGTAGTCTGAACGCGATTTCAGATTACCCCCCGTAATCTGAACATGATTTCAAGTTACCCCTGCGCTGTAAATGCTAACTATGCTACCGAGCTGTTTCGAACGACTGAGAATATTAACGTTTCCCACGGCTGATGCGCTGATTGCAATCAGTGACCGCACCGCCACTAAACCCAACCAGCCAAACAACTACGATATATGAGTGTCAGCTGCTCCATTTCATGAGTTTTATGTAGTTGATGTAATTGTGATCTACAGAGACAGCGAGAGAGAGAATTTATCGTACATCATGCTATAAAATTATAGGGGGATAATTAGAATTCAGTAATAAATATTGGAAACTATTAGTATTATATAAGATAATCTAAAAACGGTCCCCATTAATTCGAAGGGGTAATCTGAAATCGTAGGGGGTAATCTGAACACGATTTCACGTTACCGAGGAGTAATGTGACGTGGGGGTGATCTGAAATCGCTACACCGGGCTG
Organism: Allolobophora icterica; assembly: GCA_963556255.1. Lineage (NCBI taxonomy): Eukaryota > Metazoa > Annelida > Clitellata > Crassiclitellata > Lumbricidae > Allolobophora > Allolobophora icterica. The sequence continues at coordinate 7,102,723 of OY744607.1, read as the reverse complement.
AAAGTGAACTTCTGAGCTGCTGCGAAGGATGTACATATATTGTCAAGTTCAATTACATTACGTTGCAGTGTCTACTGTACATTTGAATAAAAGTTGCAAGTGTGTGCGAGACTTTTCTGTCGAGACTTGGATTCGAATCTCACCTTATCTGCCTGCAGACTTATGAAGGGACTAAATGTGTCGCGTCAAGTGTCTTTATACATACATACATACATACATACATACATACATACATACATACATACATACATACATACATACATACATACATACATACATACATACATACATACATACATACATACATACATACATACATACATAGACAGATGAAAATATTGGACCTAAAGCAGATCAGGATCACGCCAGTGGCCGACCTTATTTATCAATATGAACGCAATCTATTACCCACTTCCTTCTATGGCTACTTCACCCTAGGCTCAATGCTACATAAACATAACACGAGGGGTGCCACTTTATACCGCTCTGACAAAGCGCGTACTAACACAAGATTGCTTAGTATTAAATCATCTGGGCCGCAGATCTGGTATTCTATTCCCTTAGAGATACGCCTTGAAAAGAATCGTCAGGATTTTAAAACACGACTACGTGCATTTCTTATTGAGTCTTGATCTCCCGTCACTAAAAGTGTGTAACTGAGCATTTATCTGAACCCTTGACAAATCTGATTATGAGACTGCAGCGGAGCCTGGCCCTAGAGCCGCCTAATTAAGAATTCCTAGTTAAGACTAGTTAAGTTAGATTACTGTGCAAGTCTCCTCCTCCTGCATATCTTGTCTTCTGTTAAGGTCTGAACAGTCTATGAATTACAGAGGAGACTTCTTTTTTTTCTTTTTCCCGATTAGCCATCTAATCTCGATTGGTATTTGATTTGTATGGGTGCCCCTACTAGCGGGAGTAGTATCCCATTGGGACCACCCTTGCCACCAATTACTATTCTGGTATCAATACTGTGTATAAATTCGCTGGAAACATGTAACGAACTAATTGTACACGAATCTTATCCTTGCTGTAAATTGGTTGTTGGTCGCAATATAAACATACTGATTGATTGATTGATTGATTGATATACATACATACATACATACATACATACATACATACATACATACATACATACATACATACATACATGCATACATACATACATACACACATACACACATACATACATAGACACACACAAACATGCATATATAGCCACACATACTTACTTACTTACATACGCCTAGGAATAAGCTGGTTTCAGAGACTTCACTTTTTTGGGCGCTGTAGAAATTCTGAGATTACGACCACATGCATAGCCTACATGGACATAAATAAATTCGCAAAATTTCGTTAAGACCGAGCGCCTGTGAATGCCTTGGCTCCCACGACCTGGTTCTCTTGGGCGCTGAACAATTCCTAGATTACGATTATCAATCGTGTCTTCATTTTCACGAATTTTGTTTCGGCTGAGCGCCCGTCAGTGATTTCGTTTACTGATCAGATATTAATCCTGAACAGCAGACGTTAACTTTAACGAAAGGAATACAGACAATATCGTTATTTGAGTGAATAGTTACCATATTTGAATAGTTTGTTTAAGAACGATGGTATGGTTCTAATAAAGAACGTAAGAGATCAGCCTTTTGTCTTTTCCTCTTGTTTTAGCGAATCTGCGTCCTCAACTAAGATTATTAGCACCACCCTCCTCCTTTATCCAGGCTTCGGATTGGCACCACCCGAAAACGGAACTGGCGTGGTTTATTAGGTTATTCGGTAGGTAGTTTCTGCTCAACGATGCGTTGCCGTAACGAAGGTGATTAGCGTCGCCCTCCTCCTTCATTCATGCTTCAGACTGGCACCACTCGAAAGCGGCAGAGGCGACTCGGTAGGCTATATAGTTGCTGTTTTAACGAACCTGTGTTGTAAAGAAGTTGATTAACGACGTTGTACATGTATGTTTCATTGTTTGTTGACGTTGACCTTGGCTTAGGATCCACATTAGCTCACTATTCGTAATCGTAATCTCCAAACTTCCAAAGCGCCTTTCGAAAGCCAAACGCAGGGCACCAGCTTTTTCACAAACGCTGCGTCAAGTCAGAAGGGCTTTTCCAAAGGGTATGTGACGGACAAATACTCGAGTCGCATAAATAATGTTCAAAGAACTGCAAGAAAACAATGATTCACAAACTTTCTTATTACATATGTAGCCGTTATTCTAAAGGTGTCCTGGGAAGAAAACAATGTTTATGATTCACAAGCTGTCATATAGCCTAACAAATGTAGCCCTTATTCTAAAGGTGTCCTGGGAAGAAAACAATGTTTATGATAATATGGGCAAGATGGCAAACAATTTAGCGGGATAAATCCCGTTTGGGTCCGAAAATAGAGCGCTATATTAATCGTATTCATTCACAGGCCAGAGCTTCTAGAAGTTTCCAACTCCCAGGATTACTGCGCGGTGTAGAACCTACGACAGACCACATATGTCATCTATAACATCTATTTCTTATAAGTGTTGTTCTTACACCCTATCGATATTACAACACACAAAAATGGACACACAAAAATGACCGTCAAAATATAAATTATTTCACAATGTTTAGAATTGTGTGTGGTATAAAGTTTATTTAGCAACGTATTTATATCTCACAGTTCAATGTTTACAATTGAGGCACAAGCGCTCTTATAATAAATTCAACCGTTATTCTAAAGGTGTCCTAGGTTGTCAGAAATTAAATTTCTCTAATAACAGTAATCACTGTTTAACAACATTTAACGGCTGTCAAGTTACACGTAATCTTACCCAAGAAAATGTTTCTTAAATTTATCATTCGTGTGCTGGAAAGGCGCAGCATGAACGCACAAACAACACGATGACATGATAATAAACACGCTGTTCAGTCGCTAGGTGGAGGCACGGTTCCAATAACTAGTTACAAGCGCATCAAAGCTGAAATACTTTTAGTTAAGTTACAAGCGATTCGCCAGATGGCTCGTGATCGTAACCTCGAGATTCCTACAGCGCTACTCGAAAGATAAGCGCGGGGCACCAGCTTATTCACGAGCGTATCTTTGTGTTAGAGTGATTGTCCAGATATCAAGTGGAGGTCCAAATCCGGCTGCCAGAGGAGTTGCTAAGAGGGATACCGTCTGGGACGAGAAAGATTGGAAGGTAAATGACGTGATGGATCTGGGTCCGAATTCTTGAAGAGGTGAGACTTAATTTGGAGTGGAAAGCCTGAGGGTGATAGATAGAAAGACGTGAGGTAGATGGTGGTGGGTGGGCGGCGATATTCGTGTAGGATCTGGGAATTTGCGGAATCCAGGTGAGAGATCGTTCCAGAGTCGAGGTGGAGCTTGGCACATGGATCGGTTGGAGAACTTGATGAATGACTAAGTGAGAGAAAGGATTGAGCTCGGGGGATGATCGAGCAGAGCGGAGTGGCTGGACGGTGAAGAGGTCGCGAAGGTGCTTGAACCGCGAGTGTTGTAGGGAGAAGTTGCTGAGCGATAGGACTTTGAAGTGGTTGCGTTCCTCAGCCCTCGGAGTGATTTAATGACGGTAGTGACATGGTGATATGTCAGACAGACAGTCATAGACGGAGTGGCACACACACACACACACACACACACACACACACACACACACACACACACACACACACACACACACACACACATAGAGTGACAACCACACAGACTCGTAAAGCTATGCAGACACACAGACGATATACAAAAACAGATACAGACATGCATAGGCAGCCATAAGTACAGACCAACAAACAGACAAACATAAAAGGACAGACAGACTCATAGAAAATCAGACAGACAGATAAGTAGGCCTACAGACAAGCCAGGGCAGAAGGACTCACAGGCAGATAGACAGACAGACAGACAGACAGACAGACCTGTGGGACGAAGGCCTCGCAAAGTTCTCTTAAAATCACGTTGTGTTTAGTAAGCGTTTTTCGTAAATTCCACGTTTGGTTCCTTAGCTAAGAATATTTCTGGCTGTTTCTTTACTTTTCTTTTCTTTTCCCTCTGCTGTGTAACTTTTTAAGTTTAAAAAGTTGATAAACCTTTGATGCAGCTCCGGGTCAAGGATTATTGAACTGACGGCACAAGGTGACAAGGTGATGTAGGTATGCATGCATCAACTATCAAAACCTTAATATAGCGCCTTGTTTTACCTCACAAAAGACAGTTTGAGATTGTTTGCTGCACAGAGCAAGGCACTCTTACTCAAAATCATTCGGTGATTTCAGTCAATGGCACCTATGGCTTTACTTTCACGTTGTTTCTTCCAGCGCACATTGCGACTAATTCTGAACTATTTCAAATGTCAAAAATAGTCATAGTCCTGTGAAACCAGTGTGAGAATTGTAGAAAAAAGACCGGAAGGTAGACTTTGACGAGTTTGATCTTTTGGAGTTGAATATTTTATCCATGTTGTGCAAAAGCTAAGAAAATTCAAAAATGCGACAGAAAGCTTAAACTCCTTAAAGCGATGACATCACCAAATTTATTAGTATACAATTCACATGATCACAATATTATTAAGCGTGTCTTGCTACATACGTGCAATTCATCATTCTTCTATAACTGTGACATCAATTAGACTATTGTGACGCTCTCCTGCGAGGTTATTGAAACGCGCTATATAAGTTCCAGCTATTACGTAACATATATGACGTCGTTGAGTTGACACAACATGCGCATTCATATAGCGCCCTCTTGAACCTCATAAAATGTCCATACACAGTCTGACCGCAGTTGCTTTGTGCTTGGATGCGGCTGCAGCATCCGGCTATACAATACTCAGCCTCCGTATCCAAGCGCATCCTTTCTTTTCACCGATGCGGGACATCAAAGCCGTCGAAGGAGAATTGTAGGATCGTCATCTATAATGGCTACGGCAGCAAGTGCAACACTCGAACAACAAGAGCAACAGCAACAACAATGACGAGTGACGGAGCAACGCCTGCAACCGTTGGGCGCGATATAAATGGAAAAGCAATTTCATACGAAAGAAGATCTAGTGCACCATAAATGCTACACATACACTCAACATATATATGTATATATATATATATATATCTGAAAATAGATATAATTATATACAGATGTAGGATATATGCATATGTATGTATAAGTGTTTGAATATATATATATATATATATGCGTAGAAGAAGATCGGTTTTATCTACAACTGATAGAGCCAACGCGTCAGACATTTCAAATGATGCCGCATTTTGTGTTCCGGCTCCCAGCTGTCTGACTTTGTCTGTCTGTCTGTCTGTCTGTTCGTCTGTCCGTCTGTCTGTCTGACTTTGCCTATCTGACTTTGCCTGCATGTCTGTCTGTCTGTCTCTCTGTCGGTCTGTCTGTCTGTCTCTCTGTCTGTTTGTCTGTCTGCCTGTCTGTCTGCCTGCCTGCCTGACTGCCTGCCTGTCTGTCTGTTTTACTGCCTGTCTGTCTGTCTATCTGTCTGCCTGTCTGTCTGTGTCTGTGTGACTTTGCCTGTCTGTCTGTGTCTGTCTGTGTCTGTCTGTGTCTGTCTGTGTCTGTCTGTGTATGTCTGTGTCTGTCTGTGTCTGTCTGTGTCTGTCTGTGTCTGTCTGTGTCTGTCTGTGTCTGTCTGTGTCTGCCTGTGTGTCTGTCTGTATTTGTTGTGTGCATCTATCCTAGAGTCTGTCTTAGTGTCTTTCTGTTTGTCTTTCTGCCATGAGTGGTTTTGTTCATGTTGCGGTATGGTTATTTGTCGTTCTTTCTGTGTGTCTGTCTTGTGGCTGCATTGGATGGCTGTCTGGCTGACTGGCTTTCTGTCTGGCTATCTGACCGACTATCTGTCTGGCTATCTGACTGGCTGTCTGGTTGGCTTACTGGCTGTCTGACTATCTGTCGGGCTATCTGACTGGCTGTCCGCCTATCTGGCTGGCTGTCTTACTGCCTGACTGGCTCTCTGGCTGGTTGTCTGTCTGACTGGCTGTCCGGCTTGTTGACTGTATGACTGGTTGCATGGCTTGCTGTCCTTACGGCGGTCGAGCGAGCAGACTTCGAATCAATCGTAGACCGGTCGGTCCCTAGTCTTGTCTGCTGGCGCCTCTGCCCCGTTGCCTTAGTATCTGGAAGGCAATGCTCTCTCTGTCCCGTTGTCGCATCGTCTTCCGGTCGACTGAAGTTCCGAAACGGACGATGCGTGATCGCAGCTGCGGCTCTGCATTCGCTGTCTCTGCATCCGCTGCTGAGGCTGCTGAGGCTGCTGCTGTGGCCGATGATGATGATGATGATGATGATGGTGATGCTGCCGTCCTTGTGGATCGATTCATCTGAAGAGAGCCTCTGACGGACGGACGAAGGCGGTCGTTGCCTTTGCGCGGTCGGCAGCCAACAGGCGCGGCTTCGATGGGATCTGTTTCGTTTTAATGCCAGCGCCTGTTAGGAGTTTGCTTAAGGAAGGCGCTATATGAATGAGGACACGTGACGACGACTTATGGAAATTGGGTCAGGTAGGTTCAAAGGTTGTTCTTCTTGAAGGTTTGACCGTCTGCTTGGAATGGATTTGGTGTCTTTGAGATGTGTCTAATGGTTAGGAACAATCCCCATGTGTATGTGTATGTATGTATCTATGTATGTATGCATGCATGTATGTATGTATGTATGTATGTATGTATGTATGTATGTGTGTATGTATGTATGTATGTATGTATGTATGTATGTATGTATGTATGTATGTGTGTGTGTATGTATGTATGTATGTATGTATGTATGTATGTATGTATGTATGTATGTATGTATGTATGTATGTATGTATGTATGTATGTATGTATGTATGTATGTATGTATGTATGAATCTATGAATGTATGAATGTATGTATGTATGATTATATCTGGCTATTAGTAAAACACCTATTAAAACCTTCACAGAAAAGCTTAATAAAGCATGAAACTGATCTCAAGACGTGTGTTTTCTGAGATGCGACAAAATGGTAAGTATGTTCAATGGTAGATTGCTCCAGACAAATGGACAAATGCACGATTATACATGATGAGCCCGTATTATCGTGCAGAAGAGCGGAACCAACAGGTCTCCACAGGCCGCTGAACTGTTCGATCCATCATATGAACTCACCAGAGCTCGACCTCTTGACCTATGCGAGCGTTAAGACCGTCGCTAGGATGGTTATAGAAACAGGACGCAGGGCTCTCTCATATAATATGGCCACTCTCTCTCTGTCTCTCTCTGTCTCTGTCTGTCTCTGTCTTTGTCTTTGTCTCTGTCTTTGTCTCTGTCTCTGTCTGTCTCTGTCTGTCTGTATGTCTGTCTGTCTCTCTCTCTTTCTTTGTCTCATCCTATCTGTCTCTCTCGTGAATAAGATAATCCTGTCCTCAACCGGAAACCATATATATACATGTATATATACACGTATATATATTTGTGTGTGTGCAATATTATATATATTTACATAAATAAGATTTATTCATTGCCTTTCGCAAATCTCACCAAGGGTCCATGTCTCATTCATCAGATCACGCACAGTACACAACCACATAAGGACAGAGACAACCAGAGACACAAGGAAATAGAAAGATATAGACAGACAGAGACACAGACAGATGCACAGAGACTTGCACGGTAGGTAAGACAGACATAGACACGTACACTCAAACACACCCGGAAAGAAAACAAGAAAGACAGACCTGTTCTCTGTCGCAAAGGTTGACTCGTGGTAGACTCCCTGCACAATTCAACTTAATGAATGAACGAAGGAACGAAAGAATGAATGAATTAATGAGTGAATTAATTAATGAAAGAGTAAAGGAATGAACGAATGAACAAACGAATGAATGAATGAATGAATGAATGAATGAATGAATGAATGAACTGCAAAGCAATGAACGAATTAATTAATTAATTAATTAATTAATTAGTTAAAGAGTAAATAAATGAACGATTGAACGAATGAATGAATTAAATAATGAATTCAAGAGTAAAGCAATGAACGAAGGAACGAAAAAATGAGTGACTGAACCAATAAATGAAACTCCATTCCAATCAGTCAACATTGTCTCCATTCGCTAATTACTCTTAAACGATTGGCAAGCCAGATTTGACGTCAATATCGCCAAGGCGTATTCTGTAAACATCCATAGTTATGGCGCCTCTAGGGACCCATAAGAAGCGCACAAAGAGCTTGACTGGACATAATCTGTAGTATGCTGTGCTTTGATATAATCCTTTAATGACCAGCCGGGATTCTTGTTTGACTAAGCATTAAAACTTATGTAAAAACAACAAAGAAAAAGATTAGTCGATTTATTTATCTGCCATATTGTGTTTCGCTCATTGGAAGTCGATTTACGGGTCTTAATAGGAGTGAGATCGGTTGAATTCCTGTGATTAGAATCAAGAATGTGAGATTGGACAAGGGACTGTAGACAGTGTAGAGAGAAGAGAAAGAATTGGTATGCAGCA
>OY744607.1:7064238-7084238 GCA_963556255.1 Allolobophora icterica | reverse complement strand
CATCCATCCATCATATCCATGCGATGGCTCCAGTGGTCGTCCTCCCGTCTTTGATTTTACGGCTGGTCTGGACACTCTCTCGCGACCACGCCAACCCTCGGACACACGTATACCCTCCTCCGATCGAACCAACCCATACAATATATATATATATATATATATATATACGCACCAGAATAATTATACATGTAATCGTGTACATGGGCACGTCTATATGATATATATATGCATTGATGTAATATATATATATATATGCATATTTGTGCATTGATGTGATATATATAAAGAATAATTATACCGTACATGTATTCATTTATATGTGTGTGTCTATATGAAATATATATACGCATTGATGTGATATATGTATATATTGCATGTGCATACAAGTTTGCGTTTATATATATATGATCGTTCTAGATGTCGTTCAACCGGAAAGTCCTTTGTGTGTAGACTGGATTTGTGCAATAAATCTCTAATAAGAGAACGTAATGAGGCTCAATGATTTTCTAAGTCAAAGCCATTGTATTGCAAAGCCATTGTATTGCATATATATAAAAGAAGAATACAGAAAAAGAATAGCAGTCCCTTAAGCTAGCTCTGAGGCATCCATGGGTATGAAGTGTTAACGACTTCATTTTCTTTGCCTCGGCATACGAGGGCGGTGGCCAGTCCTCTCCCTCCCGGTCTTATCTTCCCACCGACAGTGTACGGTCAGTGTACTCACTTTCACTGAGTTGGCTAGTGGCGCGGGCGGTGCAGAAATCTTGAAAGAAATGTCTGCCCTGGCGGGCATTTGAACCCCCAACGTCTAGAGACCCTGAAGAGGCGCTATATAAATTTCGACTGATTGATTGATTGATTGATTGAGTGATTGGTTGGTTGGTTGACTGATTGACTGATTGATTGATTGATTGATTGATTGATTGATTGATTGACTGATTGACTGATTGACTGATTGATTGGTTGACTGACTGACTGACTGACTGACTTATTGATTGATTGATTGATTGATTGATTGATTGATTGATTGACTGACTGACTGACTGACTGACTGACTGACTGACTGACTGACTGACTGACTGACTGACTGACTGACTGACTGACTGTTTGATTGATTGATTGATTGATTGATTGATTGATTGATTGATTGATTGATTGATTGATTGATTGATTGATTGATTGATTGATTGATTGATTGATTGATTGATTGATTGATTGATTGATTGATTGATTGATTGATTGATTGATTGATTGATTGATTGATTGATTGATTGATTGATTGATTGATTGATTGATTGATTGATTGATTGATTGATTGATTGATTGATTGATTGATTGATTGATTGATTGATTGATTGATTGATTGATTGATTGATTGATTGATTGATTGATTGATTGATTGATTGATTGATTGATTGATTGATTGATTGATTGATTGATTGATTGATTGATTGATTGATTGATTGATTGATTGATTGATTGATATGTAGTTCCATGAACTGGTTATCTGTTAACTGTCGCGGTGGAATACAGTTGGCTGCTGGAGTGTCACGGTGTACGATGTAAGGTATTTGAAAAAACATTACATCTAAATAAACCTACCTAGATTAACCGCTGGAGAAGAAAAAGAGGAATAGCATTCTTCCCCTAGGCTAACCCCAAAAGAGAACCCTTTGTAGGAAGTGCAAGTGGCTTCAGTCGTCCTAAGAGCGGGTGGTTAGCCCTTTCCCTCGCAACTTCATCTTCCCACCGACAGTGTACGATCAGTTTACTCATTCAGTTGACGATCTCACTAGAGGGCGAAGGTGTAGCCTAAATGTCGGAAGAATCTTGGTTGCAACCGTATGGTATGCTTGAGTGTATATGGTGAGGTGGGTGTATATGGTGAGGTGGGTGTATATGGTTAGGTGGGTGTATACTGTGGGGTGGGTGTACATGGTGAGGTGGGTGCATATGGTGAGGTGGGTGCATATGATGAGTCAGGTGTATATGGTGAAGTGGGTTATATGGTTAGGTGGGTGTAAATGATTAAGTGGGTGTATATGGTGAGATGGGTGTATATGGTGAGGTGGGTGTATATGGTGAGAAGTGCTTGTATGTTGATTGATTTGGGGCCCGTAAAATGCCGGGATGCTGCATGGTGAGTTGCTGTTGTGTTGGTACTGCTTCTATCTCATTAATGTAATTGCTGCACCTGGCCATTGCTTACATTTACGATTGCTATCTAAGCACACTGGGCTAAAGGTGTATTGACGGTAGTAATGACGATGACGATGACAGCTTATGGTCCTTATGGTATCGGTGGTGGTGGTGGATGGTGGTGGGGGTGGTGGTGGTGGATGGTGGTGGATGGTGGTGGTGATGATGATCGTGGTAGTAATATAGCTACCTTTGTTGTTATTGCTGCTGATGCTGAAGGAGACGATGATGATGATGATGATGATGACAACGACGACAACGACGACGACGATGATGATGATGATGATGACGACAACGACGATGATCGTGATGACGACGACGAGAACGACGACGATGATGATGATGATCATGATGATCATGATGGTGATCATGATGACGACGACGACAACCATGATGATGATCATGATGATGATGACGACGACGACGATGATGATGATAATGATGATGATGATGATGATGACGACGACGACAACCATGATGATGGCGATGACGACGATGATGATGATGATGATAATGATGATGATAATGATAATGATGATGACGACGACAACGACAACGACGATGATGATGACGACAACAACGATGATAATGATGACGACGACGACGATGATGATGACGACGACGACGATGATGATGATGACTGTTATTAATTTTAACCCAACTAATTATTACTATCTTTCGTTCAGATCGGACTTATCCTTGGATTTGACCGGATTTTTAATCGGCTTCGTAGTGCCATCGACTGATTCCTAAGTATCATAATGTCGCCATAGAAGTTCTCTGACTAGACTGGATTCTACTGAACTGAACTTTGCTGATCGTTAAATATTTACACAGCCTTCGTGACGTTCAAACAAAGCGTAGTAGTAGTAAGTGCATTCATACAAGCATTGCAAACATAGTACAGGATATACAGGCAATTGCACGTGTCTAAATGCCTGGATTAGCTAACTGCAACTGCCGTTCTACGTAGAATGGTGCCAGTCTGAAGCCCGTATAATGGAGAGGGAGATGCTATCCATCTTTGCTATGACACAGGATCGTTACACCAAAACTGTACACGCTGGCGAGGACCAAACGCGACCTGATGAACCACGTCCGAACCCGCAAGCTAAGATACTTCGGACTCATCATGAGGCAGCCGAAGGAAAACATTGAAGGCAGCCTGATGACGACGGGTCTTGTAGAAGGGGTTCGCAACCGCTGTAAACCAAGAATATCTTGGATTGACAACATAATAGAATGGACTGGACTATCTGGGACCATCCTAATGGTTGCAAAACGAGATAGGAAACGTTGAACAATGTTCACCCATTCCTGTAGCCTACCATCGCAAAGCAACGACGGCGATATGACATGACAGTTGTACGGAGTTCAATGTTTTATAACCTATTAAGTATTAACCCCCAAATTTGATATTAATCGTTTACTGAGCAGAAAAAGAATGCAACGATTTAAGCAAAAGGGGTTATATGCTCATATTTGGACGAATTCGTTGTTGTCGCTAGTTTATAAGAGTTTCTTAGTGATGAAGGTGACACCAGATTGTATCTGTGTTTGATGTAATTGCAAAGGCGGAAGAGTCAAATTCATCTCCTTAACTGTGTACACTTTCTTCGGACGCTCTGTCGAAATATCGGCTTCAATCCGATGGACAACCACCAAGAAATGAACAGCAATGACTGGAAGAGTCGTCAAGCTTATCAAAGTAGACAGACAGACAGACACAGACAGACAGACAGACAGACACAGACACAAAAAGACACTGACAAGCAAACACAGACACAGACAGACGCAGACAAACACAGACGCAGACAGACAGATAGGCAGGCAGACAGACAGGCAGACAGACATCGTCAGTCATCAACCGATCGAATTAAAAACTGACTGCGGTGGATATCATCTGGATATCAGTTAAGATTGACTTTCCCTCAGGCGATAACTCCATCTCTGTCTGTCTGTCTGTCTGTCTGTCTCTCTTTCTTCCATATTTTTTATCTCTGTGTCTTGTTGTCTCCATCCGTCTTTCTATCTGTCTATCTGTCTGTCTGTCGGTCGGTCTCAGTACCTTTCTCTCTCTCGCTATCTCTTCTCTACGAAATTATATATCTCTCCGTCTCTGTCTCTCAATGTCTCTGTCTGTCTGTCCGTGTGTCTGTGTGTGTTTGTGTGTCTGTGTGTGTTTGTGTGTCTGTGTGTGTATCTGTCTGTCTGTGTGTGTGTCTGTCTGTCTGTCCTACTGTCTGGCTGTCTGTCTGTCTGTCTGACACTTATAGTAGCCCATATAATATCCAGGACGATGGTCGGTCTTGACCACCTGGTGAGATATTTCCAAAATATTCCTCTCGGTTTGTAAACAGAGAAGCAACACTTTCTTCTTTCCCAGCAATGGCCATCCTCAGACACACTGGCGGATCCAGGCATTAATAAATAGGAGGGGAACTGTGATATCTGCCGAGATATTGTAACATGTATTGAGAAAATTTTGACGACGTTATTAGTTATCGAAGATTAATTTCATGCTCAGAAATTTCTATGTCATTTTCAATCTTTCGCCTTTTCGATCGACTTGCAAAGGTATCCTCGACTATTTCTACAACTAACTGATTGTTCGCTTTTTCTATTGATTGCTCGACTTTTGATTGCTCGACTTTTACTTGCTTGACTTTTGATTGCATGACTTTTGATTGCGCGACTTTTGATTGCATGACTTTTGATTGCGCGACTTTTGATTGCATGACTTTTGATTGCGCGACTTTTGATTGCATGACTTTTGATTGCGCGCCTTTTGATTGCATGACTTTTGATTGTGCGACTTCTTCTGGCCTTTTTCTCAAATATTGAACGTTTCCGCCAATGTCTCATTTAACTTAGTTTATATACATACATTCATCCATCGACGATCCATCCATCCATTCATCCATGCATCCGTCTATCTATCCATGCATCCATCCACCTATCTTTCCTTCCTTCAGTCAGTCCACTCATACATTCATCCATCCCTGCATTGATTCATCCATCTAATCTAATCTAAGCTAATCTAATCTAATGATCTAATCTTATATAATCTCATCTTTTCTAATCGCATCTAATCTCATCTAATCTCATCTAATCTCATCTAATCTCATCTAATCTCATCTAATCTCATCTCATCTATTATATTCTAATCTCATCTTTTCTGATCTAATCTAATCTAATCTCATAAAATCTAATGTTAACTGATCTCGTATAATCTAATCTTATGTAAGGTAACTCTGGCAAATAAGGCCCACCTAACGAATTTTTAAAAATAACGGCTACTGGTATGCAACTGTAATTACGCAAAATAGCCAAACGAAGAGTATGTGGACTTAGTTACATAGTGGATTAATTATTTCGCTCAAATTAAATGTCACATAGTAGCAAATAATTGATTTTTAAAGGTCATGATTTGGGCCTTATTACCCAACACGTAAGGTATTAAGGCCCAGCTTTAAAAACTTTCTTTTCTTGTCATTTAAATGTTCGATTTAAAATTTCAGTGAGCACATGAACTCATTTATTGACAATATATAGCTTAGGAATTAAATATACACTAATTATTAATTATAGTTTTCTGGAATAAAGGAAAGATGATGAAAACATGTAGCGTCATTAATTCAAGCTGTTCCTGAAATCATTATCCGTCACAATGCCTATCTTCTTCCATTTCCTATTACCCACAGTAAGGCGGGCCTTATTATCCTCACTTCAACACCATAAATAATTAAATCAATTTCCGGTTAATTCTTAAGTGCATATTAGGTTTTTCAGCCTATGTAGTCTTGCCAATATTCACTGTTTACGAATATCACTATAGCAACTTGCATGCTCTACGCAGAGTTAGGATTACTTCAGGTATTAATACACACGAAAATAGGCTAATTACGAAATAAATGCTCACAAAAATCTTACTGTCTGCATAATTCAAAGATGTCGCCGAAAATGAAAACGCATGCGCAACTAAACTAGTCCACAGGTCAAGGCCTATCAGCAAAATACAACTCTAGCGACATCTAACGACTAGATTCGTAGATAACTCAAGTGGGCCTTATTACCTCCCGGGCCTTAATACCCCAAGTGACCTTAATCTAGTTCAATCTAATCGATGATCGCTTGAAATCATAGCAGTGGATTCTATTCCCACTAAACAACCGGGCACAATCCCTCTCATACCTCTCCTTCCCCCTCTTGCACAACTGTGAGCGAAGACTCTGTAAGTTGTAGAGAGTGTGATAATAAAATTGAAAAGCAACACTTCCCCCAGTTTTTCACTGGGCTCGACTTGCGCCCGCCCTGAATAGTGAAAGAAGCCCTTGAATCACAGTCCGGAAATCATAATCCACAGGAAAAGCCTGATCGAAGTCAGATAGTTCATGAAAACTATCCATCCAATTATCCATCCATCCAGCTACCCAGCCAACCATCCACCAACTCCTTCACCAGTGAAGCGACTGAAATCAGGCGCTGACGCCGAAACAGTCTCGAAGATCCAATACCATCTCGACGTTAGGCTCCACAAGACTTCCAGCTCCTCAGGATGCTCCCAAGTCTCAATCCCCCCCATTCCATGCCCACAGTCCACGGTCCCTAACGCATGCCCCGGGAAGGGAGGGGCATTCTCCAGCCCGTCCTATCATGCGCAATCTGGAAAATAGTCGATGCAGGATGGATATATATAATATCGGGACATTAGTCGCTTCGACCGTAATAATGCTTCTCGATCATTACGTTGATTGATGGCAACCATCAGCAGAGGATGATAGACGCCATAAATCTCTCCCACGAAATATTCGATCCTCTCTCACCGCTAGTTTCTCCAAAATCTCACATATATACTGCGTGTATATAATTAGGCACATACAATGTACATGTTTATATATATACATATATATAATGTCAAATATATGTGTACATAATCGCATCTACACGTTGTATGTTTTACTATTAGGCCTGTATATCCGTTATGCACTTAGACAGTCAGCCATTTTGGTAATACATGCTTGAAACACTGACTGCCGTAGAAACCATGGATAAATTACTTACACACACACGCGTATGTGTGTAGCATATGTATATAACATAGGCCTACTCATCAAACATCGTTCCTATAGGACTATTTGGACCTCCTCGTTCCCCGTGTCAGGACTTCACTGGCTCAATCTAGGTCTTTTGCTTCCATTGGTACTGACCTTGGAATGAGCTTCAAAATGGCTGCCATTGACTAAGAATCAAAATGACTGCAATAGCCGAAAAATCAACATGGCTGCCATAGACTAAGAATCAAAATGGCTGCTATACAGACAACTATGACTGTAGATTAATATTCCTGCCTCTAATTGAAGATCAATTCTCCTTATTAAGACTGGGAATCGTAATGAATGTCAGATATTGTAAATCATACTGTTTACTTCAGATTGTGACTAATTTTGGGAGAGTACAAAAAGGAAATAGAGTAGCAAGCCAAGACTTAGAATTAAATGGCTTCTACAAAAGCGAACTGAAATATCTGTAATATCGTGGCAATCAAAATGGCTGCCACAGAATGCCGATAAAATGGCTGCTACATTTCTGGAAATAAAATGGCTGCTACATTTCTGGAAATAAAATGGCTGCTACATTTCTGGAAATAAAATGGCTGCTATATTTCTGGAAATAAAATGGCTGCTACATTTCTGGAAATAAAATGGCTGCTACATTTCGGGAAACAAAATGGCTGTTACATTTCGGGAAACAAAATGGCTGTTACATTTCGGGAAACAAAATGGCTGTTACATTTCTGGAAATAAAATGGCTGCTACATTTCTGGAAATAAAATGGCTGTTACATTTCTGGAAATAAAATGGCTGCTACATTTCGGGAAATAAAATGGCTGTTACATTTCGGGAAACAAAATGGCCGCTTAAGATTGTCGATTTCGACGAATTCGGTCATTTTTTCGTTTGTTTATTTCAGTTCTTCGGCTGCTGACGCTGACCCAGATTCATCAGCCGAAACTGGGGATGCTTGGCTGATGGGGTCAGACGCAAGGACGACTGACCGACCGAGCGACACTTGCGCCATCTGTCGTCGGCCGGGATGTCATCGGTCGATGCAGGTCTGCTTGATATGTGATCGGAGTACACCCGGAGACGACGCCGTTCCGACGAAGGTAAGGGAATGGTTGGCCCGTGGAACAGAACCGAGTAGTTTATATTGGATGTGTTATTAGTTTGTTGTGCCTCACAGTGTGAGTTATTGTTTCTACACAGGGCCACTGTATGAATCAGTTTGTATTGTATTCTATTGATATCAACAGTATTCCATTGTGTTGTAGAGTATTTTATTGTAGGATATGGTAGAGTAATGCATAGTACTGAAGTATGGTGAAGTACATTTTGTATTGTATTGTATTGTGTTCTATTGTATGGTGTTATGTTGCTCTGTTTCTTACTGTATAGCATAGGCGTAATTTGTGGGGGTATGAGGGGTACTCGTACCCTCCACTTTTTTGGACTGGGGGTACCGTGCCCTCCACTTTTTAAGCAATGCCAATCAATATTTTATTATTACTGCAATTAAAAAGTTGTCTTGTTTTTATTGACACAAAAATGAATGAGAATACTGACAGGGTAATATATTCAAATTGGTATCCATGCGAAAAGCGAAAGTGGAGAATAAATTGGTACCCCCCACGTTTTAGACCAAAGTTACGCCTCTGCTGTATAGAATTGTATTGCATCAAACGTTGCGCTGTACTTGTTGTTCTGTATTGTATTGTAATGTATTGTATTGTAATGTATTGTTTTCTATTGTTTACATTGTGCTGCATTGTCTTCTGTTTGCAATGACATTTTCCGGTGTCTTTTGTTTTATGTTTCCTTCTGTCGTTGCTGTTACTGTTGCACTCTTAGGCATCTATATTAGGAGCATCATTTTTCCAGAACCATTAAGAGAGAGACAAGAGAGACAGAGAGAGACAGAGACCTAGACAGAGAGAGCAGACAGACAGACAGACAGACAGACAGAGAGAAAGAGAGAGATGGTGTATGCGCTGGTGAGTTTGATCCAATACAAGTCCAGGATCCGTTTATACATCTCGTGCAACGTACCAACTGAGCGCACCTCAGTTAACGTTCCAGCGACAACACGTTACAACAGCTTCCCATAAAACTCGTCGTTCATTTGCACCGTATGAGGACGTTTCACATAATCTTTGCACCCGAACTGGCCAGCACATCTCTCTGTCCATTCCATCAATTTCCGGCTTATTTGACCGTGATGTCAGCGTTTAAGATCGCCGCGTCTCGGCTTTTAGATGGCCAGCCTCTCAGCGCCGAGATCTCTCGCCCCTGGGCGCCGCTGGGACAGGCGCTGGCCTCTTAGCTTGTAAAATGTCGGGCCTTTCAGTGGCTCGGCGTTGCTTTGGTTTCTGAGAAGCGACTTTGTCTTTAATAAAGCCCGACTGTTATTAGTAGACTGACCTTTAGTGGCCGGTGACTCATGCTGGTCTGCATGCAGCCTTTACGGCACTGAAGATCAAAAGGCGACTTATCGCTTGCATTAATACTGACCTTTCTTTCCTTCTCTCTGCACGCAGCGCCTCCTTGCCTTCCTCTCTCTGTCTCTGTCTCTCTGTCTCTGTCTCTGTCTCGCTCTCTTCCGCTTTATCTCCTACCCTCCCACCTTTCTCCTTGCTCCACTTTCAGCACACGCGTGTTTATTCTTATATTTGCACAGAGCCATATGGATATGAATGTGAAGTCCTAATGAGGTATTTGTTGCACGAAAATCCACTGGACAACTCAACTGTCACGAACCAGCGCGAGGGAAACACAATACAAAACAAAGCAATACAATGCAATACAATACAAAACAATGCAGTACAATACAAAACAATGCAATACAATACAAAACAATGCAATACAATACAATGTAATGCAATTCTGTACAAATCAATTCAACTGCATTGTGTAGTAAACGTGACTATATTATCTGGTATAATAGCGGACTTGATTTCATATTGCACTGGTGACTAAGCTGCTTTCCCTGACGTGGCTTTTGTGTTGCGCTGAGAAATTTCGTAGATTTACACTATATTTACATTATATGTCACCAGTATTGAAACTGTTCCGTATACCCTGATCCACCCAATCACCACCTTCCTATCTATCTCGTCCTAAACGAAGCTTGCCTTATAAGCAGGTCCTATAATTATACATCTTTCTTTCCATGGTCTTCTAACGACAGGGCTTTGCTCTTCACTCGGTACCTTTGGACGACCGCTGACTTGACGCAGCGCTTGTGAATAAGCTGATGCCCTACGTTCTATAAGTGCTAATTACAATCACAATATACAAATATACATACATACATACATACATACATACATATATTATATATAAGCAAATGGCAGAGGAGGAGAGATATTAAGACACGGTTGTTTAACATTTTGTACAGGGTGGGCCAGTAGGAATGCACCAACTTTGACGCCTTATAACTTGAATAATTTTTATCTGAGCGTCTTGTCCAATATATCAGATTGAAGATAATTATCCATTTTTTGATTCTGCAAAATAGCTACGAGATAATGTTACGACTTTATGAGATAATGCTATTAATATTCGATGTGCCATTTTCTGGCCATAAAACTGCAAGAAAAAACAAAAGTCTGAAACTGAAGACGTCAGTTCTAAACAGTCACTTAGTACTAACAATTAATATCTTGAGTGAATTTACCATCAGTCAAACAAATACTCAATAATGTCCACCACGTGCTCGGACTCTTACTCGTCCCTGGATTGTTGTCTTGGCTGGAAATTAACTCTTGGACTTGTGCAATGTTCGCTGCTGTGCGCGCAGAACGTTTGCGACCACAGTTGCGGCTGTTAGACGTTCCCGTAGCATCAATTTGTTTAACCCTCAGAGGCTAACCTATAAAAAAATCACACATTGGATAACCTGGGGTGAATTTTTCACCCCTCACTATTTGAGGCATGTGATATAAAATTAAACCATGTTCGATCAACAATGGTAATTGTACCAAGTTCAACATAAAACTGCAAAACTAGGAAACCTAACTAAACTCAACTATCAACACAATCATCGAGTCTACAGTCATCCACACACAAGTAACGCTTTGTTGCATGCGTTCCACAGACAAAGTTGCTACACATATTACCAATAAAAATGGCCACGGTATGACGTCAGTCACGTGACCATTCATCCCAAATAAGTAAGACAAAATATATGGAATTAAGCAAAAGTCATCTATGAACAGATACACAAAGGCGCACGGCATAACTCCAAAGCTGTAAAAAAATTCAGCGCAAATACTGACAGTGGGGTGAAAAATTCACCCCAGGTTGGCCTCTGAGGGTTAATCAATCGATCTAGAGCATATTTATTCCATTTTCTAGAAGGGAATTCTATCATCATCTGATGTGCATTGTATCCTTTTTCTGCTCTTAAAATTCGGATTAAAATTCTATCCTCTTCCGCGAGCGGCGTCATGATGTTCAATATTTACATTCAAAATTGAGAGGTGTGCGCCGCACCGAAATTTTATAACAGTGGTGCCGTATATCAGTGCAAGATTTGACATAGTAGTAGAGTGGATGATTACTTTCAATTTAGTATATTGGGCACGATGTTCGGGTAATAATTGTTCAAGTTATATCCATTCAAAGTTGGTGCATTCCTACTGGCCCACCCTGTATATGTTCATACTCTCATAGGCATACTATTATATAAGAACATTTATATGCATGTAAGCGTTATTTAATGTCAGTTTCGTATGTATTATGTATAATAAGAGCATTTACGGATATAATCAAAACACTTGCTTTCGTTATATTTACATCGGAGCGCTTTTATAGCGCTTTTGTTAGGACCTGCAACATTTACATCAGAACAGACCCGTGAGTATAATGTATTGTTTTGTGTGTATACACAGGTCTTTTGTGTGTATCAGCTTTGTTGTGTGTTTGAGACACGCGTGTATACACTTGTCCAAGCTTTCCCTGTGCAAATGAAACATTCAGAGGACAAATGGAGAGTCGGTCAGGCGATGTCCGGCGTCAGGACGCGATCTGCCGAATAATAATAATCCGTCTTTTGTTGCTTTTTCCGCGTCGTCAACGCAACAAAGCACGGACGGACGGACAGATCTGCATTCCACTCTCGACAGAATCACGATATATTATGTACATCTATTTATACAAGGGGGTTACCCACAAAACATAGAAAACAAGCTTTAGATATATCCATCTATCATATATATATATACATATATTTTTTAATCTCTGTGTATATATATAATCTCTGTGTGCATATATGTATATATATACTATATATATACTGGTATATGAGATGAATCCAATTTGTTGTAGAAAATCAATATTTATTTGATAAATCGTCATTCCTTGGGTTTGTCGTCCGAAACTCTGCCACACAATTACAGATCCATACAAAACTCTGCATATATATACATATATAAGTGTATATAAGTACTTGTAAGTCTGGATGTCTAGATGGACATAGCTATGCCACTATATATGCGTCGTAATTGATGTCGTGCTTAGGATTTTTGTTGAATGTTGTTATCGTCGCAGTTGCAATGTCTGTCTGCATAGTTCGCTGTCTACTAGACAAAGCAGCTCAAAAGAATGCAGTGACTACGACCTATTCCCCGTGTATATATATAGAGAGAGAGACAGACAGACAGACAGAAACAGAGGGAGGGAGAGAGGGAGACAGACAGACAGAGCGAGACAGAGAGAAGGAGACAGAGACAGAGACAGAGAAAGACAGAAAGACAGACAGACACACACAGAGAAAGAGACAGAGATAGAGACAAGGACAGAAACAGAGAAAGAGAGACAGAGACAGACAGACAGATGCAGACAGAGAGACAGACACGGTCAGAAACGGACAAAGAGCCAGGCCTTCGTCTGATGAAGGAGAATATGTCTATAGCGATGAAAATTTCGTCTGCATCATTTGCATCCTATAACCACAGTCTGTCCCATGGATGCCTCCATCAGTCGACCTCTCATTTCTCTCTTTCGCCCGAGTCTCTCCTTCCTTCCGCCAGTTCGGATGCCCTTATCCGCCCGTCAATCATTCCATCTGCTCTACTGCCTCCCATTCCGTTTGCCCGTTCAATCCTTCATCCATCCGTCCTTCCATCTGTCCTTCTGTCT
Organism: Allolobophora icterica; assembly: GCA_963556255.1. NCBI lineage: Eukaryota > Metazoa > Annelida > Clitellata > Crassiclitellata > Lumbricidae > Allolobophora > Allolobophora icterica. The sequence goes on along the minus strand of OY744607.1, from coordinate 7,070,838 downwards.
ATTCTTCCATCTGCCCTTCTGTCTATCTGTCCATTCTTCCATCTACTCCACTGTCTGCCGCTTGTCCATCCTTTCTTTCATCTTTCCTTCAGTCCGTCCATTCTTCCATCTGTTCTTCAACTGACCGTCCTTCCAATCGATGATAATTTTATAGGGGTGCTGACGAACATTTCGCCCCCTCTCTGTCGCCCGGGCGGATGGAACGGTGGACCTATGAGAGAAAGAGAGAATAAATGAAGGCAGAAAATTTGCTGAAGAAGCGTGAGCAGTGGAGGAGGGAGGGAGAATTGAAATGAGAAGTGAAAGAAAGCGACAAACTGGAAAAGAGATAGACAGACAGACAGACAGACAGACAGACAGACAGACAGACAGACAGACAGACAGATAGATAGATAGATAGATAGATAGATAGATAGATAGATAGATATATAGATAGGTAGGTAGGTAGAGAGATAGATAGATAGACAGATAGACAGACAGGCAGGCAGGCAGACAGACAGACAACAGACAGACAGACAGAGAGACAGAGACAGAGAGATGGATGGATGGATGGATGGATGGATGGATGGATGGATGGATGGATGGATGGATGGATGGATGGATGGATGGATGGATGGATAGATAGATAGATAGATAGATAGATAGATAGATAGATAGATAGATAGATAGATAGATAGATAGATAGATAGATAGATAGATAGATAGATAGATAGATAGATATCTGCAAATGTATACCGTCATGATCGTCTCTATTCTCTATTCCCTATGCGATGAATGTAAGCTACTTAGCATTGATTGATATACAGATGGAGGATTGGACAAGAAGACAGACGGACAGATAGACAGACGGAGGATCATGTCCACAGCTTTCACTCTTAGCTCACGTAGCTTCTGGATCGACATTGACAGACAGCAAATAGTTGCAATCAGCTCTAGGCTACAATTTGCATTGAACTATACATTAACAAGACTGCAGAAAACAAGAAACGATGACATAAGACAATCATTAGATATCCAAACAACTCTGATAGACAAAGTCGTTCAACGCAGACTCCGATGGTTTGGACATGTAGAGAGAATGCCAGTTGACCGAATCCCACAACGTGCACTACATGCAAGATTCGTAGGAAAGAGAAAGACGGCAGACCAAGACTACGCTGGATAGATAATATAACTGAGGACATAACATCACGGACTAACACTAAGGGGAGTAGTGGACTTGACAAATGGCCGAGGACGATGGAGATCATTTATTCGTACACACCGCCGCCAAATGGCTGACGTCAGGAACTGATGATGATGATGATGATGATGAAGCTTGATGATGATGATGATGAAGCTTGATGATGATGATGATGATGATGATGATGATGATGATGATGATGATGATGATGATGATGATGATGATGATGATGATGATGATGATGATGATGATAACGACGACGATGATGATGATGATGATGATGCTGATGATGATGATGATGATGATGATGATGATGATGATGATGATGATGATGATGATGATGATGATGATGATGATGATGATGATGATGATGATGATGATGATGATGATGATGATGATGATGATGATGATGATGATGATGATGATGATGATGATGATGATGATGATGATGATGATGATGATGATGATGATGATGATGATGATGATGATGATGATGATGATGATGATGATGATGATGATGATGATGATGATGATGATGATGATGATGATGATGATGATGATGATGATGATGATGATGATGATGATGATGATGATGATGATGATGATGATGATGATACAATTACAGAGGGCCTCTTTGTGCATCGCATCGAAAAAACTAACAATGGGAAGGTAAGATCAGGTAAGGTTAACCAAGGTAAGTTTAAGTAATATAAGTTAAAGATATGATAAGAACTGATAAGGTGATGTGAGGGACATTGAAATAAATGGACAGGTAAAGTAATATAAAAACCTTTAAAATGAGGTAAGAACAGGTAACGTGATGCAGCGTAAGGAAAATTAAGGCACAAGATTACACTAGATTATATTAGATTGGATAATAAATTAGATCAAATTGGATTACAGTGCCTTTGAAATGTTCCTAAAATGCTCTTTATAAAAGTCCATATACATTCAACACCCACCGGGACTCGAACCACGAACGCTACGGCGAAGGGCTTCCGTCTGGCCACTTGACCGCTGAGACCCTATCGGTTGGGTTGCTGAGCGTGACATGTCTTGAACACGACAGGCAGACCGCATCAGCAGCAGCAGCAGCATCTAGGGATGATGCTGATTAGTATGGTTGGCATGAGATGCTGTTATATTTTAAGCATCTTCCTCATCGGTCCCAAACAGAGCAACGAAGTCCAGTTCTCTCGCGCCGAAATTAGCAGACGACAGGAACAGGTACACTGCTGCTGTGTACACATGCGTACACTATGTACACACATAAAATGTACGCCAACTAACGTACACAAACAAATCGTACACGCACCTACATCCACACCCATAATGTACATCATTGTACTCACTAATGTGATGCAGCTAATGAACACAAACTCATGGGTACACATTATGGTACACACAAATGTACATACTGAGGTGCAAACGTAATGTGTACACATTATTGTACTCAAAAATGTACACAATAATGTGCAAACACTATTGTTTACACAATATTGTACACACAAATGTACATAGTGAAGTGCACACACTAATGTGTGCAAAGTAATGCAGACAAATACGTACTAATGTTTTCTTAAACATAAAATACTATACGTTGTACAATTGCGACGAGGATGCATGCTAACGTATAAACAATAGTATACATTAATACACAAACACATCTCTTATGTAGTTTCCCAGATCTGTGTGTCTTTCGATAAAAGCTGTGGAATGTATGGAATGTACCTGATTCTGCTAAACATGCCTGAGAGGCCGTTGGCCGACCTCCCTAAGACCTGCATGCCCTATGCAGTAACACGGGCGCTGCTAACCAAGGCCTGCGAAGTGGTCTATCTCTTGGGTGGTTTATGCCTTGGTGGTCTCTCTTTTTGGGGTCCATATCTTGGGTGGTCTATATCTAGGGTGGTCTGCCACTTGGGCGGGCCACCTCTTGGGTGGGCTACCTCTTGGAGGGTCTACCTCTTGGGTGGGCTACCTCTTGGAGGGTCTACCTCTTGGGTGGGATACCTCTTGAAGGGTCTACCTCTTGGGTAGGCTACCTCTTGGAGGGTCTACCTCTTGGGTGGGCTACCTCTTGAAGGGCCTACCTCTTGGGTGGGCTACCTCTTGGACGGTCTACCTCTTGGGTGGTCTGTCTTTATTTTAAGGCTGCAAGTTTACTTCATAGAAGACAACAATTACAGTTGATGAATAGCACCCGGTCAACGCCTGGCGTGGCTTTAGCAATGAGCAATAGTCTCTGCCAGAGGCGCTTTCTGAAGCGTTATGGGCGACGGCTCGCGTTTCTTAGGTAGAAACCCGCAACGTGTCCAACCGCAATTGAGAGAAGTGTATGAGTAACAGCTTCTTCTCCTCTTCTAACAGAAGTGTCGTCATTTGAAATCCCGAGAGTTTCGCAACGTGCTTGTTTGTGATTGATGCAGACGCCATGTTGTTGCTCCGTTGAGGGAAACCGTGCAAAGTCTTGCGGTTGCTCAGAGAACATTTGTACAGTGTCTTCGATAGTTTCCTATTAGAAACAATGTATTAGAAACACTGTAATAGAAAAACTGTATTAGAAACACTGTATTAGAAACACTGCATTAGAAACTCTGCATCAGAAACTCTGCATTAGAAACTCTGCATTAGAAACTCTGCATTAGAAACACTGTATTAGAAACACTGTATTAGAAACATTTTACTAGAAACACTGTATTAGAAACACTGTGTTTACTCGTGGAGAAACAAATGTCTAGCTGCCATGCAATTTACACCAAGAACTACATGGTGCGCGAGTGATTAACTTAGCACAAGTCTGGGATTTATATAAATTCAAGAACATTACGCTGAGTTGACAATTAGTGAACATTGCATAGAATTGATAACTGGGAACATTCCATCAAATTGAAATTGGGAACATTACATAAAATTGACAAGTTGGAACATTACGTGGAATTGACAGTTGGGAACATTACATAGAATTGACAATTGGGAACATTACATACAATTGACAATTGGGACCATTACATAGAATTGACAGTTGGGAACAACATACAGAAATGATAATTTGAAACTTTACGTGGAATTGACAATTGTGAATAATACATGGTATAGGCCCCCTACATACATACATGTTTAACATTCGCCTAACAAGGATTCATGCTCGTAATCTTCTACAATAAATGGAATTAATCTTCATGAACTGTTTGTAGGTCGATGAAACATTTCTCTGTCCAAAGTGTTCTGCGACCCAAGAAGTCTCGTCCAGTTTCATCGAAGTCCCATCTGCTCAGAGTAAGTCCTCCGACGCAGGAACGGAACCGGAACACGATGAGGCTGAATATGAAGATCAGCTTACTACACACGGAGTCTGGACAACACACAGTCAGTAGCTTATTTCTCTCACAATGGGACGAATTGTGTAAAACAACCGGCATTCGTACAGCGCATTTTTGTTTCTATAATTCTCCACGCGTAGCTAGATAATTCAGACCTACTGTGTTATTTTGAAGCGTAGTGGACTAAGTCTGGACTGGTTCCGATTGACTGATTGCTCATTGACACGGAACGGAACATACAAGTATGTTTGTATTTATCTGGCTCTTTATGTTGCGCATTTTTCAACGTCACAGTGCAGTACGTGAATGAATTTGAAAATGTTTTATATATAAACTTATCGTTTTAAAATTATTGTTTTTGTTCGGAGGCATCAAAATAGGCCCTAGGAGATGAGTAATGATTGCATCGATGTTACAGTAATGATTACAAACTATTTTCTTTTCATCGTATTTTAGCAAATAATTTACTACCTTCAATATTCGGCTATCACTTTCTTATTTTATTTCAAAATTTTTTCTTTGATTTTAAGTAAGTGACTATTTGAATAAATTTATAATCCACCATAGGCAGTCACTCGGTGTTAGTGGAACTTATCTTCTGGATATTGATATGATTACTGCTTGGTTTAGAAACTTTAGATGCGCCCTAGGTTGATACCTTGACGCATTAAACACCGGCGCAATAGAAATTACTAACTACATTACAATTGCATTGTATGCTTAACTTGAAGCTTCCGAAAGAGGTGAATCGTTTGAGGATAACACATCCTCTCCCTATTCCTCCTCCTCCTCCTCTTCCTCAACTGATACGAGCTTTGACATTCCAACCCCCGATGGACCAGATCCGGAACCACTTGTCCTCTTTTCTCCAGAAGATCCTTTCTTCAGGACACCGGAAGTGGATGCGACGTACTCTCCGACGGAGACCTGCGCTCTACCGAACGATCGGTTGGCCATCGACGCTGGTGGAACTTCCTGGTGGTGTTCAAGTCCAGAGGGCCAGGAACCGGTTGATCCGGATTTCTTTTGTGACAAATCGGGGGCCGCTCTTAGGGTTTCTTCCGACCTAGATGATGTTGAGCAAAAAGACGACGGAAACGCTGACGAAGCGCAGAGGTTTGGTGATGAGTCGACTAAAGATGAAGGTCATGCTTCTTCTACATCAGTGCAGCTTCCATCCTCCGTATCACTGCATCCTCCAGCCTCCGAATCAACGGACCATGCACCCTCCGCATCAGCACATCAAAGAGACGACTATTCGTGGGACGCTACCACTCTAGTCCCACCGTATCCCGGCTCTCAAAAGGATGAGGAGGAAGAAGAGAGAATTCCGGTTCCACACAGCAGCAGCAGCAGCACCGAGCTGTCTGCGACTGATCGGACAAGTGACGATCATCAATCAGACGGGACCTTTGATGTCGCCGCGTCGCAGTTCCTGACGCTCTGTGTGTCGGAAATTCTTCAAGACGTCGAAATAATCGGGTTGCAGAGGTCAGATGACTCCTCCTCCTCCTCCTACAGCTCCGCTCCAACCAAAACGAGGAGGACAAACAGCAATCCGTTCCTGACATCGGTGGAATGTCTTCGCATTGAGGATGAAGTATTTTCTGATCGTTCTGCGGAAATATACGAGTCTCTTTTCGACAGAAGATCCCTGGACGACGCAGAGGCAACGTCCGATGAATGCCCGGTTTTCCCGGACGAATCAGATCCTATTCCTTCTAACGCATGGGCGCGAGATGCGGGGTCGCTTCTAGATCATTCAACTCTGCCGCAATTCCCCGAATATTGGGAACAGTCTGAGGAAATCCGGGAGTTACTGAGGATGCATTGTGAATCCGTGCCCACAGAAGTTCAAATTGGAATTTGCCAGACAAGAAACACTCAAAGTTCGATCGATGGAACCTCTTTTGGAACCTCCTGGTCCCTGAATCCTCCTGAGTCCAGTTCTTTCCAGATCGAAGAGAACCACTTCGTTGTCGAGCACCGTCAACCGGAAGTCACAGAACCTCAGATCCAGTCTTCGTCGGTCAAGAACTCCGACGGTCGGACATACAGCTACGAAACGATGAAACTGTATCCGGTCACCGAACA
>OY744607.1:7049238-7059238 GCA_963556255.1 Allolobophora icterica | reverse complement strand
GGAATCAATTGTTTACTTGCGTCGCTGGCGCTCCAAGAAGATTAAGCCACAACTGGATTCGAATCCTATGCAGTAAGCAGAATGGAAGAATGACCTGGAAGAGGATAGAAGAATGACCTTGGAAGAGGATGGAAGAATGACCTTGGAAGAGGATGGAAGAATAAATTGGAAGAGGATGGAAGAATGACCTGGAAGAGGTTTATAACTCCTGATTCAAACATCAGTGAACCTAGATAAAAAGAAATAGAGTTTCCGAGATCAAGTTCCGCGAACCAACTTTAGTACTGTAATCACCAGCTATAATGTAAAGAAATAAACTTATATGGCGCCATTGCAGAAGTTACTTTCGGAAGATGAATAACAGGAGGAGAGAGGAGATAGCCAGGATTGACTGGAAATGCTGTATAATGTATTTCGGTCTAGGTAGCTTGCAATTTGTGTAGCGTCTCCCTAGGTATACATATGCCTAGGTTAGGCATACATTTTGGGACAACATTGTTCCAGTGTGTATGTGTGTATGTTTGTGTGTGTTTGTGTGTTTGTGTGTGTTTGTATGTGTCTTTGCTGGCTTGGAGATACCAGACTTTGTCCAGCATAGTGTTACATCTGAATTGATATTAGTTTTGTGCGCGCACCTTGTCTTTAGGCGGGAAGCCTCGACGACCTCCAGTGCAGACAGGTACGACGCAGACTGCCTGCGCTTCCACCATCATCGGAGCAGTGGAACTCTTCCGCTGTTGCTGCGGCTGCTGCGGCAGGTAGACCTCTGCGACTAGCAGAGATAAAGAAGATCCGTCCGATGCTGAAAACTCGATCCTTATCGGCTGATGCAACCCATCATCAGTCGGGAGGACCTCTCGCCTCCTCCCGTCAACGACCACACCCAAAGTGCCTGGCAATGTCTCGCTCTCTGTCCGTCGAAGGCAGGACTCGGGAAGCGGAGCCCGCAGCGGTCAACGCCCCGTTCCATCAAGACCACCGAAGTGGGAGGTCCGTGAATTCACAACAGCAGCAGCAGCCGGTTGTTGTTGGAGATGCCCGCCACAGACGCTCCTCTTCGACCAAAAGCCGATCCAAGTCGGCTGAAGTGACGCCCAAGGCTCCCGTCTCCTCCGTCTTACCGCCTCGGTCCTACTCCGCCGACGACCGGCATGCAGTTGCCATTCGGCCGGTGTTGACCGGAAGCGGTTTCACTTCCGGTTTTCAAACCGCTGATGATTCTGGGATGGACGGATACACAACAACGGCGTCGTTTATGCAGTCCAAAGATGGTGATGGTGCTGATAGTTGGAGGACTGCACTACACGACGAACAGGAAACGTTTCGAAACACAGAAATTGAAGCAAGGTTTGACAAGCAAGACCTAATGGACACTTCAGCAGATGATGAGTCGGGTAGAGACGCCTCCACGAACCAAACTGGCTACGCTCTGGTTTCAGTGGAGAACACTGAATTCCCTGTTGCTAAGAGTCGCCAGAAGGTACCTCCAAAGGTTCCGCCAAGACCACGAAAATCTCTGAAGAAACCAGAGGTAAAGGATGAGCAGGAAGAAGTAGCTCCTCCGTTTGTTTCGGTATTCGGATTGTCTGTGCCCACTTCCGTTCACAGTTGGATGCTTCGCGTTAAGGACGAGGTGAAGATCGTTACTGCGACGAAACGGTTACGCTTGGACGAAGCTGAGGAGGTGAGAATCATGGAAGCGGAACTGGCCGTGAGAACGAAGGAACGAAGGAGAAGTGCGCTGATAGCGGAACAGGAAGAACGGGAGAAAAGAAAAGCGAAAGCCGCCATCGAAAAGGCCGAGGCCGAGGCTCTTTCAGTCAGCTGCAGTAACGCTTCGGAATCTATGTTCATCCAGAAAAGGCTTTTCGATTCGGATGTACATACGAAGCACTTTCTCAACGACGACCTCGGAGCGTGGACGACTGCACCAGATGACCAACAATTTCGTTTCGAGGAAGCCTCGCAGTTCGTCATTCGTCACAAACGACAGACCTCCGACCCGATCTTCTCCGCAGCTCCTCGCCGTCTTAGGAATTCCGACCTCGGATCGATCCCGACAAATTTCGAAACACTTCCTCGCTTCGACAAGTCCAAGGCCACTCCTGAGAGAGCCGCACCGCAGCCGATCCATCTCGGCATCACGGTCCTGACGCAGAGGAAAGCCGACGTATCGCCGCCGCAGGTCGCCGGTTCGCAGCCGACTTTCTTGGCGGAGAACGTCCCTCAGGCGAGGTCCGTGTCGGCGGGAAGGCTGACCAGCGGCTCGACGGGATCTCTACCCATGATGCTATCGTCCTCCAGCGAATACCGGATGGAGTTCTACGCTCGAGAGTGTGAGGCTTTGAGGAAGAAGAAGGAGAAGATCGATCGTCTGCAGCGGGAGATCGATCGCAGAAGACAGCACCTGGCGGAAACGTTGCGACAGTGCGAGAAGCTTCGCGTCGACGCCCATCGAGCGGAGCCTGAGCCACGCCCAGTCGGGCACGACGAGAGTCCGTCCTCCACTCTTCCAGCTTCCGGTGCCGACGAGGATCCCGAAAGCAAGGGACTGATCAGACCAATCGATTATCCTATCGATCCGGAGAAGTACTACGTGAAATTCGAACCATCACCGCCGCGGGATTCGGTGCCGAACCCGGAACACGCGTCCGATTTGTCGGTCTACAGTTCCTTCGAGTACATCGTCCACAAAACGGAACACGCCCAACAGAAGCGCCGACCGGATTCCGCCTTCCGCGGGGTCTCGTCCCCCGCGTGGTCCTCCCTGCCCCACTGCGGGCAGACCAGACGTCAGGACATCGACGGCCACGCCCTCTCCGATGCTGCTCCTTACTCCGAGTCCGAGGACGCGTACTACTACAGTCACGGCACCTACGGCAGCAGCAGTCACGATTCGGGTGTCAGCAGCACGATCACTGGTACGGACACCCTGCCCTTCAGGGAGCAGACCCCACCACCTGCTCCACCCGCTCGTCCTCCCCCTCGAGCGATCAGCGATCGAAGACGGAGTGCGCGGCCGGACCACGGCCCGGTCAACAACTACGTCCCTGCCAATGGAACGCCACCTATGCCGATCCTAGACGACGTAGCCAGCAGATCGAGGAACGTCCTGCGCGGAATGGGCAGCCGACCGCTTTCCGACGACATGGAAAAGTACTTCCATTCAGAAGGTGATATTTAAGATCCAATTACTTCTATAGCGCCACTTTAACAACGAACAAGGCATCAATTGATGGTCTTTCGGGTGAAGCCGTTGTCAAAAGAATATCACCAAAGACCAAGTTATGACCCACTACGTCTTCATACAGTTGCCGTTCCTCCATCACCTGCCCATTTAATAACTTACATATCTACTCATTTGCTAGCATTTCCTTTTACTTGGTCGCTTGATTGTCAGCTTGCTTGGTTAATTAATTACTTGCCTGCTCATTCGCTTGCACACTTACAATTGTACACATGAAGTTGTTCAATCTTTGCTAACATGCTCGCTTAGTCCCTGGCTTTTCTTAACTAATTCCAGTGGCTTCTTCTAGAATTAATGCTGCATAGAAAGGATAAGTAGATGCTAAATGCAATGCGGCATACAATATAACTAAATATTAATACGATATTAGATGCTAACAGGCTACAATAAATTTTGAATGGAGTAGATGCTACTACAAATAACAATTCAATTAATTTGTGAACAGTGACAATTCTCTTGAAGTTTCTAGGCTTTTTCAGTAACAACAGCTCGTTCCTCCGCTGCCTTAAGCTCATAACTGATATACTATAATAATACTTTATAATAGTATATCTGTAAATAAGACCCTAGTTAGAATACGAAGTCTTTATTAGTAATGCAACTGGTCTGTATAAGAGGATTTGAATCAGCGTCCTTGGACAGAAAGCTCACCAATCACCATCGGTTACTTTTTGTATAATTTCTTTGCGACGAGTCATCGCAAATTGCCAATTTAGTCGAATTGCACCGAGGTGCGAAATTTATTCGATTGTCTCGTATTGCCTCATTGATTGCCGCGCTTGGTTGTCGCCTTGATTCGATTGCCAGCGGTTTCTCGGGTGCAGCGCGGTCGCTCGGCAATCCCAATATTGATGTTGGAAATCCTAGAACACAAACGAATACAGAACCGTCGCATAAGCCGAATATAATTGCGACACAAACGATCTGTCGACTTTCGGTGCAACGCCATCGAAAAATCGCTCTTTCGCCGACCAGCATCGGTCGTTGCAAACAACTCAGCTCACGTATGAGCAGAAAATTACCCTCTTCCAGTAGGTGCACCGTCGGAAACGTCTACGTCAAATGCGCCCGACAAATGCGCCCCGATAAATAAGCCCCCAAAAATGCGTCACGACAAATGTGCCCTGACAAATGCTCCCCGACAAATGCTCCCGACAAATGTTCCCCGACAAATGCTCCCCAACAAATGCGCCCTAACAAATGCGCCCTGACAAAATCAAATGCGCCCCGACAAATGCGCCCCCCATAAATTAACCCCTACAGACGCTTTAAACTAAATTATGTTAGGCATGCAAGAATAATATCTAACATGACCTAAGGCCTTCTATAATGTCGCTGTAATAATGTTGAGTCGATGGTCGCTAGTAAGCCAAATTCCAGGGAGAGTCCGGTCGATAAAAGCCAAGAGGGGAATCCATAAAGACACCGAAACAGCCTACGTGGGAAATGAATCCAGGAAAAGATAAAGTTTTGGTCGAGACCTGAGAGCCATAACAGTCTATGCAGAACCAATGCTTGCCGGAAGAGAGTTTTGGAGCCTAGAGCGAGCAATGGCAGAATAACAATTAGGCCTACACGGAAAACGCATTCAGTACATAGAAAGGTTTCCTTAAGACTGTAATATTATTTTTCATGTTGGTTTAATTAGTCATAAAGTGTTGACCCATAACAGTCCCAAATTCAGAGAAATCCCCCCCCCCCGTCTATGAGCTGAATTGTGCTGTAGGTGTGTGTCACAGCCTGTACTCGCGATTTACATAACTGTAGATATTTTATTGTTAGTGACCTCCTCTACCAGGCCACCCTCCAATATTTGACCACAAAATCCTGTTCAGGACTTAATCATTCCGCAGCTTTGTAGACCGTTGAAAGATGTGATGATGATGAGGAGGAGGAGAAGGAGCAGGAGCAGGAGGATAGTGAAGAGGAGGAAGAGGAGGAGGATAGTGAAATACAACGTATAGTGCGTCGTTATCGGCCGATAAAAATATCTTTCCAGTTCCCAATAGTCGTGAAGACCGGGGATGTTCAACGACTTCATCAAAAAGACCTAACAACAAATGCTATTGCAAGCAACATTCAACGAATGGTCTTAATTTTTATCGCGTTTGTATACAGATGCTAGACCATCCTATTGGACTTTCACCGGAGGCGGACCTACATTGTTGTGCCCTGAAACTTGAACTGTTATGGGGGCGTCTTCGCAAATAGACACGAAAGACACTTATGTCTACAATCTGAGTCGCTTCTGGGGGCTGGGACCAGGGGTCATTAAGCTTCAGCTTCATTCGTTTCATGTTAGATCCGCCTCTGACTTTCACACATTGTCCAAAACGAAATTGACAACCAATAACTCGCACTTCTGCAAACAACTCGAGTCACATCACCGCCCGAAGGTAAGGAACACTTCTTAGCAAACAAAGTCAAACGTTCTGCCATCGGCATTAATACCCAGTCTTCTGTAAAAAGAACGAAGAACCACACAAGAACGACTTGAGTCTGAGACTTTATGAATTTCATTGTATTCCCTGCTATTGTGTCCAAAATAACGCAAACTTAGTATCTATTGAAATTGCGGACTGGAATTAGAAGAGGATAACCGTCAAAATTAAATACAATTGAGGATTTTCAAATAAAAAAGAAACACGCAGCGTATACGCCTTTCAAATATATTGATGCATTGATTATAACGAAGATTAAATCTCTGTTCATTAATTTTAAAGACGCTATTATAACAACAAAACTCGTTCTTTCAATCCCTCAGGCTTTCCACTTCAAAGTTGTTTCACCTTATCAAGAATTCCTTCAAAGTTCCATCCTATCTTTCTCGTCTCAGGAATCTCCCTGTCTGTCTGTCTGTCTGTCTGTCTCTGTCTCTCTTTCTCTGTGTGTCTCTGTGTCTGTCTGTCTGTCTGTCTGTCTGTCTGTCCGTCTGTCTGTCTGTGTCTCTCGCTGTCTCTATCTCTCTGTCTATTTCTGTCTCTGCCTCTCTATCTGTTTCTCTGTCTCTGTCTCTGTCTCTCTGTGTGTCTGTCTCAGTCTCTCTCTTTCTCTCTCTCACTCTCTCTCTCTCTCTCTTTCTCTCTCTCTCTCTCTCTCTCTCTCTCTGTCTCTCTGTCTCTGTCTCTCTCTGTCTCTGTCTGTCTGTCTGTCTGTCTGTCTGTCTCTCTCTCTGTGTGTCTCTGTGTCTCTCTCTCTCTTGGCAGACGGACTTGGATCCCCACTTGGTGTCTCTGAACAACCCTTATGACACGACGCAGCGCTCTTGAATAAGTTGGTGCCCTGCGCGTAGCTTAAAAGCAGCACTTTAGAAATTTCTAGATTTCTGAATACGGTTTCAATTTGCTTTAGATTTGAACTTCAATCGATGTTGAAGTTCTTCAAAATGTCCTTCGTGCAACGTTACTTAATACTTAACAAGTGTTCTTAAGTTCTATTGGTTACAAAAATCCTAAATTGCAGTACGCAAAAATGTTATAAGATAATCGTCAAACTGATTTTTACAAGGTGTACCTGTACCAGAATTCTCATACTATCCAAAATATTCTAAGTGAACTCAGAGGCGATGTTTTGGCGCATTTGTCGGAATTAGTGTCCCATTTGTCATGATTACTTGAGCCGCATTTGTGGTGGCCTATTTGTCGTGGACTATTTGTCATTGGTGCTTTTTACGGAGCACGTTTCATTCATTGTGGACCGTTAGCCAAACCAACCAGCACTGTTAATTAAACGGCTGATCAATAGTATCGATCGGACGATCATTAATTGTCGGGTCCTGTGCCAAGAAATAATTTAATCCTGATTAATTCCGCGCTTCAGATGGAACGGACTTCGATGGCTTTTACACAAACGGCTTCGAATGTTTTGGAAGAAAATGGATGGAATAGTTTACCTAAAACGATGACCTTTGCTCTGTGGGAATGTGTTTGAATTCTTGTGAAAATTGGCCACGATCACCTTAATATATACGAACACAAGAAAAGCATTGCAAATGCAATGAGTTTCTTGTAACGATATTATTTGCTCAATGTCGGAATATAATGATAACAGTTCGCCTTGTCTCCTGCGGATAGGCTACCTTTTTCCTGGTCTCTGGCAATCGGACTTGGACCTCCACTTAGCGTCTGGGCAACCACTCTGACATGACGTAGCACTCTTAGCTTTACAGTAGCGCTTTAGAAATTTCAAGATTACGATAACGATTACATGTCTTGTAGAGAATAGTACTCTCCATTCTGGTTCATAGCAGAATAGGCCTTGGATGACCCTAGCGATGAGTCACAATATAAAACCTACATTACTGCAATCGGCTTGCATGAAAAGAATTGAACCAGCGACCATTTATCCTAACCAACTCATCAACCAAACCATTACGATACCACGTCCTCCATGCACCCATGAACTCAACAAAATTGTCCGTGGTCAACATAATACTAGATAAAAATGGTTCCGATAAAAAAAACTTTTTTTTCTAGAGCCATTGCAACTGATGTACAAGGAAGGCAGCGAAGGCAGCGTGGCCGAATCGATAGACGAATCTGCCATGGACGGGGGAACTACGCTCCGCAGGAACATGGATCGAAGGCAGTTCGTAAGTCACGCATACGCCCTCGCGCTGGCTCTAAGCGCATCCAGATACAGATGTTTAACATGCCCAGAGAGACAGAGATACGTGCGTAGCAGACAGTCTTTCAGCTCTGAACCCGGGTTCGAAACCCGTTAGAGTAATAGAGTCGATTCACCCCCACTCCTCTGTGGTTAATGACATCCTATAGCTATCGTGGTCCTTAGTGTCCACCCAGTCTCGTAGAGAAGGCAGATATCAACATCAGAGAGTTGACAGAAATATATATTATATGCATGGGCGTCTGCAGGAATTTTTCTAGGGAGGGGCAAGATTTTGTAGAGGGCAACACTTTTGTAGGGGGGAGCAAAATGACGTTTATCCATAGAATAGCTAGCTATTCATAAACACAGAACACGTGACAACTTTAAAAATAAATAATGGTCAACGACTTACCTAAATAAGTAACATGTTTTTGCAGTGAAAATCGTGTTGGGATTGTTGTAATAATCTTAATAATGAAAAGATGTTATTTTTGTAAAATATTAGCAAAACCCGGAAGGGGCAATGCTCCCTTGTTTCCCTCAGGACGCCTAGGATTATGTGTTATATAATATATAACGGACGGGGATTCTGCTCTGAAGAGGTGTTCAATGCATTTATTTTTTGGTTGTATCCAATGTTAAGAGACATTCTATAGTTACCATGACTCTCTACTTCAACGCTGTGACACGGGTAAATGGAGAAGAAATGTATTCAGCCGACGAATGTGCGTAGTTGCTATTAAGCGACGATAAGGCTAAAGGAAGATGATTAGCGTCGCTCTCCTCCTTTATCCAGGCTTAGGACTGGCACACCCCGAGTAGGCCTATAAGGGAGTGGCGTTGTCTTAACGATTAGCTGGGCAGTTCCTGTTTAACGGCGCTCTGGCGCAAATTTTGCCCTCCTACTTTATCCACGATTTGGACTGGCACCATCCGTGTGCGGCATTGGCTGACTGAAGTATGGATTCAAAGAGTTTAAAGACATCTTATGCTCTCAACGGCCATTAACGTCAATAGGAAAACATTTGCTTTGTTTTCACTGTAACTGGGACTTTCAATATACACTAATAATTGACTAACTACTGTTTAACAACGCTGTGTCATAACAAAGATGATTAGCGTCTCACTCCTCCTTTATTCAGGCTCGGGACTGGCACTGTCAGAGTACGGACAGTGGCGGAATAGAACCGATTATTGAACGCGAGTGAGAGACACGGAGATACATGTAGATGTCTAATACAACTGAGAATTTGGTCTGACATCAGAGTCAGCGATCGTATAAATGGTTCTATACACATCTTGTGTTACAGTACTGTAAACATAGGACATTGTACGAAGTTACTGTAAAACCAAAACGGATTGTTTTGCTGGCAGTTTCTCTTACTCGTTTGTCTTGTTTTCAGCGAGCAGTGATTTCCACTCTACACAAATATTCCTTTCCTACTAAACGCATTCTACTTACCTCGGATTCAAAGGACAGAACGTTCAAAGGTATCTTTTAAGAAATGTAAAAATATATCTTTCGCAATCAAATCAAATAAAAATTTCATTATAGAAAATATCCATAGGTTTTATGTCGGCGTACTTTACAAATGGCAGTAATCTCTCGCAATCTTGCATTAGTGTCATTTGCAAGGCGAGATTTACAGCATGAGTAAGATTAAAACTATGCTCGTGAATAATCTGGTGCCAAATTATGGGCACTAAACAATTTTTTTAGTTAATAAACTAAAACTATTTTCCAACTACAAAAAATAGTTTAACTAAAGTTGGCAACTGATTTTGGAAATTAGTTAACTAAACTAAAATAAAAGTAGTAAAACTTTTTCCAACTTTTTACGACAAACATTTTCTCAATAAAAGAGGTTAAGTGAACTGTAATAATGAAAAGCGTCAATGACAATTTCACCTTCAAACTATGCAATGTGTACTGTTCTAGCATACAGTTACAGGTGTACTGTAAGTAGTGTATGAATTTTAAAACACAGGCTGCTAATGCTAAAACCATGCAGTGCTAAAATGTTTTTTGCTGATAGTGTTCAATGTCGACTGTGGAAAAAAGGTTGCATATTCCTGATTTCTTTAGTTAAACTTTTTAGTTAGCAACTAAAATTTTTTAGTTATACTATGGTTTTAACTAAACTA
>OY744607.1:6776738-7044238 GCA_963556255.1 Allolobophora icterica | reverse complement strand
AGATCGGTAGTACAGCACGCCACATCGGAGAAACACACTAAAAATGTGAAGCAGATGAAGAAGAATACAATCGTGACGAGCTTTTTTAGAAAACAAAATGCTTTAAAACTATACTTAGATTCTGTTCTATCAGTGCAATTGCAAATGTTAAAAATGTTTCTTGAATCTCCCGGATTCGTATCCTTAGGAGGTGGCAACCCTATGTGTAGAGATTATTATACTGCTATAGTAGTTGCATGAATCTTACAGACTCTTATGACGGAGCCGACAAGGAATCGACGCAGTTGGCCTCCGACGTTCCTGATTCCGTTCTTGACCGGAAGTTGGTCCTACTGACTTCCGGTGTCGTAAGACCACTCGATGACGATGTCGGCGACCGAAGAACACCGTCCCTTCTTCCCGGAAATGAAGATTCGGTGGGGTCAATGGGGTCAAAGAATCGTCGTCGCTTTGACCCAAAAAGAGGCATTAATGTGAGACAATGCACAGCCGTAGACTCATTGTTTTGATTATTCACCAACTCATTCGTTCACTAATTCATTCAGTCGCTCACTCATTCCCTGTAATTGTAATTTATTTTTAATTATTTTGTCTATGGAATGATCTTCTGGATATTGCCCTGATTACGGCTTGGTTTAGGTGCGCCATCGGCTGATGCCTTGTGCATTAGACACCGGCGCAATAGAAGTTATAAATTACAATTACAAATTACACTTATTAACTTCTATGGCGCCTGTATTAGACTCCGATGCGATAGAAGTTGCTAATTACAATTAATATGAATGTTCGTTTGTCATTCTGCGAATTCTATATCAGAGCATTCGGCCTAACGATGTTCACATTTGCAACAAACATCGGCGACTTTAGGCTAAAAGTCGTGTAAGCTACTTCATTCCCTCTTTTCCATTATTTACTGTATTTACTGTAATATTTAATCTCTAGCACTAGACGAGTTGGCGCGAACAACATGGCTAGGGTCATTACACCAAGTACACTCATCGGGCTCGATGCCGTAATCGACGGTTCACCGGCCAGGGCGTTATACAGCGCCCTTCAGAAGCACTCCCACCCTAAGCATTCCCTGCAAAACAAACGGTTTTCGAATTCTGTTGAGAAAGGACAGAGCGTCGATTTGTGGTTAAAGATGCATCCAGACACTACAGATTTTCACATTTTGTCTAACATCGAGCAGACGGCATAGAATATTATCAAAACATTGAATGTAAAATTAATGCAATGTAAATCCTACGTAAATGCAATGTAAATCCTACGTAAATGCAATGTAAATCCTACGTAAATACAATGTAAATCGTACGTAAATGCAATGTAAATCATACGTAAATGCAATGTAAATCTTATGTAAATGCAATGTAAATCTTATGTAAATGTAATGTAAATCTTATGTAAATACAATGTAAATCCTACGTAAATTCAATGTAAATCCTACGCAAGTGCAATGTAAATCCTACGTAAATGCAATGTAAATCCTATATAAATGCAATGTAGGCCTGTATGCTTTATCAGACTGTTCCACGAGGAAGACGGTCCAACGAACGATGGGCTCATTTCTAAAACACTATAAAACTAGTCATGTAATGTAACAACGCATTTATATAGCGCTTATCAACACCTCCCAAATCTCCGAGTAATGTATGAAACAGAAACAAGTGCGTATGTATCTGTGTGTAGACGTTTCCTAACGGGTCCACTTGATTTAGACGAACAGTTTCTGTCATGGGAGAGTCGTTAAATTGTGTTCACTGTCTGTAATTTCAGTCGCCGTCAAATCGAGACAATGGCTTCCTGGGCGAAATTCAGGTAGATTATGCATCATAAAAGCCTCTCTAAAACGTCCATAATTCGAGCCAATTTTGCTCCACTTTCTGGCATAATTTTGCCCCGTCGTCTACTGGATGGTTTAAACGCATCTGGAACACTGGTTAACTGTAGGCTCATTAAAAACACGTCAATGATGATTCTAGTCGAGGGATATAATTTGACGCGTGTGTTTTAAATTTCTACCACCAATCCTTGTGAATTAGGACACAGCTGTGGCGATTACGATACCTCTCAACACTTACAGCTACTTTGTAATTTCAGTACAGTATCTTTTTCAGTTACAACTAAGTTACAACGATTACCATGGTGCTGTTTACTCTGCATCTACACGTAATCTTTGTAATTCCTTTCAGTTACAACTGAGTTACGATAATTATGATGGTGCTCTATACTTTGCATCTAGACGTAATCTTTGTAGTTTTGTTTCAGTTACAACTGAGTTACGACGATTACGATTGTACTTTGAACGTCCATGTAATTCAAGCTCGTTACCTGCAGCCGGTAAAATTTAAGAGCGGATATGCGGATCCTTTCGTCAAAGTCTATCTCTTACCGTACAAGAGGTATGGTATTCCACATGTCACAAATTGACAATGAGTAAACTTGTATCTGGGATGATTCAATTACCAACAGAGGGTAATTTGTGTCGTAGACTCCAGAAGCTCGCAGGGCTTTCTCGTTCATTACTTCATTCCTTCATGCAAATCGTCCTCTTGTTCCGTTCGTTCATTAGTTAATTGCAATCGTAAATTCCTAATTTCTAAAGCGCCACTCTAAAGCTAAGCGCAAAGCACCAGCTTATGCAAGAGCGCTGTTACTTGCTGAACGCGCTTAGGCAATCGCTCACTGGTTGATTTGTTCACGGAGGCGTGCTCGATAGTGTAGTTGTTAGAGTGATGGACTGTCAAGCAAGAGGTCGGGGTTCAAATCCCCGCCAGGGCAGAAATTTTGTTCGTGATTTCTGCTCCACCTGCGGCCCATAGCCAACTCAGCTATAATGAGTACACTACCGCACACTGTCGGTGATGAGATGAGATGGCGAGAGAGGACTGGCCACCAGTTTTCATATGCTGAGGCTAAGAAAATGAAGTCGCTAGCACTTCACACCCATGGCTGTCTCAGGATTAGCTTAAGGGACTGCTCTTCTTCTTCTTCTTCTTCTTCTTCTTCTTCTTCTTCTTCATCTTCTTCTTCTTCATCTTCTTCTTCTTCTTCTTCTTCTTCATCTTATTCTTCTTCTTCTTCTTCTTCTTCTTCTTCTTCTTCATCATCTTCTTCATCTTCTTCATCTTCATCTTCTTCTTCTTCTTCATCTTCATCTTCTTCATCTTCTCCATCTTCTTCTTCTTCTTCATCATCTTCTTCTTCTTCTTCTTCTTCTTCTTCGTCTTCTTCCTCATCTTCATCTTCATCTTCTTCATCATCATCATCTTCTTCTTCTTCATCATCTTCTTCATCTTCTTCTTCATCTTCTTCATCTTCTTCTTTCCTGAACGCGATGCAATAGTTCAATGGTTCGTTTGTTCCTTTATTTGTTCATGCAATGGAGCATCGGTTCGTTTGTTTATTTGAACTCAAAATCTTTGTGTTTTCTTTTTCGTTCTTTAGTCGAACGGAGAGTAAGCGACGGGCGAAGTGCGTCCTTCGGACGCTGAATCCAGAGTGGCATCGAACGATGGTCTTCCTCGATGTCCGTCCGAGTGAACTTCCCCTCAAGACACTCGATGTCAGCGTCTGGGACCACGACCACCTTCTTCCAGATCAGCTCATGGGACACGTCAATCTGGATCTTTCCGGTAAACATACCGTCACCTGAAAGGTGGTGGTGTTGGTGGTCTGGTGGTGGTGGTGGTTGAGGTGGTGGTTGTGGTGGTGGTAGTTACGGGGTGGTAGCAGCGGTTGCTGTATAGATGCGACGATGGCAAATGTGCTAAAGTTAAGCAATAAGTATTACTACCTCATCATTCTTTGTCATCTTATTATTCTCCATCACCGTCATCATTCTTCACCTTACTTTTCTCCATCATCGTCATCATCATCATTCATCATCCTATTCCTCGTCCAACAACTGCTCTTCTAATTCTTCTTCCAATTGCTGCATAACAGATCTCTCTCTACTCGACAACCGTCCACACTGGTACCAACTGACCGCCAACGACCAAGCAGGAAGGCCAGCGGGCAACAGTCGCGTTCCTTCCCTGGTCGCTAACGGTGGGGTCATCTCCTCCTCGGACAGCGCACACAGCAGCTCATCCAGCAACCTCAGCAAGCCCTCCAGTCGCGAACGAAGCAGGCACCCCGACCGCAAGAGTCCCTGGTCGAACCTGGACCGCGTCACTCCGAAGCCCTCCGCTGCCCCGTCACGTCCGTCCCCAAGAAACACCCCCGACGGGTGGATGAAAGGTGGAACGGATGAGGGGCAAAACCACCAAGTTGGGAAGCTGCGGTTGCAGGAGGAGTGCATCTCCGACATGAACTCCATCAATCACAATGCCTACCTGTTGAGCAAGACAGCGTCGGGTGCTGAGAATGATGCTCTCTGTCGCCGTTCTCAGCAGCCGGTTATCACCCATCAACGCAATTCCGTTTATCCCATCACCCGGAAGACTGAAAACTCGGCTCCATGGAGGGTAAGGAGAAACAGGACAAGTCTTTTAGGTCATCCCCCGAGAAGCAGCCACGGGTGTGAAGTGCTAGCGACTTCATTTTCTTTGCCTCGGTATATAAGGACGTTTAGAATATTAGAATGCTTGTAAGTAGAGCTTTCAACTCGTTTGGAGAGATAGTTTAAGTTTTTTCGTACAGTTTCTCTTTGTTCTTTTTCGTTGCCTTGTGCGATATAAAATATTCACATACATATAGATACACACACGCATATATATATATATATACACACATATATATACACTATCATAAGTACATACTTGCATATATATGTAGGTATGCAAAGACAGGAGGAGATGGAGGAAGCTTGTCCATGAAGCGACCAACCCTCGGATCGAGGAAGGTTGAAGACAAGACAAGACAAGACATGCAAATAAACACATATATTCTGCTTATAGTTACCTGTATAATGTAATGTAACGTGTAATGTAATTACAGGTTTCTATAGCTCCTAGTCTCTAATCTTATCTTATCTGGCGCAATCGTATCTTTTAACTTAGATTATACTGTCTATTTATAGGCTACTGATCCTAATACACGTCACAGTCCAGACGTACGGATAGAAGCTCAGTGCGAAAGTAAGTAAACCGATGGAACTTCAAAATTCTTAATTACAATAATTATTTTATACGCTTACTTCTTAAGACGGTCGTTAATTTCGAGTGCAGTGTAGCTTAATCTCTCTAGTAATACGTCCGTTTATCAACAGTCTTGGTCTTCAGCGCAATCCTGTACTTGAAAGCGCTCAGTTGAATCAAACACAAAGCAATAATAATCCACCAAGAGAGTATTTGCTTATTTATCTGTCTATCTGTAACCTTACAGGTGACATGGATTTCTTCTATCTATCTATCTCTGCATCTATCCATGTATCTGTCTGTGTGTCTGCCTGTATGTCTGTCTTGTACATGTCAACCTGCCTGTCTGTCTATCTACCAATCTAACCATCCATCCATCCACCTGTCTGTCTGTGTGTGTGGTAGTCTACTTGTACATGTAACAGGGCTAAGACGTCTATCTATCTATTCATCCATCCATCCATCTGTCTGCCTGCCTAGCTATCCTTCCATCCGTCCATCTATTTATTTTTACCTAGCTGTCTATTTGTCACTTTCTATGTTACACACTCAGTCAGTAATTCTGCATCTAAGACGCGAGTGATTGCATATTAGATGAGTTCAAATATGTATGTGTGTTAAGCTATTATCGATTGGTGCCTTCTGCATTATAAGATAACGGAGCTATATTAGGGCACAGATAAGATTAAATGTTGCATCTTCAGTTAAATTCGAGACGAGGTCGAAGGGAGTGACATGCTTCGACTGTCTCCTGCTCTTCTTCTGCTGCTCCCGATCACGAGGGGTCGCCCCACAGACCGCCCTCTGACGACAGGTAGGTAAAGTCACCTTCCAATCAGTCTTATCTAATCCAGTTCACAGGCCCGGCCCTAGGGTTTGCGGGGCCCAAGGTAGCAAGCGATGAGCAGGGCCCCAAGCAAAAAATGGCATTGCGGAGCTGATTCCCTGCCATGTGTATTAAAATAATGCATAGTCAAACTTAAATGGGTTAAGCCTTAATAAGGAACACAAAGTGCAAATCAGGCTTTTGATACTAGCATCTTAGGCCTAAAAGCCATAATTCTGTTTTTTTATTATTTGAATATCTGTTCAATCTCATCACAGTAAAAATTATAGCCAGCAGCGCGGGACCCCTCAAAGCGCGGGGCCCAAGGCGGCTGCCTCGTTCGCCTTGCCCTAGGGCCGGACCTGCCAGTTCAATCTTTCTAGTTCGATCTAATGTTATCTAATTTAATCTAATTCAATCTGATCTAAGCTACTTTAAGAGTATCGTTTTATGATGCGGCTTTGGTCGCTCTGTTTCGGAAGAGAACCTATATATATAGGCCTATAGTGGAATGAATTACCAAACTCTGAGTGAAGAGATTTGCTTCAGCAACCAGTCAGGAAGCAGGAGAACGGCGCCGACAGTTCTCGACACCCATCTCTACCACTACATGCTCAGATAGATAGACAGACAGACAGAGACAGAGAGAGACACACACAGACACAGACAGAGAACCATGTAGAGTTGTAGACTACTACTTAGACCTGCATACTTAGTACGTGATGTAAAGTAATATACTGTATGTAAAGCATCGAATTTAAATCAATCTACTGTTAGAATGCATTACATTGTAAAACAGACGCCCTCATTTTAATTATTATTTATACTGTGCCATAACCACTGCTACCACTCCATCACAACCACCATCACCACCACCACCACCACCATTACCACCCCAACACCAAATCTTCACGTGTCTTTGCATGTCTGTTTGTCCGTGTGTCTGTCTGTGTGTGTCTGTGTCGTTCTGTCTGTCTGTCTGTCTGTCTGTCTGTCTGTCTGTCTGTCTGTCTGTCTGTCTGTCTGTCTGTCTGATACAGTCTACTTGTACATGTAACAGGGCTAAGACGACGCAACAGTGGATCCGTCGAGGCGTTCCCTCTTCCGGGCAACTCCTACGGACCCGTATAACATGATCGCTGTCACGTGGTGCCTGCGTCAGAATTACGTCATTTCACTACGTTGTTTGCTTATGCATGCGGAGTAATGTCGTTCAAAATGGTGCTACACAATCCCAAAATACCATTTTGAATACCCAAATACTTCTTTGAATGCCTGAATACCACTTTGAGTACCAAAGTACCACATCGATTACTACGATCGTATTGTCTATAGTCTATAGTCTATACCCTATAATTATGATAATCTCCGGTTGTACATGTATGCAATTGTGAAGAATCCTTAAAGCAGCGGTTCTCAACCTTTTTAGTGCCGCGACCCCTTGACAATATTTCCAAAGTTGTTGCGACCCCCAACAATAAAATTAATTGGGTCACTCCCCTTCACCGCAGTTTTGCTACTACTGTGATGCATTTCACTTCTCACCATTTTGATAATCCTTCAGCATCGTGCATAATATCACAATAAATCATTAATCAGCAAGGCAATTTGTATTTTGTGTTAGTAACAATTTTGACAATTTTAAAAGTAAAATTTAGTAAATGAAATATTTACTTGAAGCTTATTATTTATTGTGTGTACGTACTGTACGTGCTTGTACAATTAAAAGAGTTACAAATTTCAATGGCAACTGCTAAAGTTAAAGTTTAAAAAGTACTTATGATTTAAGAAAACAAAGCTACAGAAAAGTGACAATAGGCCCTATTATTTCAATTATAACTAAATGATGGAGCTTAGCAATCCAAAGAAGTGCGTCAATGAGAAGGCTGCTCTTGCTTCTTTATCACCAGATAAGATATTCACTGGGCAGCCTTTGCAAGAGCACAACGCAGAAATCGTAATTACATAAAATATTAAATATTAAGAAACTTTTTCTTACAAATTTCTGAAGGTTCCAGCCGACCCCTGGCAAATCGTAAGGCGACCCCTGTGGGGGTCGCGACCCACAGGTTGAGAACCGCTGCCTTAAAGAAACGCTGGTGCTACCTGGCGAATAATATGAGATCATAAAAGGTTATGTAGTGTACGATACGAATGGGATAAAATGGGAAGGACGTCGAGGAGATGGACGAGTTATCATGGGATTATTCCGGATTTTCCCAGAAGGGACAGTTGGCCGATTTAGCGTGTAGAATCTCTGCGCCCGGGAGTCTAATGCAGATGGACGGATGTAATCGAGAAAGCGTCAACAGTTTTTGTTAATGCAGTCGAAGACAATGCCACGAAAAAGGTAAATATTGTGACTTAGCATAAGTAATCGTAATCTCCAAACTTCTAAGGCGCCACTCAAAAGCAAAGCGCAGGGCACCAGCTTATTCAGGAGCGCTGCGTCAAGTCATAGGGGTTTTCCAAAGAGTAGTCCAATGGAGGACCGAGTCCGGTTTCCAGTGGGTTCAGATCAAGAGAGGAGTAGAGCAGCTGTTGAGGCGGATGTCCTTTATGTCGAGAAGAATAAATTGAGTCAGGGTAGGAATTCTAGAAAGATGAGACTTTAGTTTTGAGTAGAAAGCCAGAGGGGTGATGGACAGAGGAACCTGTGGCGGATGATGGAGGGCGGGTTGCAGGGGCGCCCGCAGCGTGACGCACTGGACGCACGTGCGTCCACCCACCAAATCAAATCAAATCCACACAAGGAATAGGCATCGCATCGATATTTTTAAAAGCAATTGAATCACCTACATAGCAAGTAAAACAGAATAATCTTAAATTATTTGTAATCAAGAGCGGAAATAAATGTTCACAGGAAACAGTATTTTGTTAAACGGCATACAGCATGTTATAGCATGTAGATGTTATCTAAATTGAAAATTGTTTTGTTGTGCTTCCAATTTTTGTAAGCCTGCGGGCGCCTCTGGCGGGTTGCAATGATGATGGAGGAACCGAGAATCTGCGGAATTCAGAGGGAGATCGCTCCAGAGCCGTTTATATGGCTCGGTTGGAAACTTCAGATAAGTAGTGACCGGGGTCGAGAAAGACTGAGATATGGGAACTTGGGAAGGATAGCGTTACATAAACTAAACCACTTAATTGTATGGTTGTGTAATATAAATTCACGTGTAGAAGAAGAGCAGCCCCTTAAGCTAGCCTGAGAGGCAGCCATGTGTACGAAGCTTTAGGGACTTCATTTTCTTAGCCTCGGCATACGACGGCGAGTGGCCAGTCCTCTCCCTCGCCGTCTCATCTTCCCGCCGACAGTGTACTTATTAGAGCTGAGTTGCCTAGGAGCAAAGATGTGGCACAGATTTCTTTTAAAAATCTGCTCTGGAGGGGATTTGAACCCCGACCTCTCGCTCGACAGTCCAGGGCGCCAACCACTACACTATCGCGCACCCCAAAAGCACATGTAACTTCTTCACCAAATGTGTGTATAATAATCACGAATGTCTTCAACAACTATACAATTTATATAAAAATAACTCATTTACTGTTTATTGTTTGCATAATCAAGTGACGAGTCGCATGCACAAGCAAAGACTATTTGGTTATAACTATTGTAATTTTCATAATTAATTGTCGTAACTACGGAGGTGCTGTCAGTATTAAGAGTAGGCCCTATTGCAATGTGATACAATTTTATGCAAATGGTCGCATGTTTCTCCATGAACAGTGCAGCTTGACTGAAATCTTTTAGTTCAATTCAAAGAGCAGCCGACTGTTGCCTATCGTTCAACATACTAATTAGCTGATTAATGCAAACATTTCATTGTTTCTAAAATAGGTGTACCTGTGCGACAGACATAGGCCTACGTATAGGCCTACAATTTAATTGTGGCGAAACAGGTTTCTAGGCTAATGCATTCTGTGAGGTAATACGTTACAAGTTTTCTCGGTTATAATCAAAACCTCACTATATAGGCCTAATATAATAGGTCCGTTCCAAAATTCCACAGAAGCACTAAGCTTGAGGTTGTGCAATTAAGTTTAGAGGTTTTATATGATTAAACCGGAGCCTTAACATGGCGAAAAATTCAAATTTGTTACTTGTATGCGACTTTTTCCACGAATATTGTAAACTTTTGTCATCAAAGCCTGTGTGAAATTCTGTTCCAAATATTTGGGAGTTTCAGCTTACTATAGCTACACAAATCTTGGTAAAAACAGTACATACAAGGGTAATTTTTCATAAAATAAAAGTCGATATCGCAATCTCTTTTTCGCCATCCGCCATTTTCCTTGTCAACGCTCACTCTCTGAGTCCCTTCGTCCTAATCCTTAATTTATTGGGGCGAGTTCAGAGCGTGTGCTCTAGGATTTTTTGGAACGCGACCTCTGTATAATAGAGAAAAAACTGTTCGTTCATGCAAATCGTAAATGCAAGATTTCTACGTAACACTTGAAGCTCATGTTTATGACTATGCTGTTCGTATTTTAAATAAATCTCGTATTCCCATCTCTTTGGCTATATTCGATCAATGTATGTATAAAGATGTAAACCGATTAAACAGGCTAAATGTATACACATATCAGAACGACATGGGTTCATGCAGTGCCAGATTAACTATGGCGCAACTGGCGCACTTGCGCCAGGCCTTCTTTCGGGGGTAAAAATTTAAAAAAAACATTGAGAAATCCGATTATCCGATCGAATTTGTTTATATAAGTCACAGTCCGGCTTATTTAAAATGTTTAATTTCTAAAACAAGCATTGCATATAAAATTTGGTGGCATTATAAAAACAGGCCTTCTACAGTACTACTACTATAATGATGACGTACTAATTAATTGTGTACTGTAATGATGACGTATGACGTAATCAATTTATGCGCGGATCGACCCCATCACCATATAAAATATAGATATGCGAACGGTGCAGACGATACAGTGTATGTTCCATGTAATATTATTATCTACTATTTAGTGTTTATGTAGCTGCTTATTTCTTTTTTAATTTTAATTTTTAAACAAATAAAATAAGTAGGCCTAAAGAAAATGAAGAAATTTGAGTCCGGTTGGCAGAAACGTCAAAGAAAACGCGAACTTGAAGAGGTAGGCAAACAGCAACGTGGTAGTATTGATAAATTTCTGGCAGTAAAAACACGAGAAGTGCCGCAATTTATAGATGGTGTCGACTCAGCATCAGAAGCTGGATGCAGTTCAGGCTTAGGCCGCTCAGCAGTGTCAGCACTAATGCCAACAACAGACACCCTTGATTTCAGCAATGATATCATTGATATGCCTAAATCTGAAACTACCATAGATCTACCATTAAAACAAGAGAATCAATCTGTTGGAAACGTGCCACAAACAGATGCTGCTCTGTGGACTATAAATGAAGATTTGGTCAGTTATTGGCTGCAGATGGGACCTGAACCATGTCGTAATCAAGATGGCATGTACTCTAAATCCATAAAACAACATGGAAATAAAGTAAAATTGAATAGTACCAAAAGAAAACTAAACGATTCTGCTTTTTTTACGATCACACCAAACGGGGAAAAAATTCTCAGACATTGGCTCTTGTATTCGCCATCAACTGGGCGCTTATTTTGTTTTGTTTGAACTGTAACAAGTAAAAGTAAAAAATCTCCTATGATCCTATCACAGCTTCATTTTGTGTTCATAAATTATTAAAGTATGTTTTTCTATATAATTAATTTTTTCCCCATTTTTTTGATAATTTGATTGGATAGAGGGCCTACTTTAGTTTTGTTGCATTGTTTGCGCCAGGCCTCTAAAAAGTTAATCCGGCACTGGGTTCATGCACCAAGGACGTCCGTAGAGGTGGATTTGTTCACCAGATACGGACACGCGGAGGGAGTTATGTTAAAATGCGGACATCCCGCATCTACAGTATTGGTACATATCACGGTACATTTTCGTACATAGACTGAGCCTATGAGCCTACAACACAAAGTTCAGTCAGATAGCAGATAGTTCGCACAGCAACGGATCAGGGTTAGATTGCCTTTACTTGCAGGGACAGTATCAAATTACCCCGTACCACACACTGTAACACAGTTAGCCTGCAAGATCCATAGGTTAACCTATTGTATACCTTAATACTCCGATGAGTGCGGACGTCCGCAAAAGGGGACTGGTAGGATAATGCCGTTTGCGGACAAGGTGAGGGAGGGCCCAAATAGGTCACTCCTGTATAAGTCCTATATGCTGTTGAGCAACAGGTAGATCATAACAGATAGGCGCCGATACAATGGTCTACTGGAAGGTTACAGTCTAAACGGTCAACTGATTATAGATAAAATCACAAAGGCCGAATCGGAAATTCCAGACGAGAAAACGTCAAACCACAGGAGACCCGGATGCAAACGAGAGGGAAGGAGACAGCCAATTATCTTCTGATGGACTCTCAATTTCTATAGCCAGGCAATTAAAGCATTGTCAACATCAAAACATCAATACTTTGTCGATATACCTTTTAAGCGCCTATTATTAATAATTACATTGAAGGAACTTGTATACTTATTACCTAGGTGTCATGCACCCATTGGACCACGCAATATATATCAATCCGGGGGAAAAGTTATTGCTGATGTTAAAGCACCCCAACTGGAGCCTGCAATCAAGTTAGTAATGCGGTAATCTCCAGTAGTTCTTGATAATGAGACAAAAATGTGTGGTCACGCACGAGTGATTTGGTCTGTACGTTATCACTTCTGGAATTCCAGTTTTCCTTCACGCTCACATTAGCGTTCGTCCTTCGGAAACAGGTAACCCGTAATCGTAATCTCCGTAATTCTACAGCGTAATTGACTCAAACGTAACGAACTTGTTCCCAGTCAAGGCAGCGTCAACCAGGCGTGACTGGTTTTGTAATCCAAGACAAGAATTCCTTTTCTTCTTTGTCTTCTTTGATTTGAAAGCGAGTTGAAAACAATCTGTTCCGTGGGAGGTTGTCCTGTCAGATCCGGAGTCGTGGTAAGGATTCTTGACGAGTGGCGCTATAAGAATGCTCCATTGCATCAGATGTACGTAGGTGTGAGAGAGGATGTGTCTGCTACCAGGCGGTCGATGATGATGATGATCTGAAATTAATTTCATAAAGACAACTAATTTTAAAGGCTCTCGGAAGAAACTCTGCCTGTCTGTCTGTCTATTTGTCTATGTCTGTCTGTCTGTCTATATCTGTCTGTCTGTCTGTCTATGTCTACCTGTCCGTCTGTCTACATCTGTCTGACTTTCTGTCTGTCTATGTATGTATATATCTGTCTGTATGTTTGTCTGTCTATGCCTGTGCCTGTCTGTGTGTGTGTCTGTCTGTCCCAGTCTCTCTCTCTCTCTCTCTCTCTCTCTCTCTCTCTCTCTCTCTCTCTCTCTCTCTCTCTCTCTCTCTCTCTCTCTCTGTCTCTCTCTGTCTCTCTCTCTGTCTCTCTCTCTGTCTCTCTCTGTCTCTCTGTCTCTCTGTCTGTCTGTCTGTCTGTCTGTCTGTCTGTCTCTCTCTCTCTCTCTCTCTCTCTCTCTCTCTCTCTCTCTCTCTCTCTCTCTCTCTCTCTCTCTCTCTCTCTCAAATGCTAACACACACATGCCTATAAGCACACAGAAACACACGAACAATCAGAATACGATGAAACCCAAGCATGCATTCAAGCATACTGAGTTGGGTCGTCATTTACAACGTCATTGTCTCCCATGCATCTTCTTGCAGCAGCTTATTAATTAATTAATTAATTAAAATAATTTATATAGCGCCTCTACCCTAAAGCTAATGTGACCTTTAATAGGCCTATAGGGTAGTTAGAACTTGAATAGTTAACCATCAGCTGTCTAGCTGCAGACCACAGAAACTGTGTGTGGCCCATCGCTAGACATGACTCCGACCTTTCCAGGTAATCAGACCAAACCGTTTTAACTTTAGGTGGCAGTGAATGCAGACTTGCTGTCCTAGAAACCAAGGTCTTGGTCTCGAGTGCACTTGAGTTCGTTTTTAAAAGTCTTAGTCTTGGTCTTGAGGTTCAAAGTCTTGGTCTCGGTCTCGCAAGACCAAGACCAAGACCGGCTGTCAGTATGAACAGTCATTTAACAAAACCCAAGAATTAAACAATTTATCAAGCCTATTTGCATCATAGCCTACGACGAATACCTACGGACGGATTACGTCTTGTTGGTCAGGAAAACCCATCGGCAGCAGCAGCTAAATTATCTGTATCTGGTAGCCCAACCGAGACTTTCTTCTGATAGGCCTAAACCATGCGAGGATTTTTTAAAAGTCTCACTATTTGTACACTCGAATTCAGTGCTTGAAAGGCTACTCTGTGTGCCAGCGACTTCAGGACCTATGGAAAGTATTTTTTCACATGGCGAAATTTTTATGAGGCCCCACAAGGCACGTCTTGGTAAGAAAATTCTGAGGGGATTAGTTCTTTATAAAATACAAAGGGTCATTTGGAATAACATTTTGCATAAAGGACTTTTTGTAAATTATACGAATTCGGAATTCTCTGCAGTCTGCAAGGTAAAGTAAAATTTTGCTTGAATAAAATAAAAGACTCGCGTTTTCATTAACGAGTAGTCCGACTTAACAATTTCTTTGTTAAGAAAAAAGTCATGGCCTGCATGTGCTTTTTGGGTTTTGATCTCGGTCTTGATCTCGAAGTTCAAAGTCTTGGTCTTGGTCTCGAGGTTCAAAGTCTTGGTCTTGGTCTTGGTCTCGAGGTTCAAAGTCTTGGTCTTGGTCTTGGTCTTGAGGTATTAAGGTCGTGACAACAAGACTGAGTGAATGCGTTTTGACACCTCACATTTTTCTGTGGCTGTGAACATACCAGACATTTCTGAAAACTGAACTAATTATAAATTGGGTCATCGGTTGATTACTTGTCTGGTTTATTAGACATCAGCCCTTTAAAATTGCTAATTAATAATAATTATTAATGACAATAATAGCCAATAATAATAATTATTATTATTTTTATTATTAAATAATAATAATAATTTAAGAATTTAAATCTGATTAATAGTCAAAGAACATGCTGTGTTTAAACACCTGTAAGTTGGGTTCACCAAATTCTATAAATAATCCTACTTGGATCTTATTGGTGAATTTTGGTGGATCTTCAGCTGCCATATCATTCAACAGCCGCGTGACTTAATAAAAATTAAAGTTGATCTGTCCTTTAAAAGACATATTATTAACAACAACAACGACAACGACAACGACAACGACGACGACGACAACAACAACAACAACAAAAACCTACCAAACATCCATATCATTTAGGAGTGTGCAAACTGTGCAATCGAGAACTAGGGTTGGTGTGTATATGAGTGTATTTGTGTGTGTAACTGTGTATGTATGTGTACGTTCGTGTGTGTGTGTTTGTGTGTATGTGTACAGGTGTGTGTGTCTGTGTTTGTGTGAGGTATGTTTGTCTCCTACTTGAGTTCTTTCAGTTCCTTGTGAAGTAGTTTCCACAGAGTTCTCTTGCGTTCAACCTCCTCCTCCAGACACTTCATCCTCTTCTCCGCCAGAGCGGCCTTCACCCTCCTCGACTCCCGCGACTTCTTCGCCGACTCATTGTTCTTCCTTCTCCTCGCCCAGTACTGGCCGTCCTTCTGCTCTTCCGGTACCGCCAGGGGTCGCTTCTTCTTCGTCGTCTGCCGTGACGTCACTTCCGGGCTCGAGACGTCATTCCCGGACGACGTGTAACTGGAACTCGACACGACGATCTTCTCCACTTCCGGTGAATGCAGGACGTTGCTATGGCGACGCGTCGGCGATGCTGTCCCTCTGGCGAGTAACTCCAGGCCATCTGGCGAATAGGAAGGACCAATGAGATGCGAGGAGAAGGCGGACGATGGTAGACCTGTGACGGTGGGCGCCGATCGGGGGCTAGGGTGATGATCGACGAGGAAGGCGGACGAGGACGGCCCCTGATGGTGCGATCGGAAGGGCTGCGGGGTTGTGTCGAGCATGTGGGCCATGTGGTTGTAGCGGGTGTTATCGTACGTGGGAGCCAGTGTCGCAGGCTGGTTGTAGTAGCGGTAGTCGACGAAGGGTTGATTGTCGGGGAAGTGGTTCTGCTGTGGCACCGATCGGAAGCCAAGGGAACCGAGGTAGGGTGTTGAGGAAAGGGTGGGGGCGTAGTAGGGGTGTGGCGTGCAGGAGGGGTCGACCCCTGGAGCAACGCCCTGGTAGGACCTAAAGCCGGAGCAGGACGGTGAGTTGTCGATGGTGCTGCGGTCGTAGGAGACGAAGCCTAGAGGACCGAAAGGACCTGGCGCCTTGTGCATCATCGCTGCCGGGTCAGCCTTGAAAGATGTAACTGTCGCTAGAGGACGCTCCTCCTCGTCCTCCTCCTCTTCCTTGTACTTCTTTTACTTCTTTCCTTAGTCCTCCTATTCCTCCTCCCCTTCCTCCTATTCCTCTTCCTTCTCTTCCCCTCCTATTCCTCCTCTTACCTTATTCCTGTTCTTCCCCTATTCCTCTTCTTTCTCCTTTTCTCCTCCTGTTCCTCCTTCTCTTTCTTTGTTCGCCCTCCTCCTCTTCCTCCTCCTTTCCCTCCTGCTTCTTGACCTATCCCTCACCCTCTTATTTCTCCACCTTTCCCTATCTTTTTTCCTGCTCCTCCTCCTCCTGCTCCTCCCCCCTCCTCCTCTTACTTCTCTATTAAAGAGGAGTGCGAAGTCTTTCTGAAAAAAATAACATTAAGTTGCTTTTAATTTACAATCGAACATTTTAAATATTATTAATTTTTGTTTTTAATATTATTGTGTCTGCGGTGGATGAATGCACACGGCTTCGTCTTTCACTTAGAACACTTTCTACGTAGTGTTGCGTAAAAGTACCAGTCTTGTTGTCAAGACCTTAAACCTTCAGACCAAGGTCAAGACTTTGAACCTCAAGACCAAGACCAAGACTTTGAACCTCAAGACCAAGACCAAGACTTTGAACCTCAAGACCAAGACTTTGAACCTCAAGACCAAGTTTGAACCTCAAGACCAAGAACAAGACTAAGACTTTTAAAAACGAACTCGAGCGCACTCGAGACGAAGACCTTGGTCTCGAGGACAAGAAGACTGAAAAGTACAATAGTGCATTATATATATATATATATATATATATATATATATATATATAAAAGGCTTTAGAACTTATCTAATCTACTGACTTCTATAGTGCCCTTATCATAATGGCAATCACTCGATGGTCGCTTCAAGTTAATTAATTAATTAATCAAAACTCATAATCCGTTTGAGAAGACAGTTTGTGACTATAGTCCCAAAATTTATAGAGCGCTATTCAAGGCTAAGCGGAGGGTTCCAGCTTATTCACGAGCCCTGCGTCGTGTCAGAAGGGTTGTACAGAGATGTACAAAGCCCAGAGTGGATTCCTACAGGTAATAGAGTCCTTACTGACGACGCCAAAGAATAGAGAGTCAAACTACGATGAAGGGGAGGGCGATCGAGAAGGGAAGGAAACTTGAGAAGCTCTTGTGCTATAGACACTGTAGCAATGGCTTTAAGCAGTCTGACTATTCAGCGCTAGATCTCCCTCCCTCCCTCCCTTCCTCCCTCCCTCCGTCCCTTTCTCCCTCCGTCCCTTCCTCCCTTCGTCCCACTCTCTCTCCTCCCTCCTTTCCTCCTCGCTATCTTCCTTTATCTCTCTTTCGTATACTCTTTCGATTTTATCCTCTATCTCTCTCTTCGTTACTCTCCTATTTCTCTTTCTCCTCTATCTCTTTTCTGTCTGTCTGTCTGTCTGCTGTCTGTCCGTGTGTCTGTCCGTCTGTCTGTCCGTCTGTCATCAATCGTCTGTCTGCCCTGTCTACTTTCTCTGTCCATCTCGTAGGTACTAGCAGTGAAGACTGGGATGTTACGCACAATTTCACAACAAACCATCTCTTGGGCACGACTTTGTGAAAGTTCCAGGATCAATAAGTTACTTCTGCGCTGAGGGAGAGAGGGCAGAATGGAACGACTGAGATACAGCCAACGCTCGGTCGACCAACCGGTCCCGCTTCGGCAGAAACGGTCACGCTTGAGCAGCGAGATCTCACACTTAGGTCCACTTTGTCTGAAGCGGCCCGCTGGCCGAGCCGTTAGTGCGACGGCCCTTCGCATCAGTGACTTGGATTCGAGAACGTTGCGTGAAATTGATCGCATTGTGTATACATCGTCTTAAATATGATCCCCTTATGCTCTGAAAGTCAAGTGGTCTTATAGTCGAGCGGTCAATGCGTTGACTTTTCACCCTTACGACTCAGGTTCGAATCCGATACCGATGGTGTTTTTCGATTTGTGCGTAACTGCGGAGGATATAGTTTTCACTTGTTGGTGCTTCCGGGAGGGAAAGACAAAGGAAGCAGACAGAGACAGAGAGGATAAAGGCAATAAAAGAGTGATGAAGTGACAGAGGTGAGTGGTAGGGCAGACAGATAGAGGAAGCTGGCGAGGTAAATCGAAGAGAGAGACAGAGACAGAGACAGAGACAGACAGACAGACAGAGATTTAGTACTTCGACTTTCTAAATGACCCAAAACAGCACTTTAGAAGTCAGCATATCAAAAGGTGCGGCATTCACAAAAGCAGAGCTTTCAAAGGCTTGCGGTCTGCGAAATGCGTTTGACTCCTTCCTAAGCCTAGTGAAATCAGTACAGATCTCTTGTCAAACTAACAGAGAACAGAGAGTATTTGTATCTATCACCTAATGTAAGGTAACGTAAGGCATGATATGGTAATCACTCGTTTATTACATCCCGCTCTCAACATTCGTCCTCTAGATGTAATTAGTGCATTATTTAAATGATAAAAGTAATTTTTATCGAATGCATATCCTTTTCTGCTTTTGACGGTCATAAAACTTCAGTCGCCCATTGCAACAGTCGGTTAAATGGAATACTCAAAAGCTGATCGTAGGGTATCAAACTATTAATAATTAGCAGCGCGTCATTCCAACGGGGTTGCTCAGAGCTACCAGGTGGAGGTCAAAGCCTGGTAGACATAAGATCAGAGACAAAAGGAGACAGGGGAGTTACTTCAGCATCTAAAGTGACTTCCAGCCCAGTTGGGTAACCTCACGATATTGTCTCACTGAAACGCGTCATCTCAATCTAAACCAAACTGCGATCCCTGGAAACGTATCCCACAATCGTTGATTGTGTAAGTCGATTGGGATTGCGTCAACCGCCGATCAAACAAGCCAATAAGTTATATCACCGTTTGCCAAGTGTTCTACGGATAGCAGCGATGACACAATACCTCAATCCTTTGTCTCCAAACTCACCTGCGACTCCAGAACAAGCTCTGTGGAACCAATTCAATCGCTAATCCACTTGATAAATACCTTTCTAGTCGAAAAACACGAGAGAACAAGTTTCTACTGCAGTACGTTCAATGTCGCTGTCATAGTTATTGGAAGAAAGCCTGACTTCTGACGTATACACCTTTATTAACCCACTTTGTTCACGGTGGCGGGACAGGCGGGCCACGGAGCCGAAGGCGGGACAGCGCGCAGCAGGGAGGGAGGGCTAAGACGTTACACAACCTTGTCTTCAATTATGCAGCGGTCATCCTGTCCAGCGCTCTTTGTTAGGCGCGCCCCTATGGCCGGCCAGCCATACTGACCAGTACTAGGCGCTGACTATACCTATACATAATATACACTGCCTTTACATGCGCATTAAGGTGGCAGAGTGTATAGAAATATATGTATATGTATACAGATATATGTAGATATAGCATTCAGCATCCAGTTCTATATTATTTGCAAGAACACCCTATAGCCTACGTAAATATGTTCTACATACACCCCCAATATAAATTATGTATGGGCCTTTATATATTACAAATGCATAGACCGATATAAATCATACATACATAAACTGTATATATACATAGGACGTGAATATATATATGGATATATATGCACACACACACACACACACACACACACACACACCACACACACACACATATATATATATATATATGTATATATATATATATATATATATATATATATATATATATATATATATATATATATATATATATATATATATATATATATATATATATATATATATATATATATGCATACAGCATAATGCTGTATTATGTTCGAGTGCAAAATGGATAATTGGATATTGCCTGATTCCGCGTAGTTTGCATTCGAAGTATACTTGACAATCGAGTTGTCTGAAATGCGATTCATTCGACTCCCAAGCATTCCCCACCTGTCCTTCATCCATCCCCCACCCCACCTCCATTCATACACGAGCCAGAGGCACACAACCCCACCGACCCTCCACCAACCCCCTCCAGTCCCACAAACGTCAGGGTCTGGCAGTTTTGTCTGGTTTCCATTGAGCCGAACCCAGTCAGAGACCCTCTTACGCAACTGGTGATAACCAGACCCGGTGTCGAATCCATGTCCCTCGGCGCCCGAGTACGTCGTATCGACCGAATGATTCCGAATTGTTGATTAGAGGGGTTGACGGATATGCGGGGTCTAATGTCCACGGTTGGGTTTCACGGGGCGATCATGGAGGGATGGGTTCGAATGATGGGCCAGATTTCATGGTTTCTCTTTACATAATAGGCCGATAGGAGGCGCCGTAAGAGCGCTATATAAATGGTCAGATTCATTTGCATACATCGGGGTTCAAAGGTCAAAGTAATCAGCGTCAATGAACAAACAGCTTCCCCGAAAAGGGTAGCTACACTTTCTGAATAAACCCGCCCAGAGGATCTATATATCAACGGAGAATACGGTTAGAGCGCTTTGTGAGGTACAGAACAGGCGCATCTCTTACCTTACCTGAACTTACCTTACCTTGATTTGCATTGCATTTCTATTATATTTCCACATCTTACCTTCAAGGGAGGATGCAGAGGAGCCAATCCTGACACACACACACGCACGCACACACACACACACACACACACACACACAATCAGGCAGGCAGACAGACAGTCACTTAATAAGGCAGGCAGACAGGTCGGCTGGCAGGCAGTAAGTCCGTTGCTCTACTCGCGATGGTTTCTTTTAAAGCAATTAAGCAATGAATCTAATAGGTAAAATAAATTCCAATTCAAGCAATACAACAAGTAGTTTAGTAAGTAAGCCAACAGGGTCCTACCTATCGAATCCAGCTACAGCGCCACCAAGCGGTCGTCAGCTGATTGCATCAAACTCGATGATTCCTTGGCACAGTAGCTAATTAGATCTTTATGGTAGAAGTGAGAGTTACGCGAGTCTTAAGTAATACTCAGCAGTTATAGGTTAATCATCGTCACCTATCCTCTCCTCTCCCTGTCTCTTTCCAAGTCTAAATCTATGACGACATCTTTCGTAACCTCGGCCCCTTGATGGCCGGTTGACTGTACCCGGGGTCTTCCTAGGGCGACCAATCAGAGGGTAACGGGTCACAATGGCCTTGTGCTATGCCCCATACGGGGAGAGGGAACGGTTTCATAATAGGACCTGGTTGACGGGGGACTTTCTCCTGATGGACCCACTGCTGAGAGGATTTGAAAGGAGGGATGGGAGTTGAGATTAGGAAAGGTTCTTTGGCAGTGGCTCTTAGGAAAGGATTTATCTCTTGCGGGCGATGGATGTCTTTATACGTGGGAAAGTACGCACCTGTAGTCTGTCTGTCTGTGTATGTGTCTGTCTGTGTGTATGTGTTTGTCTGTCTGCGTGTATGTGTTCACCTTGTCTGTGCGTATGTGTCCATCTGTTTGTATGTGTCTGTTCATCTGTATCGCATCGTATCGTATCGTATCCAGTGATTTATAAGGCGCTTCTCGCAGTATAAACTATTCAGTGCATCAGCCCCGTGGAAACAGAAACGTCTTGAGCAAGCGAGTAGATGTCTGTCTGCCTGCCTGCCTGCCTGCCTGCCTGCCTGTCTGTCTGTCTGTCTGTCTGTCTGTCTGTCTGTCTGTCTGTCTGTCTGTCTGTCTGTCTGTCTGTCTGTCTGTCTGTCTGTCCGTCTGTCTGTAAGCCTCTTGCCTCAATTCTGTTCACCGTGTCTATTTAAATTTCTATCTATCTGTTGCCACGTTTTTGTTTGTCTCAGTGGCAGCTTGCTGATGAGACTCTATGCGTATGTTTGTATCTGTATGCAATTATATATGTGTCCATATGTATGTATAGATCTGTGCATTTGTGTATGGACACATGTATTTATATTTATGCATGTATATATATAATTATATATAAGTAGGGCCTACGTACGTTTGTATGTGTGTATGTGTATGAGTTTGCATATGCACCTCTAAACAAGGGCAGTTCATTTGTTTCTGCGATTCCAAGACTAGGAACTCTTTCTAAAATCAGACCAGGACCTCATCTTCCTCCATCCTCAGCATCTCCAGGTCAGACCATCTTTCTTTTTCATGGCATCGCCATTGGCAAACTGAACGGGATTTTCGATCAGCTGATCCCTCTGTCACTCGAGAGATTCGTAGCATTTCTGCTTCCAACCCCAACTCCAACTGTAACAGAACACAGGCTTATTCAACTGTCACTGTTTCTACCCCATCGATGCTTTTGTTACCCGTCCAGCTAACCCTTTCTCCTAATGGGTTGGCTACGCCTGGGCGCCCAGTGGAAGGGGCGCAGTGATTATTGCCGAGAAACCCTCTGGTGGTCCTAGGTGATTGGGAGGGCGAAGGATTGGGTGGAAGGAGGGGCAGGGTATATTGTGTGACGCGGCGGATGGGAGGGGGAGGGGGTTGCGTAAGCTGTCATTCTGACGAGGGGCGTTTGGTGGGAATCGGCCAGCACTCGTTGGGTAAGACGTCGCAACCCCTTCGGGCTGACATGAAAGGATGGCTTACCCCCGACGCATCTGTCGTGGCTTCTGGCATTTACGACACCGGCTCATTGACGGATGGAAGGATGGACGGGTGGAAGGAAGGACGAATGGAATGATGGAATGAAGGACGAGAGGAATGAAGGACAGGTGGAACGAAGAACAGGTGGAATGAAGGACGGTTGGACGAATCAACGGAATGAAGGAGGGAAGGACGGACAGAAAAATAAAAGGACAGGTAGGCGTACGGATCAGCATAGGAGAAAGATACTGGTACAGATGGACTAACGAACGGACAAACGAAGTGACTCGCGAATAGAAAGAGATACAGGCAGTCAGACAAGGAGACGGACGGATGGACGGATCGCCGAAAGGATATAAGGACAAATGGAAGGAAGGACGTACGAATAGAAGGACGGACGATGGATGGTACTCGTCTGTCTGTGTCTGCGTCTCTTCTTGTGTCTGTCTGTCTGTCTGTCGTCTGTCTGTCTGTCTGTCGTCTGTCTGTCTGTCTGTCTGTCTGTCTGTCTGCGATCCGTTGTGCATCCTAGTGTCGTTGTCTTTATATCTGCGAATGTGCCCGTGTGTCGGTGGTATGTCCAATAATTAGATTAATTAAATGTGCATTAGATTTAAGGCGCCACTCCTGCTTAGGACGAAAGCCACAGACCACAAATGAGATCAACGTCAATTGTGACGCCGTCGAACCCAGAACGCTAAGGTGAGAAAGGCTAGCCGATTAACCGCTCGGCCAACTCAATTCTCGCGAAGTCGGCGAACATTGGCGGTTGTAACAGGCGCTTCCGGACTAAGGAATTTCACGAATTTATTCACAGGGAAATGCATTTCACACTCCATAAGCGCGCTCACAGACAACTTCGCACACCTGTTCGCCACTAGCCTCCGGAACACCTAGCACCTGTATAATTCGACTCGTGTATTAACAGGTGCTTTCCTTTGTAATGGTGCTCGATAGCGTAGTGGTTAGCGTGCTGGACTGTCAATCGAGAGGTCGGGGTTCAAATCCCCGCCAGGGCAGAAATTTGGATTGAGATTTCTGGTACACATGCACCCCTAGCCAACTCAGCTATGAGTACACTGTCGGTGGGAAGATGAGATGGTGAGGGAGATGACTGGCCACCCGCCATCATATGCCGAGGACAAGAAATTGAAGTCGCTAACACTTCTTACTTATGGCTGCCTCAGGGCTAGCTTAAGGGACTGCTCTTCTTTCTCTCTCTTCTTCCTTTGTAGTAAATACAAGTCAATATTCGTTATTTGTAGCGCTGCCCTCTGACGCCAATCGGTTTTACAGCTGCGAAACAGGCGTTGGATCACTAACTCACACTTCTAGACCGTGTGGCTGGTTCATAAACTTCATTCATACAACTACATTCGCCTTATGTGTGAAGAGGCCTTCAGAGGAGTGCAATAATACCCTAAGAATCACTGAGTCTCGTTCAGTTATAAAGGATTTTACCTGCTAGAATACCTGTAGGCCTAATATAATTCGTTCACCTGTGACGTTACAGGTAGACGTGTAATTAGTCATTTGAAGCCTAGCACAAGCCGCACCTCTTTAGATCCGTTTGATATACTTTACCTGTGACATGGCAGCCAATTAATTGGTTATGGTGTAGATTATGCACCTGTACGGCAAAGATTTTATTCTGACCAATTAATTTATATAGCGCCATTTAAAAGAGAGACTCGTCACAGGCGGTCTTGACCTAGCATAATGAAACCACTATCGAACAGGATGGTCTTCAAACGCTTGTAGAAAAGAGGTAAAGAGAGGCCGAGGAATGCGTCTTTACATCTTTTAAAGAGTAGATTCGAACAATATTGTGTTGGTTCTGAGAGAAATACAAAACTGTACCATGTAAGTCTCTCAACAATAAACAATTTAATCTGTTTGTTTAGGGTCAAAGTTAAACTTTCAACCCATCTGGAATATAATTGTTTAAACCTGTAAATAACATTTTAACACTTTGTCTAGTTTGCTACATGTTTTGATTTATTTTATATTTCATAGTAATAGTCAATTTTTATTGATCGAAACTGATTACTCAAAACATGACTCAATTTTTATCCTACTTATTGAACTTGTAGGTAATACTTTCAATAATATTTTGTCAGTGCTTACACTCTGGCGAGCTTCCCTGTTTGTTCGTATGTAACTCATTGTTTTATTTTAAGAGTATTGGCATTAAATAGCCATCTTTTGCCGATATGTCCTAAAATACATTCAATAAATCTATCAGTCAACCAGCCAATCAGTAAATGGAATGATTAGCTGAAGCACTTGTCTTGGAACTCTAAGCGTGCAGAGGTTCGAGCCCCTGAGACGATTGATGCGTAAGAGCTTTGAGTAAGTCTTTCACTGACGCTTGTCAGTTATAAGGTCATTGTGCTTATTAAATACAAAAAAAATTAACAATAATATATATCCCTGGTTTAGCAGTTTTAAGAAGTTCTCAATAGGCGTGATATAATGAAAGCCAGATACATGATCCATTTTGGTTGGAGGTTTCTGCTCCACCTGCGTCCCCTACCAACTCAGCTATAACGAGTACACTGACCGTACACTGTCGATGAGAAGATGAGATGACGGGGAGGACTGGCCACCCGCCCTCATATGCCGAGGCTGAGAAAATGAAGTCGCTAACACTCCATACCCATGGCTGCCTCGGGGTTTCCGTAAAGGGACTGATCTTCTTCTTCTATAGACGGCATGTGGTTACTTTGCACTCACGTACGTGATGTCAAAGAGTAGCCTAATTAATTGTACCTACCAAGTCGGTTCAGCCTAAACCATTTGCCAGTGTGATAATATGACGTCCTGGTGGCTGGAGTGGGTATTTTAGTGGTATGGTCTGTGAAGCATTTCGGGTAAGTGTTCTCGTCTATCCGCATAGAGCATCAATTGGATTCAGCCGACGGGATGCCTCCTCCTCCTCCTCCTCCTCCTCCTCCTCCTCCTCCTCCTCCTCCTCCTCCTCCTCCTCCTCCTCCTCCTCCTCTACGGTCATATAACAGTCGTGGACTCTATATCGGTTGGCCTCGGGCCTAACTCTACACCTGTAAGAGGATCCTGTCTGCGGTATTAATACCAAGCAGGAACCCACCTGTGCGGCGGAATGGGACGGGACGAGCCGCCGCAGTGAAGGGAGGATGGGAGCGGGGGATGGCCGTCGGTTGCTGAAACAGGACTGACTGACTGACTGACTACCAAGGACACGTGTGTTTTTATAATCTACGAAGATGCTGAGGCTGGGTCATGTCAGCCGAAGAGAGGATGCTCATTCTCGGCTCTGCTTCACAGCTCGAAGCATCATGACATCAAAGCCACCCGTCTCTCCGTCATCAGCATCTCATCCCGTCCGCATCATCGTCGTCGCTCTCACTCTCCTCAGCCTCCTGCTGTCGTCGTCTTTCGCCCACGCCGCAGCGGCGACAGGAACCGGAGCCAGGGACTCGGACGGGGACGGGATTCCCGATCATCTGGAGAGGTCTTTCCGGGGTATCGACC
Organism: Allolobophora icterica; assembly: GCA_963556255.1. Taxonomy (NCBI): domain Eukaryota; kingdom Metazoa; phylum Annelida; class Clitellata; order Crassiclitellata; family Lumbricidae; genus Allolobophora; species Allolobophora icterica. Next base: position 7,017,961 of record OY744607.1, on the reverse strand, counting down.
GACGTCTCGACTCGGACGGGGACGGGATTCCCGACTACCTGGATGGGGATGACGACGCTGATGGCATCCCGGACGACAGGGACCCGGATAGGAATGGCGATGGGATCCTGGACGCCCATCAGGATTTAGACGGTGATGGGATCCCGGATTATCTCGACGAGGATGATGATGGAGATGGGATTGCCGACGCTAAGGAGCCGAAGGATACGGATGGAGATGGGATCCCGGATGTTACCGATCCAGATGATGACAACGACGGAATCCCCGGTCAGTCAGTCGTCGTTGTTCGACTACTTCTTGGTGGTGGTGATGATAACGACGACGACGTCAATGATGATTGCAAAATATTGTAGTTGTTGACGTTGGTGACGTTTCTGGTGTCATTGACTATGATGGCGACTGTCACAACTACAAGTAGTTCGATCCTAAACGCTACCTGTAGTTTCTACACTGAGGTACCGTGGCCCCATCGCTACACAAATCATTATTCATTTCTTCTTTATTAATTATTAATTATTAAACGTATTAATTTCTTCTTTGCAATCACGCCATTTATCACACGAAACGTACAGTCCTTCGAATTTGAAATTGCTACAAAATCGCAAATGTCATCGGCAAGACAGACTGTGTATTTATCTCACACTTACCAATAAATTTAAGCATATCTAGACATAGTCTATAGAGTCTAGACTCTAGACATAATATGTCTCACATTACCGATAAGAACTTACATTTTAACTTGTCTGTCTCGGGCCTACCCGTGCTACATATATTATATACCATCTAAGGTTCACTACACCGCGTATAAGTTCCTCCATGCATACCTGATCTGGACACCTGCAGTGCTTTCCCGCAACATCTAATACAACGGGTTCTTAAAAACAGGCTGACAGTGACGATGATGGTTATGACGTTGACGATGATGATGACGAAGCTGATTTTTTTATTTTACTCTGCGGATTTTCATGCAAGTATTTCGGATACACTCAGTCAATTATTAGCTATCAGTGTAGTGGTTAGCATGCTGGACTGTCAATCGAGAGGTCGGGGATCAAATCCCCGCCAGGGCAGAAATTTGATTCGCGATTTCTGCGTCACCTGCGCCCCTAGCCAACTCAGCTATAATGAGTACACTGACCATACACTGTCAGTGGGAAGATGAGATGACGAGGGAAATGACTGGCCGCTCACCCTCATATGCCGAGGATAAGAAAATGAAGTCGGTAGTACTTCATACCCGTGGCTAACTCGGGGCTAGCTTCAGGGACTAAGCTTCTATCAGCAATCTCATGCAAATTGAACCCTATGCACGTCACCGTGGTAGTGATGGGTAAAACTTGTCAAAAGTATTTAATAATTTATATGCCTAGCATTTGAATTACTTAGGAAGTACTTAAACTAAAATTTGAAAATATTAGTTACTACTTTTAACTAGTATTTTACTAACCAATCCACCATATACACACATATGTTACACACATAACAAGACGTTAGGATTTCTAAGTAGTTTTGCGTACCTTCATGTGTAGGATTTGTATGCTTGTTGAGTGCTGCGGTTCTTTGAAGCCTTCAGGCGTTATTGTTACAGCCGTAATACCCTAAATAAACACTCCTCCCTTTGTCTGAAAAATGGTGAGGTGGGATTGGGTGAGATTAGTTGAATTCGTCCACTCCTATAGGGCCTACATCATGTACCATGACGTAAGGTAAGTCCTCCTCTCAAAAGAGCCTCTCAACAGCATTCACCAGTTTCCTGAATATTACATTATGCCTCAGAAATGTGATCACAGGCAGGTATAATATCGGCAATCCAACAATCTAAAAACTTTCCTTACATGTTACACGGTTTGATAGAAAATCATCTCATCATGAAGCACCGTGATTACTGATTAGGTTGATTCGGTTAGTGTCTGTTTAACGACACTGTGTCATAACAAAGATGATTAGCGTCGCCCTCCTCCTTCATCCAGGCTTGGGACTGGCATAACAACAGTACGGGCAGTGGCCGATCAATCAATCAATCAATCAATCAATCAATCAATCAATCAATCAATCGAGGTGCTGTGATTAGAATTTCGGGCGCAGTTGAAATGCAGACGCACTGCCACATCTGTTGTTTTTCGCATGTTGACAATTTTCCCAAGCTACCTACCCTGACTCATCTGATCCTCAGCCTTCCAATTCTTCTCGCATTAAACGACAACCGCCTTAACAGCTGCTCTGCCTCCTCTCTTAATCTGGATCTCTTGAAACCGGACTCAGACTTCCTTTGGACTACTGTCTGGAGACCCCATCTGGTTTGACGTAGCGCTCACCAATAGGTTGGTGCCCTGCGCTTGGCCTTCCAGGGGCGCTTTAGAAGTTTGGAGATTACTGTTGCAACGCTGCACAAACCTACAAGGCCCTTGGATTTTGACCTGGTAACTGCTTATCGATCTTGTTTGTACTGAGCGCCTGTGAATAAGCGACTTAGCTATCTCTGGGAGCTGCAGAAATCCCTCGAGATTAGGTCCCTACGATACCCTTTGTTGTTTGTCGGCCATCTTGCTTCTAGATTAGATATACGTCTAACAAAAAGACCCGCTGTGTGGTTCGGCCTTACCTTTGGTCCCTTATCGTGCGGATGGATGCCCAGCTGTTCGCCTGCATTATAAATAAGTTGCTGCAACTGCTACTGCGGAAGTATTTCTAGGCGATGATGGATGTTCGTATTCCCGTGTCACTCTGTTTAAAGGATCTGTGTACCTTACGGTCTTACCTCGTCGACCGCTTTTTGGGACTAATTCATGTCTATCCACATATATCTGTAATTAATATCTTTATGCGATATATATATATATATATAGTGGTTAATCGTCAATGCATCTTGCTCATATATATATATGACTATATCGTAAATATATATATATATAATTTTATATATATATATATATATATATAAATCACTATGTATTGACGATTAACAATATATATATATATAAAATATATATTGACGATTAACCACAATATATATACCACATATAAACATATGATATATATATATTGATTGTATATAGCTGTTAGCCTATATCTTCTTCAGCCAACACGAGAGCAGCGTTATTTAGCGCAATCGCACCTGATGCGTATACATTCGTCAAGAATCGTCTGTATAGTTCAGCATATGCAATACACAGTTTGCATGGGTCTTGTGCATATGCATAATTATACATGTAGCCTACGTATTATATCACGCCAATCATACATATGCACATGTATGACTGAATTTACATAACCCTAGCTCTTAGATGTAGCCATAACAATCATTGGCAGCACTAGCGCAACCCAGTTATAGAACGAACCCCCTGAACACAGGATAAAGAATATTGCAACTCAATGAACATTCAAAAAGCAGTGAACTCCTTTGCTCCTAACTTGAATTCTGAGTTTCTCATAAGCTCGCAAACGATCATCGTGCGACCGTACGTTACCTCCAGGAATAACGTATGCGTACCGTACGTAAGTTGTCGAAGAAAATAACGTACGCGTACCGTACGCGTAGGCCTACGTTAAAAATGCCACAAATTTATCTGATCATTCACAAAGAACCTCAATATAACTATAGTCTTATAAGGTACGCGTACCGTACGCATACGTCAAAAATGATCAGTTTAGCTCTACAGTATTGGTCTCCCAGTAGTAGTACGCAGGCCTAGTTATTTACGAACGGTACCGAAATTTAGTATTACCAATAAAATGACCACTGGCACTGACCATCCTATAAGTGTGCCGTAAAATCTGAATAGTCTTCACACTAAGGGTGCCTATACATTAGACAGAATATTAACTAATTGGAATTTAAAAGTTTGAAAGTAGGGATCATTGAACAGGCTCAGAACAGCCACAGATCACTGATGTAATAGGCCTAGTTAAAATTGTTTACGACCGTCCATTACCAACTATTATTGACCTTTCTTGTGCATAATGTTATGTATTTTATTTCGTCATGAACAGATGTGAACGTACGGTAACGTGCGGCATAATAACGTACGCGTACCGTACGTACGTTATAGAAAAACATAACGTACGTACCGTACGTACGGTCGCGCCTTGCAAACGATAACCATGACAATAATAATAATAATATCGTCTAATTATTATTTTATTATCTTCTTATTAGGCCTACTTCTATGTTTCATATTTTCTCTCAGCTTGTTCACCAATATGCGGTTCGCTTTTGGTTTTCAATTATAGAATATTAATAACAATACTAAATTATTATTGCAATCTACACAATAGCCATTTTTGTCAATAAAATGAAGACTGCAACAACGAAGAATGTTACATGTAATTGTTTTAATGCGACTTATACTGGCTTTTTTTTATCGAAATAGTAATGTTTCAGATGCCAATATTTCTGCTAACTTGTGCTAGCAGTCAGTGGCGCCGCCAGACGCCAAAAAGTGGACCCAAAGTCGCAAACATATTTAAGACATAAAACATTGCCAGTCATTAGTGCTAGGGAGTATTTGAAATACAAAGTATTTGAAACAATAATTGAAATACATACAAGTATTTATGTATTTGTATTTCAAGTACATTTAAAATGATGTATTTTGTATTTTTATTTGAAATACTTTTCAGAGTATTTTGTATTTGGAATATGAAATACTTCGTTAAAAATACTATTTATTACCTACTTACTCTCATATATTTCACGCAACATAAATTTTTCTCAGTAATAATTACTCAGTTGGCTTCTAACTTGCGACCTTTGCTGAACTTTGTATAGTTACCAGTGCTGATCACTATATCTTGGCTGCTGTAACCCATCCATTCTTCAAACTACGTTGAGTGCCTAATTCCCAGAAAGACAGATTCCGAGAGCTCCTCCTTGACACTTCTGAGGTATTCGCCAACCAAACATATTCTTCTGAAACCACTGTGGCCACTAAGAACAATGCAGATCATGACAACTTTTACAACTACTACGTCCACCCAGATGATTCATATGATAGCCAGAATTCAGAAAAAAATTATTTGTATTTTGTATTTCAGATACATTTTGAAAAATGTATTTTGTATTAGCATTTCAAATACTTTTTGAAAATTGTATTTGTATTTATAATCTGAAATACATTTACAGAGTATTTTACCCAACACTGCCAGTCATTTTAGTCAATCAGTCAGTGGTTCCATCACTCATGTGATAATGAAGCATAAATGAACACTACATAGACCTACCACTAGACGAAACCCTTAAGTCTTCAAAGCTGAAAACGCAGTATCATGCGGTCATAGGCCTATGTTATGTGAAACTGTCATCATGCAATTTGAATGATTTGATCACTAACAAGAATTGTCTCTGCTGATCACGCGGAAATGCTAACACAATGCGACGATGGCCATTCCTATCAAATATTTCGTCGGCTGTTCTTCAGCTTTACGCGAGGACATTCTTAACTTAATAATCACCAAGTCTAAGTTGATAATAACTAAAACGCAATACAAATAAACACGCTTGTATTGTTTATTACGTCATGACGCGTAACGTCCGGAGCATAGATATACAAGTAGAGGCTCAGACTGAAGAGTGTCATTATTGTGTGCAGTGTGCTTTTACTAATACATTTTTTGCCGTCCAGCCCAGAAGTTCTTAAACCTTAATTATTTCACACATTTAGATTTTCGGTGGTCCATGGTGTCAAAATGCCCATGACGGACCCATGATCTAGAGAATTCCCATTTGACACATATGCCTCGTCCAAATTATAAGCCATGAGTAGACTCGTGTATACATGCATATGGGTACCGGTATGTATGTAATATAACGACATATAAATGCAACATTCACGTAATAATATTAATTATTTTAACATAGAATCGCGTCAAGCAGAATGACTGAAAGCTATAAAGAATTCTACTCATTGCTAATCCTTTTGTAAATTATTCAGTTAATGTTTTAACATTTTATTTTGAACCTCCGCGGAACCCCTGGCCGACGTCGGCGGAACCCCTGGGTTCCGCGGAACCCCGGTTGAAAACTACTGGTCTAAATGAATGAATGAAACTGGTTTCAGATTCCAAGGACCTGGACGATGATGGCGACGGGATTCCGGACTCTCTCGAAAGGACGCTGAAGGGTATAAACCTGCTGTCGGACACGGACGAAGACGGAGTCCCGGACTTCCTCGACTCGGACGACGATAACGATCGCATCCCGGACTTCAAGGACTTCGACGACAACGGAGACGGCACTCCGGACCTCAAGCAGGACAAGGACCGCGACGGAATCACCGACTACCTGGACGCGGACGCCGATGGTGACGGTCTCGCCGACGTCCTCGAAGGACGAGACTCTGACGGAGATGGATCGCCGGACGAGGAGGACAAGGACGACGATAACGATGGGATTCCGGACAGCAAAGATCTGGATGACGATGGAGATGGAATCCCAGACGACAAGGATCCGGACTTTCGAGACACGGATCGGGACGGAACCCCGGATATCTTGGACGAGGATGACGACAACGACGGCACTCCTGATCATCTGGATGACGACGACGACGGTGATGGGATTCCGGATGACGCGGATCCGGACACAAGGGACTCGGATGACGACGGAATGCCGGATTTTCTTGACGACGACGACGATGACGATGACATTCCGGACCACCAGGATTCCGACAGAGATGGCGACGGCGTCCAGGACTTTCTAGATTTCGATTTTAAGGATTCGGACGCAGACGGAATTCCCGACTATGTCGATGACGACGACGACAATGATGGTGTTCCAGACGTCAAGGACAACGATGATGACGGCGATGGAGTTCCGGATATACTCGATCCAGACAACAGGTGCTCATTTAAATTAACATATAATGTAGTGCCGCGGTACCCAATCGACGGCATCGTGCCTTAAACCTGCGGCTGGGTGGCAGCATGGATCAAAGTAGCCTATGTGGAAAAGTATACTATTATCAATACTGAAATAGCGTTATATTTTGAACTTAAAATAGTGTAGAAATAGTCGCAACGCTGCGGTTGAATACAAGGTAAGTTGTTCGGCATCGTAATCGCAAACTCCAAATTTCTAAAGCGTTCCTCTAAAGCTAATTCACGAGCGCTGCGGCATTGAATAAGGAACTAATTGGAAGAAAATATATGAAATTAAGGCCAGGTGCCGTTGGTTGAATGAGTTTTAGTAAGGGTACCTTCAACTGCTTTGCTCTGAAAAATGTTGGAAGCCACTTATGTAATGTAAGGGTTACACTGCATATCAATGCAATACTAACCTGTGGTCTAGCCCCTGGTCATCTAGTGACTTCTAAAGCGCCGATATTATAATGCTGTATGGATTAATCGATGGCCTCGTGGAAGCATACTGTAGTCTACTATTGTATTGCTTAGAACCCTATTGGAATTCCAACGTCATGAATAAATTATTAAGCCTCTAGTCTAGACATTTTTCAATAACTCTCGCAACTCGCTGTCAATTGTTGGTCGGCTAATCAACTGGTAAACTAATACAGCGCTCAGCTGATTACTTGGTCAGCTAATCAATTGGTCGGTTAAGAAAGTGGCCTGTTAATCGAATGGTCAGCTTCTTGATTGGCCGGCAACTACTCGGCTAATAACTTTTTCTGCCTGATTATTTGTTTAATCAACTGGTTGCATAGGCGTAAATTGTGGGGTACGAGGGGTACCAGTACCCCCACTGTTTGGACGGGGGTACCGTACCCCCACTTTTTAAACAATGTCAATCAATATTTTATTATTGTGTCTTCCCAGAGATGGTCTCCGTGCGAAAAACGAAAGTAGAGAAGAAATTGGTACCCCCACTTTTTAGACCAAAGTTACGCCCTGACTGGTTAGCTATTTCATTGGTCTGTTAATCTTTCTGCAGACTTTTCATAACTGGCTAATCACTTCAATCAATCATTGCTCGTTAATTTGGTTCGATCGACCAATCAATAAATCAATCAATCAATCAATCAATCAGTGGATGATGACCAGATGTACTATTGATTGAAGAGATACGGACGGAGATGGAATCGTGGATAACTTCGACCCGGATGACGATAACGACGGAATTCCGGATGCAAGGGATCGGGATGACGACGGAGACGGCATCCCCGACGAATGGGATCCAGATCAGACGGATGCGGATGACGACGGACTTCCGGATTCAGCGGATGACGATGACGATAACGATGGAATACCAGACAGGGATGATTCGGATGACGATGGCGATGGCATCGTCGACCTCTTCGAGGCTCAGCTGCGCCAGGTGGACCTCACGGTCGATACGGATAGGGATGGACTTCCGGATTACATCGATCCGGATGACGACAACGATGGGAAGCCAGATTACATAGGTAAGTTGGATAAGAGAGTAAAGGAATTGAAATTTATTTATTAATAAAAAATCATCGAGGTAGCTATGATCCATCAGGTTCTTAAAACAATGTCCGGAGACAATAAAATCTCGTCTGGAACGGGTAGAACTTGTCAAAATCTGTATTTTATTTTGTTGACATTTTCCAGTATTCAAAAACGAATAATAATAATTAAAAAAATAATATAAATAAAAGTCCCGGCTGAGGCAACAGCACTGAAGCGCTGAATAGTAATAATTTATTTATTTAGTTAGATGTATTCTAATGCCTACGTTGCTCTATTCATAGTCATAAACTGCTGTAAGTCATATAGGTTTGACCAACTCACCACCCATCATTGCCAAGAAATGAGTCAAATGATTGACATTTTGAACAGCTTTGATCATGCGCATCATCTAATTTACCTATAGAACCAATTATTATTAGTGTGTTTTTATTAAGCGTCACTATCTGATGACAAAGCATTATTCGATGGCGCAGAGCAGCTGTGAGTGAAGGACTTGCTCAAAGTCCCTACTAAGTAACCGTCTCAGGGGTGGAGGCTCGAACCTGTACTCTCCGCGTTACAGGGCGAGCGTTCTAACCAATCGGCTACCGTGTCCCACAAAGAGCGCAGGATATCAGGAGGGAAGAGAAGGGTTCCAATCGGGTACCGCACAAGAACATTGATGTGCCACTAATTAAGCTCCCAGTGATCGATTTCGATTTCAGATCCTGACGATAACAACGACGGTATCCCGGACAAAAAGCAGGACGCGGATCTCGACGGAATTCCGGACTACCTCGATGCCGATGACGATGGAGACGGGATTCCGGACATCCTGGACGCTGATGAGAGGGACAGCGACAGTGACGGAATCCCAGATGCCCTTGACCCTGACGACGATAATGACAAGATCCCAGATTCCAAGGACACGGATGACGATGGAGATGGTCTACCCGATCATCTGGATCCCGATCATAAAGATACCGATAAAGATGGCATTCCAGACGCCATAGACACCGACGACGATAACGACGGCATTCCGGATATCCTGGACGAAGATGCCGATAACGATAGGATACCCGATCACCTTGATCCTGATCGAAGAGACACTGATGGAGACGGTATTCCGGATCACCGTGATAACGATGACGATAATGATGGAATTCCGGATTCCCTCGATAGCGACGATGACGGCGACGGTATCCCAGACTACCTTGATCATCAGAACCGGGATACAGATAACGACGGTATAATCGACTACCTAGATCCGGACGACGATAACGACGGAATACCGGATGAAGCAGATGACGACGATGACGGAGACGGTATACCAGATGACAAAGATAAGGACTACGCCGATACGGACGGAGACGGAATTCCAGATGTTCTCGACCATGACGACGATAACGACGGTATTCCAGATCGTTACGACAGCGACGATGATGGCGATGGAATCCCGGATAACCAAGATCCGGATAACGAAGAGGACTCTGACGGTGACGGAATTCCGAATTATCTCGATCCGGATGACGATAACGATGGGATTCCAGATGAGCAAGATACCGACGACGATGGAGATGGAATTCCGGATGATCAAGACCCTGATAGCATGGATACGGACGGTGATGGTATTCCGGACTATTACGATAATGATGACGACGATGGTGATGGAGATGGCATTCCAGACTATTTAGATGACGATGACGATAACGATGGTATTCCAGATGATCAAGATGATGACGATGACGGAGATGGAATACCAGACAGTCAAGATCGAGATAATCAGGATGATGATGGCGATGGAATACCAGATTACTTAGATGATGATGACGATAATGATGGAATACCAGATGACAAAGATAACGATGACGATGGAGACGGAATTCCGGATGATCAAGATCCTGATAATGACGATACCGATGGAGATGGCATCCCAGATCACTTAGATAATGACGATGACAACGACGGCATTCCAGACAGCGAAGATAATGACGATGATGGAGATGGAATACCGGACAGTCAAGATCGAGATAATCAGGATGATGATGGAGACGGCATACCAGATTACTTAGATGACGACGACGATAATGATGGAATACCAGATGATGAAGATAACGATGACGATGGAGACGGAATTCCAGATGATCAAGATCCTGATAATGACGATACCGATGGAGATGGCATCCCAGATCACTTAGATAATGACGATGACAACGACGGCATTCCAGACAGCGAAGATAATGACGATGATGGAGATGGAATACCGGACAGTCAAGATCGAGATAATCAGGATGATGATGGAGACGGCATACCAGATTACTTAGATGACGATGACGATAATGATGGAATACCAGATGACAAAGATAACGATGACGATGGAGACGGAATTCCGGATGATCAAGATCCTGATAATGACGATACCGATGGAGATGGCATCCCAGATCACTTAGATAATGACGATGACAATGATGGTATTCCAGATGATCAAGATAATGACGATGACGGAGATGGAATACCAGACAGTCAAGATCGGGATAATCAGGATGATGATGGAGATGGAATACCAGATTACTTAGATGACGATGACGATAATGATGGAATACCAGATGATGAAGATAACGATGACGATGGAGACGGAATTCCGGATGATCAAGATCCTGATAATGACGATACCGATGGAGATGGCATCCCAGATCACTTAGATAATGACGATGACAATGATGGTATTCCAGATGATGAAGATGATGACGATGACGGAGATGGAATACCAGACAGTCAAGATCGAGATAATCAGGATGATGATGGAGACGGCATACCAGATTACTTAGATGACGACGACGATAATGATGGAATACCAGATGATGAAGATAACGATGACGATGGAGACGGAATTCCTGATGATCAGGATCCTGATAATGACGATACCGATGGAGATGGCATCCCAGATCACTTAGATAATGACGATGACAACGACGGTATTCCAGACAACGAAGATAATGACGATGATGGAGATGGAATACCGGACAGTCAAGATCGAGATAATCAGGATGATGATGGAGACGGCATACCAGATTACTTAGATGACGACGACGATAATGATGGAATACCAGATGATGAAGATAACGATGACGATGGAGACGGAATTCCAGATGACCAAGATCCTGATCACGACGATGCCGATGGAGATGGCATTCCGGATTCCATAGATAACGACGATGACAATGATGGCATTCCAGATGATCAAGATAATGACGACGATGGAGATGGAATACCAGACAGTCAAGATCCAGATAACGAAGATCATGATGGAGACGGAATACCAGATCACTTAGATGACGATGACGATAATGACGGAATTCCAGACCATCTTGACGATGACGATGATGGCGATGGTATTCCAGATTACAAAGACACAAACCACAGAAAGGTAACTATTATTTGTACTAGCTGTATTAACTTTAGACAATTAAATCTACCCGAAACCTTCGAGAATTTTGCCAACTCTTTCAATGTGACCGCGCAGACGATCACTCGTTTTCACGGTCGCCATTTTTATCAAACGATGATTGTTTTGTTTACTCATTTAAAGTGAATTGAGAAATGATGTAGGCTAACGTGTTAAATATGTATATTATTGTGTAAAATTAGCACAATCTTTGTCAAAAACACGAAAATTTTCGCGTTCTTACGCCACCAAAACCGAATTTTCGTTTAACGCTATTGTTGCATAGAACGATCATCCCCATGACAACGCTATGACGTCAAACTGCCTCGAAAAAATGCGCGTTTATGCTTTTGTAGCGCAAATATTTCTGTGACAAGGTATAAAGTTAATAATGTTGCGTAATTGCAGATATAAAAGAAACTGTAGAATAAAAAAATATTAATCGGAATTTTGCCGAAGTTCTGTGTAGACAGACAAGCGTAGCCTATGCCCTATAAAGGGTGAAATTCAAAAGAAGCGGCTAAGGATCTCGCCAAATAGCCTAATAATGATCGACGTATATTGGCCCAGTAGGATAATAGGCCTACGTCGATGATAATAGGCTAATAAATGAAAATATGTGTAGAAACTATGCGGTTAGCTACTACGGTGAATATTCAAATAGTGTGCATGTACTTATGACGGACTCAGAGTGATGTGCATCAAATTAAGTTATAACTGTGCGGCAAACATTCTGGTCAGACCCTAACATATCTTCGATGCTTCACATACACAAGCACAAATACAAACAAACAAATACACACACCACATGCCTATTGTGTTAAGCCACGAAACCTAAAATTAATGTAGGCTATTATTGATCTTTGAGGTCAGGCCTGTGCAAACCATTTAACTTTTACGTGTTGTGTTTGTGTTTATTTAGACACGAAAAGAACTATAACGAGAAGGCGGTATATCAGTCAGCACGAAACGTCGAATGTTTTGTTCCTTTCATTCCCAGCCCAGCTAGAAACAGTACTGGAAGGCAGACTTCTCGGTCTTTCCCGTTATCGATTCCCAGAATCTTCCTTTGGGGCGGCACGCGACGGACCAGCTATGGCGTACGGACAGCGTACGGGCAGCGCCAGCTAGCGATTATGGTTCGAACAGCATCGATTTAAATATTTTTCTTGTCGACAGTTGATTACAACCAGGAGCCATATCTCATTGCTAATAATGCCACATTGTGGCGTACACCTCCGCGATAGGCTATACTTTTAACTGGATCCGAGAACTGACTGCCCTATACCGGTGTTTCTAGTGTTTCTTCGTAATTTGTTGATTGTATATATAATAATTACGGAAGAGTAGACCTCAAGGCCTAACCAGTTTTGCTGTCCTTATTGTTTAGGTCTGTATTCGCTCAACGAACTTAAGTGATAACAACGGGACCTTGAAATGTTTCAACGCTAGGTGTCGCCAGAACTAATGCGTTCTGGCGATTTTATGGAGTGTAAAGATGAAATTGAATGTGGCATCATAATAGTCAATGTTAAAAGTTGTACAAGTTTGACACAGTATATTCCGTTCTAGTCCGACATTTTGAAGTAAGTCGGATAAATGTTCGAGAGCGGTCGAGGTGGAAATGTAAGGCTGGATATCTGTGTCTCTGAAGAATGTCATAAACTGGAGAAATGAAGAAACAGTGAGAATGAATGATTGTCTTGATTGTGGTCTTTGACATTAATTACGAGTAGCCTATAAGCGCTGGAAACAGCCACCACCATTGTTGCTATACTCCTGCATATAAACACACATACACACATATGTATATACAAACGTACGTACGTACATACATATATACATAATTATACATACATACATACATACATACATACATACATACATACATACATACATACATACATACATACATACATACATACATACATACATACATACATACATACATACATACATACATACATACACACACACATATATAAGTGTTTCGATATATACATAGGCCGACTAACATACGCCTACATCACAGGCTTAGTGCATAGTTACACATCTCTAACCTCGCACGTGTTTCCTACTTCCACTTAAGGCGTCTCAGAGCTGTTCGACGATCTGTCTCATCCTCTGTTTTCACAACGCTGGTCCATGCTTTCATTTGCTCCCGAATTGACTACTGCAATTCGCTTCTAATTGGTCTTCCTAAGGTCCGTCTCATGCCTCTGCAGTCAGTCCTAAATGCAGCTGCGAGATTAATAGCACGTCTGCCACGCTACTCACGCATTTCATCCTTCATGTTTGAGCAACTGCACTGGCTTCCTCTCTCTGCACGTATTAAGTTTAAAATCCTTACTCTGGTATCCAAGTCACAGCGGGGTCTTGCCCCCAAATATTTAATTGATGTAATTCACCGGCCTCTTTCTGTCTCCTCGCATCATCCACTTCGCTCCTCGGACAGATTTGATCTTGCAGTTCCTCATACTAGAACAGCTATGGCGAAGTCCCGATCTTTTGCCTCAATTGGTCCCTCTCTCTGGAATACACTGTCTCCTTCTACTCGCTCTCATATTTTAATAGGTAACCCCTCGTCTTCTTTTGCTTTCCTCAAGACTTATTTCTTTTCTCTTGGCCTTGCGCACTGCATGGGAGCGCCTCTGAACGGTTCACCCTACTAGAGGCGCTTTATAAATTATTTAAATACAATACAATACAATACACACGTAAGTACTTACTTACTTAATGCATATACGCATGCATATCCGAGCTATGGAGGTACTTTCTGCGTGGTTAGCCTCCAACCGCTTGCTTTTAAATGCCTCTAAAACTCAATTTATCTGGATGGGTGGTGGTAGGCGACTAGCGAGTGTTAACTGGCCTCTGGTGGCAGAAGCTTTTCCGCATATCACCTTCCTGCCATGGATGTGGTTCGGGATTTAGGAGTCCTCCTGAATCGTGCTCTTAGCTTCTCCCAACAACTTAACCAGCTTACCCGTAGCTGTTATTATCAACTGCGCCAATTACGGGTCATTTCTCGTTCTCTGTCTCATGATGCTACTGTCATCCTTATACATGGTTTTGTAACAAGCAGGCTGGATCACTGCAGTGCGATCTTGGTTGGTCTACCGCTTGGATTGATTGGCCGCCTCGACCGGGTTCCTCGGTTAGCTGCTCGGCTCATTGGACGCATCCCTAAATACGCCCCTATTTCTGCATACATGCGCGATGTGCTGCATTGGCTCCCTGTCCCGCAGGGTACCTGCTATAGGGTTGCTGTACTGGTTTGTCGCAGTCTCTTAGGCTGTGCCCCGGCCTATCTGTGTGAGCTCTGCCGCCCGGTCTCTGATTCAGTTGGTCGGCGTGCTCTTCGGTCTTCTTCCGGGGGAGAACTTTTAGTCCCTCGGGCTCGCTCCACAATTAGGCAACGCCGGGCTTTCTCCATAGCTGGGCCCTCAATTTGGAATGGTCTTCTGTTAGAGATTCGCCCTCTCCCCAGGGGTAACACATCTGCTTTTTACCAGCTGCTCAACTCTAATCTCTATTGCCGTGGCTGGGCTGGGAGCGCTTCTGAGTAGGTTTCTTGAAGGTGCGCTATATTAAATTTCCGAATGAATGAATGAATGAATGGATGGATGAATACATAGACCTACATACATACATACATACATACATACATACATACATACATACATACATATATACATACATACATACATACATACATACATACATACATACATACATACATACATACATACATACATACATACATACATACATACATACATACATACATACATACATACATACATACATACATACATACATACTAGGGTGGTTCATCGGCAATGCTGAAAAAATAAATTCTTAAAAGTTGCAGCTCTCACCCCCGCATTATGTTCCAAATAATAATAAAAAATTTATGGCAAAGTTTCAGGTGTTTCTGAATAGATTTAGGGGTGCCTATACATGATTGTACTTAGCCATAGAAGCTCAAAGAAGAGTTTGCAACAAAAGTTGGAGATGTTCCTATAAAAGTCCATTGGGACGGTAAACTTCTTTCACACATGACCGGAAAAGCTAAAATTGATCGCTTGCTTGCATGGGTGTCCGAAGGGGCAAGAGGGCATGCATTTACCCCCCATTTTGAAAAATTTTTTAAAAATAATTTTTTGGATTTTAATGTTGCATGGCTTTCGACATCATATCGTCGAACACATGTCTTAAATCAGGTGCACGCACTCTTATGGAGGAAAAGTTGGGCAAACGTCTGTTATCTTTTGCCTGTCGGCATCATATGCATGAGATAATCCTGGTTAAGATCTGTTCACTGACATTAGCTCCTTCTTCTGGACCAGATATGCAGATGGTCAAACGTTTCCAATCCTGCTGCAGGCTGATATTGATCATGTTGCTTTCCGTCCAGGTTTAAATGATGTTGAGGTCACAAGAGAGATCACACCGGGCAAAAGAGCTGAAGTTTTGAATGTTGTTGAACAGCAACTTCAGGAAACTCAGCCACGAGAAGGTTACCAGGAACTGCTCATTCGTGTCATCATATTTCTGAGAGGCATCCCTCTAAATGGAATTCATTTCAGTACTCCAGCTGGACTCCACTGAGCAAAATGGATGGCGTGCTTGTTATACGGTTTCAAAATCTCAATGTTAGGTCTTATCCAGGCAGATGTTGTCCAGTTTAAGCTGACAGCCAAAGAAGAACATGGTCTACTTCAGCTTCTCTGCTTTACAATAGCAGGTGGAATGGTGGATACATCCAAGCTTTGGTTCCGATTAATGACCTGCTGCTTCTGGAAAGGTTGCAATAGTCTGCAGTAAATAAGGTCATAGTTTATGGTGCGGTGCAGAAGCTATTGGGGTATCTGAATCAGGAAATCATATGCCTTGCAATGTTTGATCCGTTTGTCACTCTTGAAGTGAAATGAGGAATGGTGAATGCAATTAACAGTTGGCCTCTTGGAAACAGCAATCCAACAAAACGAATCACCATGATGGGTGATCTTTCAGCAAACAGGAATCTAAATGTTCTAACCTCTTTTGTCACTCAGCAGAGTATTCAGTTCTTCACAGCATTGAGCTTGCCCACAGAATTCCTTAAGATTGGTCTTGGTCTGCATGTGGTGCTACAATTCTGATTTCAAAACAGCGCTGAAGTAGGCCTAT
Organism: Allolobophora icterica; assembly: GCA_963556255.1. NCBI lineage: Eukaryota > Metazoa > Annelida > Clitellata > Crassiclitellata > Lumbricidae > Allolobophora > Allolobophora icterica. Next base: position 7,000,980 of record OY744607.1, on the reverse strand, counting down.
GTCAAGGCACTGAAAGTTGTAAACGACACGGCAGAAAGATGTGTGACTCTGATTCATGAGTTTAATGCTGATCTGACCCGAAACGAAGAACCGAAACACTTTCTCCTTCAAGTAGTTGCTGAGCATAAAAAGTTGTTCATAGACTCTAAGATATCCACAGTTGTGGCCGGACTGAAATGCTTTTTGTATTATGTGTTTTTTATGTTGAAGGCTATGTCGGACTAGAACCATTTTCAGAACTTACTTTAATAATCCTTTAATTAGCTGTTGATTACAGTGTTACTGCTTGTGGTTAATAATGCGTGCACTGCTAGACAGTAGACAATGAATACAGTGTGTTCACTGCTTAGACTTAGGCCTAATACTAATTAGCGGCACTGTACGAATAGGACATGCCTATGTAAAACTACACTTGCCAAGAGGCACTCCTAAACATCATCCTAAAAATCACAAACTTCACAGGAAATTTTATTTATTTATTTGGAACATTATGAGAGGGTGAGAGTTAAAAAAATAAGAAAATAATTTTTCTGAGCCACCCTAATACGTATACATACATACATACATACATATGTGGCGGTTGCCACCAGTTTTCTGGTTCTGTTTCGACTACTCTTCTACTCCTGTCTGCTGCCACGCCTCCTGACTCTGCCTCGTCTCCTGACTCTCGCTGACTCTCGACTTCTGACTCTCGACTCCTCCCCTGCTGACTCTCGACTCCTGACTCGCCTACTGACTCCTGACTCGCCTACAGCCTCATGACTCGCCTATTGACTCCTGACTCGCCTATTGACTCCTGACTCGCCTACAGCCCTCTGACTCCTGACTCGCCTACAGCCTCCTGACTCGCCTATTGACTCCTGACTCGCCTACTGACTCCTGACTCGCCTACAGCTTTCTGACTCGCCTACGGACTCCTGACTCGCCTACAGCCTCCTGACTCGCCTATTGACATCTGACTCGCCTACTGACTGCTGACTCGCCTACAGCCTCCTGACTCGCCTACGGACTCCTGACTCGCCTACAGCCTTCTGACTCGCCTGTTGACTTCTGACTCGCTTACTGACTCCTGACTCGCCTACAGCCTCCTGACTCGCCTATTGACTCCTGACTCGCCTACTGACTCCTGACTCGCCTACTGACTCCTGACTCGCCTTCAGCGTCCTGACTCGTCTACAGCCTCCTGACTCGCCTATTGACGCCTGACTCGCCTACTGACTTGTGACTCGCCGACAGCATTCTGACTCACCTATTGACATCTGACTTGCCTACTGACTCCTGACTCGCCTACAGCCTTCTGACTTTGCTTTGCTGACTCGATGACTCCGCCTTCTGACTCGAGTCCTCGCTATATAAGTGGAAGGACAGTGTGCAAGACAGAACAGTGCAAGTAAGACTCGTAAGAGGATACGTCTAGAAGAACGAACAGAGTTTACGGACTATACACGTCGATGAACTCACGGTTTGATCATGGAGAACTTGGTGTATGGACTTTAGTTTAGCGAACAGGACCGTTATTTGACGAGTCCTTTTCTGTGCGAGCCTGAAAGTAGGCTATAGTGTGAGTATTCCTATTAATTGAGGTTGAGTTTTAAATTAAGTGTTTAAAATTCATCGAAGTCTCTTGCTGACAGCGGAGCCGAATACACACGGACAATAGTAGCGGAGTTTGACATCCCGTACTGAGCTACAGAACCCCCGATAAGGCAACAATTTAAAATATTAAACCAATTTTAGTATGAACGTGGCTTTATAATCTCGAATAAGGGATTGTTCACGTGTAAGCGAGTTTGAGACTAAAGTTAATCTTGCCAAACTGCCACAGTTTGGCAAGTTGCTTGAATCTGTCCGCATAAATATTACATATTATGGGTATATTATCACAGGATAATATACAAGGATATATGAGGATATTTTATGGCTTTATGCTGTAAAAAAATGGCGCTATACCATTTGTGTACAAAGTACTTGGGCTTGATGAGGTTTTGATGAGCCAAGTTTGGGCTTGTTTTTATTAATAATTGTATTTTGTGAAATGTTTTGCAAATAAAAAAAATAATGCATCACTTAAAAAATTAGCGTCAGTTTTAAACTCACTTAAGATTCTGTTGCATATTCACAGTATAGTAATAATAATATTTTAGAGAACTTACTGCGGCTCTGACCGGACATGACGTCACTGTATATCGAGTACCTATGAGGTTACAAATGGCCGAATAAAAATACAAAAGAAATGCTAATTGAAATCCTGGGCGAGAACTAAAAGATTAATTTAAGGTAATTAAACGGAGAATTATACGATTTTTGTTTTCATTAGTAAACAGTTGGGTGTTGTAGCTGAAAATGTCGAAACGAATGTTTAATTTTGCAATTGTTATTTTCGTTTCCTAAGCAGGTGCAGCTAAATACGGCGAGGACTGGCTTAATGGCGGCTAGTAATCATCGGCTTGTATTATAAAGGATGTTAGGTGGAGGCTGATCATCTGGCGGAACCGTACGGAACGGTACAGAAGGCTCGACTAGTAGATTAATTAAAGGGAGCGACAGGGTAGTGCCCCTTTCATATCCTGTCGAAAGGATATTGTCTGGGAGACCAAATAAAATCGCTAAGATCTAAGTTTGTATAACACTGCACTCCCTGACCCTTAGCTGAGTTTCAAGCGTTGGGCTAGTATAGCACATAGTGTGGTTAAGCAGAGATTGGGTCTCCAGAGTTAGCAACCCTTTATGCAAATGATTTAGAAGAATTTTATCCATATTCATAGAGAAGTTGAAAGCAGAAGATAATGAATATATGTGTGTGTTAAATGTTATTTAGGCAATGGATGCCAAACCACTGTCTTCACTTTACTTGTGTGGTGATGACTCTGATGAAAATACATTTGGAGGAATTTCTGCTTTTGATGGCATGGATTTGGATGTAGCCGTTCCAGATAATTTAGGTTACAGTAGTCTGGAGAACAGACAGCTGAACAATGCAGGAGATAATGCGTGTTTTGCGGGCACATCTACAGACGAGAATTTTCCGTCAAGTAGCGGGGAAGCGGGAATGTCTCGTCAGGCGAGCACTTCGCTTTCAACAAACGATTCGAATACATTTACCTCGCAGAACAGTAGTTCAAATGAGCCGAGAATGTCGGATTCGCTTATGACAGAATTTGCGGAAAGTTTTCTTGGGCATTCACTGCCAGCCACGAAGATCTCAAACGCTGAACTAACCGGCACCCCAAAAGAGACGGATAAACTGTGTAATCGAACTGTCCCTGGGCACAGTTTAACCAACATGGATATAGACAACATACACTCATCTGTTAGATCAAATTCAGATTTCGGCATTCACGAGGGACTAAGCTTTGCGGGTAACCGAGGCAAGACGTCAGATTCTCAGAACTTGGTAACGCGGCGACACAGTAGTCAAAAGGAAACTGATGGAAGGTTTCTAAACGGAGAGACGTCTTCGAACGAGGAAAGCGACGTTGAAGACTACGATGATGCCGAAGCAATGAGAGAGCAGAATGATGCAGACTACAAGGAAGAGGAGGAAGAAGAGGAATGTGAGGATGAGGAAGATGATTCCGAGGAAGAGGAGGAGGAGGAAGAAGAGCCAGAAGAAGAAGAGGCGCTGGGAGCGGAGGAACCGATTTCAGAAGAACACGAAGACAAAGAAACTGTGAACATTAAAACGGAAGTTACCGAACCAGACGAATTTGAATTTGGCGGTGAGACTAGTTCCTTGCAACAGCCAGAACTGCAGTCGACCGAAGATGATCCAACACAAAGCGTTCCAGTTGCTAAAGAGCGTAAGTTTCTATATACTATTTATGCGTTTTGATAGTTTAAATGGAATCTGCTGAGTACTGTAGAATAGTTCTCTTAATTGGCAAACTGTCACGGTCAACTTTCACTAATTACAGTTGGCATGGCTGTGTATCGCTGGCACAGAAACAGACTTCCTGATTATAAAGATTATTTGCAATGTTATGGGGTGCACGCCCAGTGGATGGCCTGATGGACTGTTAATCCCGGCAGGCCAGAAATTTGTGCTGAGATTTTGACCTCATTTGTACCCCTAAGTAAGTAAGTAAGTATATTCTTTAATACGCCAATAGCAGACGCACAACGGGCGAATTTGTAATCTGTTGTTGATTAGTTTCAGTTATTATTATAATTATTATACAGTGAAGCATCCTTTATTATAACCATTATGACCGTTATAACCATTATTATTAGAGTGGATCCTTATTATAACAAGAGATGGTACGGGGTGCAAGAGCAGCTTGGTAAGGAGGTCAATTTGTACAAAGTCTGTTACTGCATCGTATGATGTTACCAGGTAAATATTTGCATTTTTTTAAAATTTCATTTTCAATTAATCTCACTTTGCAGCAGTTTACTTTCTTTGTATACATGTATGCATACATGCATGCATGTATATGTGTAAGAAAGTATGTATGTATGACACTGTATGTATGACTCGATTAATTAATTTATTGTTGTATAACATTTGTACACAGTCTATATTGATTATATGATTATTTTAGTTTAATTCTGATCCATTGTCGATTGTACAGTTGATGCTATTTTGAACTGAAATGCAGAACTGAAAATTACAAGTTAGGAGTTTGGCATTGAGAATGTTAGCAGTGTCACAGAGGAAAGTAACTAATACGTGTAGCTGGTTTTATCAAATTAAAAATTAAAGAATGCCACAGAAAGAATTATGACTGCACTTTAGTGACTGTTCTTAAATTAAGCGAGTAAGTTGTATTAGTAGCGTGACTTAGGAACTCATAAAAGATAGTAAATTAGTGGTTATATAAAGACCCACCCCGCTGGCCAATAATTAGCTATTATCAGAGTTCTGTTTATATCCGTTATATAGAAGAAACATTTTAGATTTTTAAAATTCCCTTACGTTGGTTTTTCCATTTGGTCAGTCCATGTGAAATCACTGAGGGCCTGTAAGTGACCTATCTCAGATTTGACTGTATTTTGCTATGTTGTAGGTTGGTATGTTTGTACATCATATTGAAATTTTCAGATGCGTATCACCATGTATCTGCATTGTACGGCTGACGGTAATGAAGAGGGGTTTGAAGCACTCGCGACATGTTTGAACTTAGTGACATGTTCGGAGGCCAGTATCTTAGGAACGGGTGCACATAGGCTTGCAAATTTGGTTATTCTGTACAACTTTTTGGGTATTTATCATTCTGTAAATCATTCTGAATTGAAACAAATAGTTTCCCACTAATATTAGTGTAAAAGAGGCCAAAAACCCAGTTGCTAGTTTAAATCTGCAATATTCAAAGCATTGTAGCAGTGAAGACTACAAAAGCTGTTGCAAGTATTTTGCAATTCTGTTATCTGCATATAGTTCACTCTGTATGTAACAAATCTTGGCCTTTTTACTCTATGTCTTCATGGTGATATGAGTCCTCGAAGTTGGTCTGTCCCGTAAAGTTCTTCAGCTGCAGGTATGCACATGTGGGACAACAGCTAGAACGATGATTTTGATTTAGTGTTGTAGAGGTTGAACAGACCTTTCCAATGATGTATGGTTTGTATGGTGCATCTGAGTCCTTAGCATGATTGTAAGTGGTTGAAATGTGATATATTTCAACATTTGCGCGTGGCTTTTTTAAAAGCTGCAGAATGCTCTGATGCAACATTTAACTTATTATTAAGTAAGTATATTTCTGCAGATTTTAAGTGGTTCCATTCATTTGAACTAATCATGGCGAAATTCATCAAAAACAACGTGGTTGCAAAAGAGTTAAACAGATATACTCTTGTATCTAAGAAGCAGAGTTTTACTGTTCTAGGTCGAAAGAAACCAAGAAAAAAGAAGCCAAAGGTTGACTCAGAGGCCACCCCGCAAGAAGGTGAAGAGAAACCCAAAAAGAAACGAAAGAGGAAGGACAAATCGGGATTAAGGGCTAAGAAGGCTAAAAGTGATTTTGGAGCTGCAAGGCGGTCAACTTTTGAAAGGAAAAATATTCGGTACTGCTGTCTATACTAATTTCTTAAATTATTTAACCTGTCTCATTTGCCTCTTTTTTCCTTTAGCGTGAGGTAAAGGCATCATAACCACATATACTGGTGTTGTATTTAAATAGCACCTCTTGTAAACTGATGTGGCTGTCATTTGTATGAGGAAGTGCTTGAGATGATGATGTGGTGTTCTGATATTGTTGTAATTGCTGTTTTTCATGTGAACTGCCCTCTGGATTTCAAGTCTTTAGGCCAGGTTTTTCAAAGACAGGGCCATATCACCAATTTCCTCATGTTAACACCACTACTTGTTTTTGCGCATCCTTTCCTCCAAGTTTTGTTTTCATGTCAGCAAAATATTTGGTGATGTTAAGTTTAAATGGCCACTGGGATTGTTAGTAGGTATGATTAAAAACTCTGCTTAGAAAGGCTTGGTGTGCCAGACGAACAGTGGGCAGGGTGCTTTGTGGCCTCTGGTTATGTGTTGAATGAGCCTAAATGATCTTGGTTTTTGGCTTTGCAGCAACCATTGAGATATGCCTCATAGAAGACCTAAATCTGTTTGCGTTTCTTAGAAAAATCCTCGATGATAATCTGGATGAGGAAACGAAAGCTGCCCAGAAGGAGGAGATGGAGCGAAAACAGCGTCTGCTGGAGATTCAAGAGAAACTGCGGCAGCAGGCGCTGGAACTGCGAGCCCAGAGAGAAAAGGAGATGCTGAACAACAGCAACATGGAAAAGCTGAAGAATTCAGCGCTCAAGTCTCTGCTTGAAGGTAAGCATTGTGTATCTGTGGCAGACTTCTGTACCAGTTACTATAACCAAGTATAACAGTATTTTTTGTCAGCGACGTAGGCTTGACAAGCTTGGAATTAGGAAGAGTTTTGTCAACCAGTGGCTGCAAGGGCTGTAATCATTTTAGTCCTTGAGCAGCTGCCAAAGAGTGGAAAGCAACACGTAAGCTACTGGTTGAGAATAAAACATTTCGATCCTCAATTTTGTCAAATGTACCTCTCCTCGGACTAAGGGGAGGTCTATTTACATGTTCCAAAATGTGTGGCATAACTTGTTTTGTGATAATCCCTCAACTTCCAGCAAAAAATTTGTAGAGAAATATAGTTGAAAGCTATGGAAATGTTTTAGCCCTGAATATGAGTTACAGGTCATGCATTTTGCTTACAGAGAGAGCTGAATCCCCTTCTGGTGTTGGCGATCTCATGCGAAGTCACGGCACAATGGTCTCCAGACCCCAGAAACCAACTGGTAAGAAATATCACATGCAGGTAAAAATAGATTGCAGATACCTTGGATTGCGAGTCGAAGTGTTTATCTGTTAAGCTTTCTTATTGGATTTTCTTAACTTTTATTAAGCATTCCTAGCCTTCTTAAGAACAGTTCTGAAGTTCAAAACTGTTAATAAACAAATCTTTGTGGAGGCTGATGCAATTTCTGGTTTAGTGATTGGTTCTTTGTTTTTTATATATATATTTTTAAACAACAGGTAAAAAACTTATCACATGGAAAGCATTATAAATTCATCCAAACACAAATGAAGCTCAGGCTTGCCCATTTTTTATTTGATTATTTTCATATTAGATCCGCAAAGATCCAATAAAGTTGTGAGCATCTTAGTTTAAACTAAGAAACTTCTCTTTTCCAGGAGCGCTTGTAAGTTGTTTTCATCTAAATGGTGCTATGGTGGTACCACCTTATTATATTATGCTGTAAACATAAATATAAGTACCATTGCATTTTAAATGCAATTTAAATAGTAATCCCACAATGTTTTGTTTTGCTGTAGATGTCGTCGAAATCTCAAGTTCAGATGAAGAAGAAGACAATGATATAATCATGATGAGTGAAGAGGAAGAAGAGGAGGATGAGGAAGAGGACCTGGAAAACAGTGGCAGTCATGTCAATGATGCTCTGAATCGGCCAGATGCCCAGGGCTGTGTGCTAGTTAATGTCGGGCATCCATCAGAAGAACCGGACATCTACCTGGCTCCGCAGCTGGCCAGTGTAGTCAAACCTCATCAGGTTGATACTTACCATAATATGTTCCTGGCTTGGTATTGATAAATCTGCAGCACGGTTTGGTGATGTAGGGTAATTAGCTAGAGAGTGTTTGGCATCTTTTGGCTACCGTAGCCTTTGATGTAAGGTTGTCAGTCAGTTAGTTAAGTATCTAGTCATTTAATATAAGACCTTTTAAGTACTCCACAAAAATCACTGGCTGCACTGCCGTAAGTGGCTTTAAAGTCACTAAAACAATGAAAGTCGCTAAGCCATCAGTGCTAAAATAACTAAAAATGTCACCACAGGTGAACTGCTACACACATACAAAGCCCAACTGACGATTTTGTTATGCAAGACGAGAGAAGCAAAGCACAGCAAATACTACGAGGGATAGACTGCTTTAAGCATTGACACAGACAAAACATGGACTGGGCAAAAGCCTGAAAAGGGTGAAGTGGATGCCCATCTCTGCCAAATGGTTGATGCCAGGAATTGCTGGTGGTGATAACAACTATATAAAAAGGATGCAATGAACGGATGGTGGTGGTGGTGATGATGATGATGCTAATATAAAATATATTTAAGAATACAAGAAAATGCAAGGACAGTGTTGTTTTAAGTGAAGTTTTAACATTACAAATTGTCTGATTAGATCGGTGGAATTCGCTTTCTCTACGACAACGTTGTGGAGTCGATAGAGCGTTACAAGACAAGCAACGGCTTCGGCTGCATCCTGGCTCACAGCATGGGCCTTGGCAAAACGATCCAGGTTATCGCTTTTATCGACATCTTTCTGCGTCACACGGGCGCTCGATCAGCGCTGATCATCGTGCCTGTCAACACGTTGCAGAATTGGATCAACGAGTTCAACATGTGGCTGCCGACCGTCGACGAGGAAAATAGGGCTTCGATCGACCCCGAGATTCTGTGGCCTCGTGATTTCAAGCTCTACATCATCAACGATAACATGAAGTTGACGACTGCAAGGGCCAAAGTCGTTGGTAAGGATTCCTGTTTCTAGAATTGGACAAATCTCTGCGTAGGATGGAGTGTTCTACTGAAACAGCTGTTCCAGAATTTGAATAGTTATCATTTTATGCGCAGTTAGACGTATTTGTTCATATCATTGTATGGATCATTGTAGTTTGTTGTCTTTTAATTTATCATGTAAATGTTACGATTATTTTTGTATGTATCCGGATGCTTACTATAGCAGCTTACAAGTGCTATATCACCTTTAAGCACCATAGCACCTTATAAGCACATAGCACCTTATAAGTACTATAGCATTTTATAAGTACTATGTAGTGCCTTGCAAGTGCTATAGCACTTTACAAGTACTATAGCACCTTAAAAGTACTGCAGTGTCTTATAGATACTATAGGACCTTGTAAGTACTATGACACCTTATATTACTATAGCACCTTATAAGTACTGTGGCACACACTTTATAAGTACTGTAGCACCTTATAAGTACTATAGCACCTTATAAGTACCTCACAAAAGCGCTTTTTGTGCCATTCTGTATGATGTTAAATGTCGCAGCAAACTGTCATAAAGCAAGCCAAACAATGCCCACACACACAGACGCGCATGTTGCCCAGTCAACAGATTCGCATTCATAGCTGAGAAATGGCATAATGTTCAGAGTCTATGGACCAAGTTGCATTAACAGTAGTTGTTATGTCATAACAAAGTGTTATGTTTAAAGTGTTATGTCATAACAACTGTAAAAATGACTTGACACTTTAATTACGAGTTGCATTGGTTTCCCAGTCACTTTTATTACACTCTAGTCGTTAAAGTGTTAAGCGATTACTGTAATGGAAGTGATGTGATGTGCTGTTTGTTGGATTTTTCAGCTGATTGGCACAAAAAAAGTGTTAAGCAATTACTGTAATGGAAGTGATGTGATGTGCTATTTGTTGGTTTTTTTCAGCTGATTGGCACAAAACTGGAGGTGTGCTGTTGCTTGGCTATGAAATGTATCGTCTGCTGATTAAAACTAAAGGCATTGTGGCCAAACCCAAGCGCTCGGCAAAGAAAGTTACAGCCGAGCCTCTTGTCATCGATGTTGAAGAAGAGGAATGCAACAAAGAACTGGTCAAAGGTTTGTCCGTATTTTAGTTTAATAAATTTAATTGGTTATGGTATCTAGTATACCCTGGTAAAGTATGGTGTCTTTCTGGTACATGTGGTAAAGTATTGTATTGTTCTGGTACATGTGGTAAAGTATTGTATTGTTCTGGTGCATGTGGTAAAGTATGGTATCATTCTGGTACATGTGGTAAAGTATGTCGTCTCTGATACATGTGGTAAAGTATGTTGTCATTCTGGTACGTGTGGTAGAGTATGGTATCGTCCTGGTACATGTGTGAAGTATGGTATCGTTCTGGTACGTGTGGTGAATTATGGTGTCGTTGTGGTACGTTTGGTAAAGTATGGTATGGTTCTAGTACACGTGGTAAAGTATGGTATCCTTATTAGGAGTTTTTAACAAGTAGATATATTATATTAATCTGATCTCATTATTCTTTAATCTCAGTGTGGTATATGTGATTAGAATTTATTAAACGTTAAAAGGGATGCCTTCCTGTGATGAACAGAATTATTGTTGAATCTAACAAGTTAATGAAAACTGTGTACTTCATAAGGCCTTTTTTCTAGAAATGTACAAAGTTTCCTAGAAGCATGGAGTGAGTGATCTGGTGTTGTTATTGTGGTGTATAATTGGAAATCTGTGATTTTCCAGGGCTGCATGAAGCTTTGATGAGACCTGGTCCAGATCTTGTTATCTGCGATGAAGGTCATCGAATAAAGAATAGCCATGCCAGCATTTCTCAAGTATTAAAGAATATCAGAACCAAGTAAAGCATTTTCATATAATTCTGTGCTAAAAAATTGTTTTCAAATTTATTTACGAGCAATGTTATGTGTCTTACTTCAGGACAAAATTTCTTCTAAATTAATTAATTATTCAATTGTATTATTTATTTTATTGTTTACATACAAGAAGACCAGAATGGTGTTGGGTCTAGCTGCTGAAAAGTGAAAAATTATCTGTTGGCAACATCTGCTTAAAATAAAGTGAAAAATGTTGACTATTTAGATTTCACAATGTTTGACGTTAAGCTCTTAAGTTTGTAAGGGAAGCTAGTTCAATTGTTGGGGTGTGCGATAAATGGTCTAGTGGTTAGTTTGCTTGACTGTCATCTGAGAGGTTGGTGGTTCTAATCCTCACCAGGGCGGAAATTTGCTTCGAGATTTCTGCGCCCCTAAGCAACTGGGCTATAACGAGTACACTGACCATGCAGTGTGTCAGTGGGACAACGAGATGACGAGGAAGAGGTTTAGCCACCCGCCCTTTTATGTATAATTAAAATTGTAATTAGTAACTTCTGTTGCACCGGTGTCTAATGCACAAGGCATCAACCGATGGCACACCAAAACCATAATCAGGTCAATATCCAGAGGATCAGTCCATAAAACTAAGAAAATGAAGTCGCTAACAATTCATATTCATGGCTGCCTCTCAGGCTAGCTTAGGGGACTGATCTTCACTGTCTTGGATTTTGTGCAGAACTTTGTTATTTTTCTGCATGTCTAATCACCCTTTCCTTTCTGCTGCCAGGCGACGTGTTGTCCTGACCGGTTATCCACTGCAGAACAATCTGCTTGAGTACTGGTGCATGGTGGATTTCGTCCGACCCAACTACCTGGGCACGAAGACGGAGTTCTGTAACATGTTTGAGCGACCAATCATGAATGGCCAGTGCGTCGATAGCACGCCATCTGACGTTAAACTGATGCGCTTTCGAGCCCACGTTCTACACAGTCTGCTGGAAGGATTTGTCCAACGGTCAGTATTCTCATATTTCAAAGTAGGCAGGTACACTGTGACAGAACTGGTGAGTGTGCAGTTTTGAGTTTAAGCGTAGCTTGATAGCTACTAGCATATCATAATTTTGTGACAACTGTGTCCTGATGAGTTGGGAAAGGTAGTTTGAATGAAGTTTGAAAGCTATGATACAATAGCAGCTGCTATTGTATCATAACTATCTGAATGAACTGTACCCTGCTAAGTTTGGGATGCTGGGTGTAAATTGACATTTGAAAGTGCTATTGAATTATTATTTTGTGACAGAACTGTACCATAAACTCGAGCCTTCTCTTGCATTGGTCCTACTCTATGGAATCAACTCCCTCCATTGCAACGTGCCTCTTTATTAGCCGGTGGCCCAAGTGCCTCGTTCCGCTGTCTGAAAACCACTTTCTGTTCACTAGGTGTTTTGCACTGGGAGCACCTCTGATTCGCGAACACTGTGAGAGGCGCTTTATAAATGTTTAGATACAATACAATAATAAGTTTGGAATGACTGGTGTAAAGTGATGTTTGAAACCGATTTTGCATTATGATTTTGTGACAGAGCTATGAGCTGTGACCTGCAATGTTTAGAGCAGTGGATGTAAATGAAGTTTGAAACTGCTAGTTTTGTTGCATAACTACCCTGCTAAGTGTGGTGCAGTGAGTCTAAACTTTGTTGTATGTTGCCATAGTCGTGGTCATGCGGTTCTGCAGACTGCACTCCCCGTTAAGGAGGAGTACGTACTGTTCATCCGGATGTCTCCGATACAGCGGCAACTCTATAACGAGTTCATGTCTTCGATCAAGGATTCAGGATTGACCAGTTGGAGCAACAGTAACAATCCAATCAAGGCATTCTCTGTTTGCTGCAAGGTGTGTAACTGTGTATTCTCTCAATTGCCTAAATCTCATACTAGTGGCTGAGCCAAACTCAGCCACTAGTATGTGTTACCACTAGTATGTGTTACCACTAGTATGTGGTACCACAAGTTACCACTTGGTAAGATTGTAACTGAACATTTGGTCACAGACTCTGTAACTGTTTTTGGCAAATGATGTCTCTGCAGAGTCTGTGTTGGCCTTTAGATTTCAATTGAAAACTCATCGTTTCCTGGAATCACAGCCTCCACAGAGTGTTTCTTAGTCTTTTTGGATTTCCCTTGATTTTAATAATTATAATAACGATAAGCCGAGGCAGAAGAAAAGGGCGCTGCACATTAGTTAAAAAGTCATTGACGGTCATGTGATAACCTAAAAAGATCTATAGGTCTTGAGCTGTGATTTGAATGTCTCCAGAGATGGCACATTCTTCACATGGGCAGGAAGAAGATTGTTCCATTTTTTTTTACTGGACTTGTCTTGGAAATTGGTATGCATTCCGGCTTTACTTAGCAGCAACCTTTAGGCATGTCAACGGGCACCCACAGACCTGGGTACCTCTACCTAGGCCACAAATCTAATAACCAATGCCCTGCCATTGCTAGAATTACTTTACAGTGTGATGAGTCAACAAGTGGTGGCCTGGAATGAGTACGTGACAGCTCATGCTATGTTGAATGAGTATGTGACAGGTCACACTGTGTTGAATGATTATGTGACAGGTCACACTGTGTTGAATGATTATGTGACAGCCCACGCTGTTAATTATAATAATTATTGGTTATTATTTTACAGGCATAAATAGTAATTATTATTATTTTGACTGTGCTGCCTGGTAACAGTTCTTTCCCTTTGTGTTGTTAGATATGGAATCATCCGGATATTTTGTATCAAATCGTGGAGCAACGAAAGGATGACAATGACCTGGACATTGAAGACACTAAGGCCGCGACTGATGTCCCCGCCGCACCAACCCCTCAGAGCAAGAAGGGCAAGGGTAAACAGAAGCCAAACAATGCGTCCAACCCACTCCAACCTCCTACCCCAGTTGCACAGGCCGTTCCCAGCCAGCCCATGAGTCAGTCTAATGGTCAGGGCCAGCCAGGACCTGGGGCTTCTGCAGTGATGGCTACAACAGCTACAGCATTGGTAGCACCTGGAACCCCGACTTCGACCCCAGCACCTGTGGCTGCAGCCAATGCTGAAGATTCTCCTGCTGCGATTGTGGCTCCACCTGTTGCCGAAAGAAAGGAGTCTCAAGTGATCAGCTACGATTGGGTGAGTGTGGCTCTTCATTGTTGTTCAACGTTTACAACTAATTGCTAGTTTTGGCAGAGGCACTCTAACTTTAATATACAGTGAGAAATAATTATGTAGCACCAGTCAAAGATTGTTCCTAGGGAGTGGTCCCAGTCTTACTGTAGTGAACAGAATTTCAGGTATAGTGCCTTTAAGTGGCTATCAGAAACACTGCACTATTTAACTGGTCTAACAACAAGCTACGTTGGCTTCCCAGTCGATTTTAGTACTCTCGTTGTTAAAGTGTTAGGGCAGGTTGAAGATATATGCTGAAACAGGTCAAATGTGTGTATGCATTTCAGGAAAACGAATCAATACCGGAGATGGCACAATGGGCTCAAGTTGGTGTGCATAAGACATCATTTATCCCCGTTTTTCCCTGGCAAAACAAATTTACAAATGTGTGATGTAGATTAGTGTTATTACTTAATTCATATGGTATTCGTTGATGATAATGACTCGGGAGGTGCTCGAGTCCTCCTCTGTCTGTTGAAATGGAAGTCTTTTGGTTAGCAGAATAAGTTGTTAGAATCGTTGTAGTCCGAAGTTGGATTACCATGAGGAAAACCATAATACAAACTGTGTTTTGAAGTCAGAATGTTCTGGCATTGCCGCTAAGTCATGTTACGAAAAGATCTAAGAATATCATGCGTATAATTTAACCCTTATTTTTTTTAGGCTACAAATCTGATGAAGGACTATGTGGCTGGTATAGCGGAGCATAGCGGCAAGATGGTCATTCTTCTGGACATCATCGAAGAGGCGGTTGCCGTTGGCGACAAAATACTCGTTTTCAGGTAAGCCATGTATCATATTTTTCTGCTGTTAAACTGCATCCTTCGACTTAAAACTTTTCTGGAAAAGTACACTTGCGTTAATGCTCTTTTCGGGTGATTCTGGGGTTTCCGTGTTTTCTTTTCGCATGGTTGTAATTCACTTCCTGAGGTTTCTGCTTGATTACTTCTGTTAGTTTTTAAGACTGTCATTAACTTGGTAATGTGTAGTCTGCTGGAAAATGGTGTAAAGAGCTGTGGCACATTTTGTTAGTCATTGTACTATATTAACCCTTTGAACCCTATGCTGTTGAGTGATTTGACACTTACCCCCCAGGCTCCTGAACAGTTTTTTGACTCGCCAAGAATATGTTTCTTTTACTTTGAGAAGTTATTAAATGTTATATAATATGACCCCCCAAACAAATCATTTTTGACTGATGGGGGGATAGTCCATCACACTGATGTTGGATTACTTTTCTCTTTCAGCCAAAGTCTCTTCACGCTTGGTCTGATTGAGGAATACCTTGGCAAGCGCATGATTCCTGGAAACGGAGAAATGTGGATGAGGAACAAGAACTATTTCCGTACGTTTGTTGCGCACCTGGTTTTCAATTCCCATTGCTGCGTGAAGTTGAATCTGTTGTCAGATTACGTAAACGATCAGTTGTCTGGTTGTTATATTAGTTCTGTTGTTCGGTCTGCCAGTTTCTGATAGACCTGTGACGATTGTTATTAAGTCGTAACTTCTGTTGTGCAGGTGTCTAATGCACAAGGCATTAACTGATGTTGCACCAAACAAAGCTTTAAATCAGGTCAGTATACAGAAAACGATAGTTACCAAAAGATGCATTACGATAGAGCATTTACCGTACCTTACAAGGTCTGCTTTTAATAGACGCCTGTAGCTATTCATGGATTGCCTTAGTTCACGTGTATGTTTGTGTCAAGACGATTAATGTAGCACCTATTAGTGCCTTACAAAAGTGCTGCACACACGACTGGTTGACTAACCTCACAAGTGCATTTTCAGAGAGTTTTGAAAATGCCTTATCTGACTGCTGGTAACGCTTTAATGATGAGAGTGTACTAAAAGTGACTGGGAAACCAGTGCAGCTCGTCGTTAAAGTGTTAGTGTACCTTACCTTACTGCTATTAGCAGTAATAGTCTTATTGGTTTATGAGATATATTGAAGAGTACTTGAAGAGTGCGGCTTGATTGCAATGAATGCGCTGTACTGTTTGATGACTCCGGTCTGCTATTATTTTCTTTTTTTGACAGTATTTGAAATTGTTTTGTGATTATTGTTTGTTGTAATGTTGTTCTTAGGTCTTGATGGAAGTACGTCTGGCATCGACAGAGAGAAACTCATTAATCAATTTAACGATGACAACAACAATAAGATCCATTTATTCTTGCTCTCCACAAGGTAATTTGATTACTTGTGTGTGTATTAGTGTGTTTTAGCGTGTTGTTAGTGTGTGCGTATGAGTGGACTCTTCGATTGCACCTTGTTCTGTAATCTGACGTTTGTGGGTTCAAGTGTACTGAGCAGACTCCAAGTAACCCTTGGCAAGAAGTTAGATCTCGTTTGCTGTTGTCACGTAGCAGTGTAATTTGCGGCTGGCATAAGCTGGGAAGTAAATGGCAAGTCTTCTGATGTGCTGGGCTAGCATCCAGGGCCTTTGCTTTCGTCAGTTGCTGCATCAAGATAGTGGAGTGATTGCATTCATCCTGTGATTTGTTAGACATGGTAGCTGATTGGTTAGAGCCTTTTAACACAGAGAGCATAATAATAACGACAATTTATATGGTGCCATAAGGCGGCCATACCGCTACAAGGGTGCCTGAGTACGAGTTCTAGCCTCCTCCTCCTCCTCTGAGCTGGTTACTGTTCAGGGATCTTGAGCAAGTCCTTTATTTAAAATTGCTCAGCACTGTTGATTGATGCATGGTCGTTAGGTAGTTGCACTTGATAAATGCATGATAATAATAAATGATAATGATTGTCTTTGGTTTTCACTGATGCCGGATTTGTTCAGAGCTTTCACTTTTCTGTTTCAAAAAAGTAGTAACTAACGTGTGTAACATCTTTTTTACTGACAGAGCTGGATGTCTTGGTATCAACTTGGTTGGTGCAAGCCGTGTGGTTATCTTTGACGCGTCTTGGAACCCATGTCACGATTGCCAGGCTGTCTGTCGCGTCTACCGTTATGGACAGACGAAGTGCTGCTATGTCTATCGTCTGGTTACTGACAACACAATGGAGAAGAACATCTACGATCGGCAGATTAACAAACAGGGAATATCTGACCGGGTCGTTGATGAACTTAATCCGCAGAACTTGATGTCACGAAAACAGGTGGACATACTGATGCGATACGAGGTGAGTTCGTCTCTTGGCCGTATTGAATGAGCTGAAATTTTTTCGGGGACTTCACAGTTTTTATTTTTGTTGCATGAAATATCTGTTATTTCCGGGAACCTGTGCAAGTTTTGTGTCATTGTATTATTTATATGTGTATTAGTCGCTTTCTGTACATTCGCGTCGTTAAATTGTTAGAAGTATGATAAAGCATTTTCAAAACTGTCTTAAAATGCGTTTATTGTGTAAAGAGTTATTTGATAGTTTTGCATGGAACTCTAAAGTTTTGTGTTTATTGTGTAAAGTAGTAATTTCTAATTTTGTTCTGTGAGTGAACAGTCGTTTATCAACGAAATTCTAAAATGAATAGTTTTGCCACAATTGAAACTTCTGTTTACAAGTTTTTGTTTGTGAAATACATCTGTAGTAGCTTTGAAATTTATCTGTAGTTGTGCCATTAGACACTGAATCTTTGCCATAAGCGAAACAGATATCTGTCAGTAACTGCGTCACAGGTACAACAGGTATTGTGCCATTACTGAAATGGCTATGTATTAATAGTCGCTGCATAGGGGAAACTAATAGACCGTGGGGTGGGAGATGGTTGAATGGTAACATGCTGGCACGAAGATCAGAAGGACACGGGTTCAATGCCCATTAACCCCACAAAGTAGACTCAGCCTTCCATTCCCTATGTGGTGATGGTAAAATGAGCAGTAGGACAGATGGGCACCTTGCAGGCTGTCTTACAGTTGAATTTGACTCCTGTTAAACTTGTTATTGTCTGTTACTACTATATCATGTAATCTTACTGCATACTTGTCAGTTTGAATCGATAAACAAATATTATTATTATATACAAAGTGTTATGTGGGTTTTGTTTCAAGGAAGAAATAATGGACAACTGTTTATTTGCAGGACACTGATTTGCCCAGTATAAGCATAGAAGATTATGACGACAAGTGTTCTGACGAACTGCTGAAGAAAATTGTTAGAAAATATAACAGCTGGATAACAAAGGTATGGTGTTTTCTTTACTTTTCAACCTAACTATGTTTTGTACCTATCTTCTCACTTTCTTACTCTGTAGCCTGCAGAGCAAACTGTGTGTAATGGTCATGGACAATTTGTTTGCTCAGATGTTTCTTGTGATTTGGATATACTTGCGTGTGGATATAAGAAGTGCGAACAGTGAATAGTAGGAAATAAATAACGTACCAGAAACTTGCTATAATGGTGTCGATGCGATCCATGACATGAACCACCATATAACGAGTCCCATGTTACAATGACATTGCTTTCGATGGCTGAATAACTTTTGGATCCATGTGTTGACTGTGGTTTGCACTCCAGCGTGTGGTTGTTGACCTGTTGGCTTTCGGTTTAGCATCGGTTTTTCCGCTGACTTGAGTCGGCAGGAGCACCTCCGAATTGAGTGGTGGATTTATAAATGTTTAATTACAATTACAAATTACTGTGTTTTATAAGAATTTGTGTTGTAATTGAGTGTGATACATCGAGCATAGTTTACTTGGAGGCATCAGCCATAGCTGCATTTGTGTGCTGACTTTCTTTTACAGGAGCCATTTACTCACGAGTCGCTTCTTCTCGATCGAAAGGATCAGAAGCTGACGAAGCGAGAGAAGCGTCTGGCAAAGCAGGGATACGAGATGGAGAAGAAGCTGAGTACATTTGGATACCCACGCCCCTCGTACTCTTCTTTGTACCCCAAGAATGCCGATGGAATGCCAGTGATGAGGTCAGTGCAGCTCTGTCAGTACTAGCACCCTTAATAATAATTACTAACGAGCAACTTCTGTAGCGCCAGTCGGTGTCACAAATAACACACGAAGCATCGAACGGTGGCACTCCAAAACCAGGTCAATACCCAGAAAGTGAGTCTGCAGTCTCATAGTTTCTAAATTGCAAGAGTATTTACCTTTCACCTTTGTGTCTCGCATTAAGACTTTAACGACAATTGTGTACTAAAAGTGACTGGGAAACCAATGCAGCTCGTCGTTAAAGTGCACCTTGACATTTCATAGAGCACATTTTCCTCACAAAAGCACTACATATGGATCGCCTAAGGAGTGTAAAGTTCTTTATAAACAAAAATTTCATCAGTTTTCAACCAACGCTCAGAAAACTGGGAAACTTGCCACTAGTAGGCTCCTGCAGACATGTACAACATAACCAACGTCTTCCCATCCACAGTTGATAATTGGCTTATGCAAGTATTGCAGCTGCACTATGTGAATCGGTGAACATGATTTCACATATTTAATTAGGTATGGAGCTGGCGGGCGTCCGATCGCAAGCGTTCGACCGATGATGTCCACTCCAATTCCGATGAGGACGTCGGGCGGAGCGGCTTTCCCAAATCGTCTCATGGGGCAGAATTTCGGAACAGCTGGAATGAAGCCAGGTGTTTCTGTTCAGCAGGTGCAAACGACTACAGGTGAGACGGAATATACCAACCTCTCTTCGTATAGGTTTGATTTTTTATAAGGATGTGGGTGTCTCAAAACGAGTTTAGATTCAGTTTGTGTAAAAAAACACCTCAAAATTCACTTTTTCTCCTTGGCTTTCAAACATCTGGATATCTAATAGCTCTTCGTCAGTCGCCAGCTCTCCTGGTGATTGACTAACTGTGCCTCCAATTCACATTTCTGTGTGACCTTGCACGCGTTAAATATATTTGTAATAATTATAATAACAATGTATCCAGAAAATGTATGTAGTGCAGTTTAACAGAATATCTGCTTCATAAACAGTTTATAAAAATTCGTGTAGCACAGCTCGAGGTATGAGCGTGAATCATATAATTGCTCTGCGCATGTGCCCAGCCATGTCAGTTGTTGATCAATAGATGTCTCGTGCCACCGGTGACCCTTTTAGTTTTACTGTGCATTGTTTGCTAAATTGTCTAGTTCTTCATTATGTCTGACATCATATAGGCTAACTTAAAGAGTGCTGCTGATTTGTTTTGCTCGTTGAGCGGTGCTATTTAAATGTTTGATTACAATTTGGTTTGTTCATTTCTAGACATAATAATTCCACCAACTAACACGTCATCAGATTCGACTCCAAGCAAAATACCGGCTGGAGAGAAGGTCCTCATCATACGAACCCCTAAAGGCGTCTACATTCGCACGAGCCACGGCAAGATCTTTGCAGTGCGAACAACGCCAAAACCCGGAGCAACGGCCACCACCTCAACTGCCACTGCAACTTCTGCCACTGCAGCATCAAATACCACTTCTACCACTTCGATTGCGTCGCAGCCGGCTCGAAAGATGGCCGCCTCGACTGCGACACGTGTCACGACTTCTACGACTGTCAGCTTTGTTTCTACAATTACGGGTGAGTTTTTATTGTTTGTAAACTAGGTTTTCACTGTGAAGACAACTGATGTGCGAAGTTCCTCAGTGTCAGCACCTGTGTTTGCATTAATGGAAATGATTTACATATCTGTTGTACTTCACTCTTTCTCTTTTACTGTTTTGTCAGCCTCTTAGTTCACACCCTATGCATATGATACCAGTTAATAAAGAGTACTTACCTTACGTTACCTTACCATACCATAGTATGGCTTATCCTGCCCTATCTTTCCTTGTATATGCAAGTAAAGTTAGCTGTCGTGTTTGTGGCAGCAGCCTGTAAGGCCTTATGAATAATAATAATAATATTCGCTTATTAATTCAAACTGACAAGTACACAGTAAGATTACATGATATAGTAGTAACAGATGATAACAAGTTTCACTGAAGTTTAATTTAACTGTATGACAGCCTGCAGGGTACCCATCTTTGCAGTTAAACGCCTGAAACTAAACAACCTGTGTTTATATTATACGTTCGTTGATTTGCACGCGTTGCAATTGCCTCTGGGACATAATGAGTTAACCCTTTAACGATGAGAGCCTTTTAACGATGAGAGGGATTTGTTTTCCATGCATTTTAGTACACGTTCGTCATTAAAGTGTTGATAGAATTATTGCTTTATCAGGTTTGATTACGGTATGATGATTTGTTCTAATGGAAACATGATTTTGTTCAGGCTCGACGGCTACAAATACTCAGTCGACCGTAAAATCGATGACCACGTCGACAGGAGTGTCTGCCTCTGTAACGAGCGCGGAAACCTCCGAGTCTGCAACTTCAACTACGCTGTCGACTTCGTCAACTCAGCCGATACCCTCACCAACCGTGACAGCACCAAAGTCTACGTCTGATACAAAACCATCAACCGTGCCAGTGACAGATGCTTCTGTCAGACCACTGCAGCAACAGCAGCTACAACAGCAGCAACAACAACAGCCTCCGAGGGTCCCAATTCTTCCAGCAGTCATGCCAAGTGGCACAAGCACCAAGGCTAGCATCATCACTAGCAGTGTCGGCACCAGGGTGAGCGCAGCGGTAGCCTCGAGCGCCAGCAGCAATGGCAACTCGGGCACCAAGATTGCCCCTAGCGCCATCACGGGTGCCATGGAAATGATGAACCCCGTGGCCGGCGTTGCCCCGAACATCGGGAGCTTCGGCGTCGCCCAGGCTTTACAACCAATGGCAAACAAAGCCACTGGGAACGTCTTGCCACCTCCGGGAGTACCAACAACCGAAGACAGATCTGATAACGAGCCAATGTGGGATCGGGCACCGGATTTCGACGAACTGCTGTCCGATTCGGACGATCTGAACGCGCATCCGGGTCACTCGGGTCTGGAGTCGAACGCCCCCGACAGCTTCTACCACGGCTTTCTGAACAGCTCGACGAGAAGTTCGCCGGCGATGGTTCACAACCCCAACGAGCCACAGATGTCGATCTCGCGACAGACGTCTTCAGCCTCTTCGAAGTCGTTCACACCAGTCGAACATCGCCCATCCCAGAACATCCCTCCTAGGCATCCTATGCCGATGGCGCCACCGTATTTACCTCCAACCATGCCACCGTACGGAATGCCAAGTCCATACCCGTGGATGCCTAGCATGCCACCGCCGTGGATGCAGCCTATGGGACCAATGAGTCGGATGGGTATGGATTCGTTTTCGGACGCGTTTAGCGCACAGACTGATAATACGGACTTTGGAAGCGAGATGAACTTTGACGACCTTGGCTCGGACGATCGAAGCTTCTCGTCGCTGCTGTTGGGAAGCGATTCGGACGACATCGGCCTCGGGAGGCGAGGCGTTAAGTCGCTCGAAAGCGCGCGCGCCAGCACATCCGGCTACCGCCAGAACCCGAGCATGCCGTATTCGTCGGGCATGGGCGGTTATACCTACCCGCCGTACCCGTACATGTCACAAGGGGGTTACTATCCACCGTTGCCTCCCGTTCCACCGCACCATTCTTCAAACCCTTCGTCGCAGGGAAGCAGTTCGTCGCTGAACAGAGGCTACATTCCCATGCACTATCCGACGCCGATGTCCGCCTCCCACATGGGATTGCATCCGGGCTACATGGCACCTCCGGGCATGATGCCCACCTACGACATGTCGGCAGCAGCGGCCGCGGCGGCTTCGTCGGCAGGCCGGAGCAGCGGCCAGGGGAAAAAGAACGAGTTCGACTTGAAAGATAATTAGAACGAAAGCGTCAACTGGGTCTCGTCTAGTCTCGATTATAACTCGCTCGCAGGACTTCTCTCTCTCTACGTCTTGAGTGGCAAGCGCCAACGGTCATCTGAATCACGAACCAACCGACGCGCCTCGAAGCGGCGCTCTTCGTTCGGGCAAGGCCCTTGCGTAGTGTATAGTTTTTATTGTCGCCTAGGACAGAACGAAGCAAAGTTCGGCTTTCTTTTCTCGGATTTTAAACAATTATCGTGTGAGTGTTTGTTTGCGTCGACGATCGTTTATCCGTTTGTCGATGAGTGTGTTGTGGCAGTTGAATGTTGTAGACGTATTTCTCGAGAATTTCCGGCGTCCGCGGCGCGACCCGTCGCAGCTGTTTCTTTGCAGTCGATCGGTCGTTACAGCGGCCCGCCGGATGTTTATTTAGATGTTGTCCAGACGCTACCTTATCGTGATTTGTTGACGTGTCGACTGGTAGATTATTGACGAACGGTCAGAATAACATTGGACATAAAGTGCATTTCCTCGTATTTCTGTTCGTGAAGGACTCGCTGTTCATTCGTAGAACCGATAAATTTTAGTAATTGAGGCTTTACACTTATTATGGCCCTGGACCACAGCAGTGCAATTCTTTGAATATCTCTGACTTATGTTGTGGTGGCGTTGCGGTTCTAATGTGTCGCTTCTGAAGACTGCTGTCGAGAAAGGCGCGTAGTAGTAGTAGATAATTTCCATGCTGTACTTTTACACTGAAGCCACTCTTCTGTATACTTGTACAAATTTAAAGACAGATTTTAAAAAATGTGTCCACATCTGTAAGTTTATAATCGTGAGGTACAATTCCAATATCGTGCAACACTTTTTCATGACACTCGCGTAACCAATTGGAAAAGGTGGTCATACAACAATGATAACAATGTCCAACCAGTGCCAAGTAGTCTGTGACAATGTTATGAGCCAGTGCAGTCATTATTAGCAGCAAGAAGCAGTCACATGTAGGCTAATAATCATTGAACGAAGATTTAGCACATCTGACGGTTCGAAGGTGAGTTTTGCCTGGTAGATCTATATGTGCTCATCGGACTGGAGCCTAAAAATCTTGAACTCGATTTGAGGAGCTTTAGGATGAAAGTTTGAGGATTCCAGTATAACACGAGCAGCTCCATTTGAATGATCCATTGCTGTGTTGACTGCAAAGTGGTAATAGCCCCAAATTTAGTATAATGCCTTTCTAAGGTGGAGTCTTTAATTCCGTTTCTGTTGCACTAGGGTGGGTCCTAGTCAGCAATAGCATTCATGGTTAAATCTTTCCGTACTGAAATCCACATCTCTTGTAGAAACCCTGATGTCATCCATTTTTCTGGATTAGAAGTGTCTGTTGTGAGATCAGAACCCGTGTCGTATGGGAAATTGGATCATGTCGAATTAGGTGTCACTGGGTCTTAGAATCAGTTGTGAGTGCGAGTTAGAATCACCAGTAAGTGGAGAGTGAGAAACGGCTGTAATGTTAGTGTCCTGCGCATTTCTTTAACGATCAAAACATTGGGCTATGTTTTCCCTTTGTACCATGTCGATGTTTTAAAGATGATCCTAGCTGGCCTAGGCTAGACTTGCAAATTATAGCTTTGCGGACAACTCGGGGTGACCTGAGTTTAGCTGTGAACTGGTTGTAACCATATACCGGTAGTTGGATTTAGTTAAGACCGAAACAGATAACATTATCTAGCAACTCGGAGGGTTCCCACTGTTGCTGTGTGTATGTTTGTAGCTGAATATTTAAATAGCACCTGTTTAAACATTTCAAGGGTGCTGAGACATGGCTGACAGACTTAGAAGGGCAAGTCTGGAGATCGGCTGAAAATCTTAAAATATTTGTGCTTCTGGCTCTGCTTGTTTGTCATCTGAAAGACCCCGCTACCAAGGAATGATTCCTCAAGGACCGTTTCCCCAGCAGCAATATCATGTGTAATATGAAGTCCATATGGGAATATATTCCCATATTGGCTTCATGTGGGCCTGTATGATTTGGTTTGTAGCCCATACACAAATGATTTCAGATGGGCTTTGCATGTCCTGCACGTGACGTTGCTGTTGGAGTCACTAATGAGCCAGATAATTAGTGATTACAGTACTTAATGTACTGGTTAAGTAAATTGAAAGGTTAGCTAATTAGTTGGTGGTGTGTTGGGACCATAGCTTTTGAACTGCGTGTTTTCTTCATTGAAACGTAAACACACGTAAGTCAGCATAAATTACATCCTATAACTGCTTTAATATGTGATAATAATTTATTAAATAAGAAATTTCTTTAATTCCTTGTCATTGAAGGTTAGAAGTTCTTAGTTAGTAAAATGTTGAATGTCGTCATGGAAATGCATGCTTTGTTTGATCGCAACGGAGTTGAGTTTCGACGACTGTTTTTGCTGTTGTGATGACTGCGTATTTAATAGAAACTTGGTTCAATAATATATCTTCGTGGTTGGAAAGAACTTTTCAAACGTAGTGTCCACCAGATAGTACTGTTGTGAATGCTGTTCTTAACAATACATGCTCAAATACTGAGTGGTTTTGTTGCATGAGAGATCGGTTACCTATGGTGACCTTTGTGTTAGGATTATCAGTAGGGTGTTACGATTACAGTTGTTCCTGACGAGTGCAGTTACTTGGATGTAGCTTCAAATTTTATGCCATACCACAGATTACTGAAATAGCCCTCTGGGGCCAACTTGTACTGTGTATTAGGCTTGGAGCTGATACCTTGTTTCTGATATCTGGTCCCTGTGCAGTTGTGAGGGCTCTAGTTGAGTATGCTGACTGTGGTAGGGAGTAGAAAATTCTGTGGACGATGATGGAACTAGAACATGCTGCACTGTAACTTAACGCTGCATTTTGCTAAGTTTTTCGACTGAGTAAAGGAGAAACCAAGCAAGAGTTTCCCTTAAGAGCTTTGTGGTTTGTCGTTGGACCTAGGTGTACGATTGTCGTTTATAGCTCAAGAAACTCTAACACAACATAGCAGTGTACTTCTCAACGTGAACGCTACACAGCACTGCCTCTGTTATAGAAAATAGAGCATGTCCACTGATTTAGTAATAGTAGTTATACAACCACTGCCTGAGGGATCATCAAACTGAGGAGGCTGGCAGGTACACGTGTTATTATTGGAACTGTAAAGTAGCATTGACATAGTAGCGCTGTAAAAATGCTCTCAGAGGTGCCAGGCATGTGGCTAGTGTTGGTATCATTGCTGTTTCTATCTGGTGGTGAAATGATCTATAAGGATTGAAAAAAATTCTCTAGGATGAAAACAAACATTATTTGTTTCTTATTATGAGCCTGGCATCATAATATTATGTTGTACAAATCTGGCAATTTGTTAATGTAATGTAATGTAATATAAACATTTGTAAAGGGCTCCTTGCAGCAGAGCTATTCAGAAGCGCTCTCAATGTGATAGGCTCGTGCAAAAAGAAAGGTCTTTAAGCATTTAAGTGAAGCTGGTTGACCAATTCGCAGGCATTGCAACAGTATTGTTAATCTTTTATGCAATCTGAAGTCTTGGTCAGGTGTAAACTAGAAAACTTAACCAGGCAAAGCTGCAGTCTTGATTGCTGTGTCTGCCTTGTTCACTGTATTCCTTGTGACTTGCGATGTTGTTGCGGGCATTGGAGAATGTTGATATAACTTTTGAAGTTGCCATGGTTGGCATAACATTGTGTAACGCACCAGAGTTTATATAGCACAAATTCGACACATCTACTTAATTTAGGAGTGTGTCTAACACAGCAGTATTTAGAATTTACACTTTTCGGATTGCTTATCCACCATCGCATGTCTTATTTCGGACTGTAGCTTTGTTCAGAAGCAACCACTGATCAATGTGTTCTGCACTTTGATATCAGCGCTATAGAACTTCACAGGTTAGAACTGAGATATTGCATTTAGTGGTACAAGATATTGTTTGACATGTTTAGGACTTTGAGTACAATAAAGATGTGATTTGAAATGCCCAGAAAAGTTGGCTGATGGGCTTCCTTGGGGCTGGTGTTCATTGCATCAGGTACTACTAGTGTCAGTGGCATACCAGATGCAGTGGATTTTAGAGACCCTGGTGGAGCAAGCCTGTTGATGAGGTTCTTGTTACATATAAGGCCATATCAAAACGAGATGGTGAACCATAGCAGGCAGTGATTGCCAGGTTCCCATCACTTTAAACTTCTACCACAAGTTCCAGTGGTGTTGCGACTCTCATCAATCCTGCGACATCTAGTTGCGTGGCACACCTGTACCACTTTTTACAAGTGGAGTGCTATACATGCATTTTAAAATTAACAGAAGCCAGAGCTGTAGGAAAACCACGTGTCGGTACCTCTAAGTCTAAGAGATTGTTAGAAGGTGCATAATTGCTATTCACATATTACCGAACACCTTGTCACCTTGTGCTGTCAGCTCGTGGAGCTCTAGCGATCGTCGTTGTGAGCACTCTCCATTGTTTCCTATTCGATGACAAGTCCCGTAATTCCGCCAAATTCATGCCAGTTACATCTTGTATCTCATCCATCCATCTCCTCCTTGGGCGACCCCGTCTTCTCCTCCCCTCACCACACGCCAGCATCATTTCCTTCTCCAGACCATCAGATCGCATAACATGTCCAAAGAACCTTAGCTTCATTCTTGTCGCAGTTTGTTGTAACGACTCTTCATTCTCAACTCCAATCTCCTCTCGTATTGATTCGTTCGTTCTTTTCTCAGTCCAAGATATTCTCAGCATCTTCCTCCATATCCACATTTCACAAGCGTTAACCTTATTCTCCATGTTCTTTGTCATTGTCCACGTCTCGCAACCGTACAGTACCGTGGGAAAGATTAGTGCTCTCACGAGCCTTTTTTTTGTTTCTATGCTCACATGTTTGTCTTTCCATATCTTTTCCAGTCCGGTCATTGCAGCTTTCCCTATAGCAATCCTTCGTTTTATTTCTGGATCACACTTTCCGTCCTAACACCCTGATACATTTTGCATATACTAACTCGCCAAATATCAGTGTGTGCATATTTGCTGCGTTGGTGTTTGCGTAAAATCGTGAAGAAATAAATTTAGGGTGGTTAACAACATTCCATTCTAGTGCAGATGACATCAGTACACTCGAAGGAGCATGCCGAAAGATGGTGTGGCAACAAATAACAGCTGAGAAGTTACAGATGATAATCTTCCTTGTCTGTTTTTGGTTTCTGAGGTAGTTTTAGTAGTTACAGACTAGTTTTCTGTCCAAATGTGAATTGAATTTTTTGTTTTGAAACTATAACTTGTAATCAATTTTCATTATAAAAGTGCATGAAAAAGTAGGGTGGGATTGGATGATAATTGATGTCTTAAACAATGACAGCTGCGGATATCTTGTGGTAAAGTAATTGCATGTGTTTTAAGGTAAGCAAATGCAATTAAATATTTGCCTCATAGTATTAAAGTTCTAGAAGTCTTTGTGGCCAGGTTGCAACGATGAAGGATCTGAATATTTCTTTTGAAACGCTGACAGCTGCCCAAAGAACTGGGTTTTCCATATCGTGTGGCTAGGCAACAGATTGCCAATGTCACAACTTGAACCTTATGTAGTTTTGAAATGCCAGGCCTTTTTCCACTTGCCTAATCACCACCTACATGTAACTTTAACAGGACCATTTCTGTAGGCTGCAATAGTACCTGCAGCACCAGCCTGCAATGACGAGTAAAGCATCAAAGGAACTACATTGTATTCTAATCTATCAACGTGTGTAGCGCTGTTGTTGTAAAGCATATAGCATCAGTCGATGGCTATTTCTAGTGAGTTTAAGTTATAACGGCTGTACATTGAGCTTCTATGTGGTTTATTGTATAAAAATGATGTTCCTTCAATCTCTTTTTGATGTCAGTTGTGTTTAGGTCAGAACCAGCATGAAGACGGTGTTGTAAGATACCGCCAGACCTTTAAATGCGGTACAATATCGCACATAGACAACCCTTGTTAACATGCATATTCAAAAGCGGTGATCAAGTAAAGTGTCGCAAAGGTTTCTGGTCTAGATTTAAATGCATTCAGCAGGTAGACTAGAGGCCCAAGTGGTACAAATCCAAAGCTTCTCTCTGGACTCTGACCTGGCACCGGAACAGACAAGGCAGCCTGGGTATTGCGAACTTGATCGGTGCCGGCTTTAGGTATAGGCGATAGCGATATAGGCGGCTGCCTAGAGCGGCATTTCTCAAAGGGTGGCAAATTCCGGCAACATAATTAGTTAACAAAAAAATTAAATGGAAATATGTGTTGAGTAATGGGAGGCATTTTTGTCCTTAAGGCTTGCCTATAGCGGCCTGTAGCACAAAACTGTCGAAGGCCGCATCTGGACTTGATTTGATATAGTGCTAGTGAATAAGCTGGTCTACCTGACGTGGCTTTTATGTGGCGCTGAGAAATTTCAGAGGTTTACATTTACAAATAGAAGCTACTGGTTGCGCTGAAGCCTCTGGACTGTTCTGTAATATGACTGTTACTACATGTAGTCCCTATGCTATTAATCACACTTTCTTTGGAATGGTTTCCTTCTAACTATGCTGGTCTCATGAACTGACCTGAACTAGTGTTGTAAAACAGTTTGCAGACGTATGCTGCACAGTCAAGCACGGCTGGTGCTGTCACATGCAGGCTGGTCTTTTGGAAGCACCAACAAATCTAGGCTTTTTGTGTACCAGCATGTGTATTTAATACTTTAACAACAACCATGTACTAAGTGACTGGGAACCAATGCAGCTCATCAAAGTTTTAACCAAGAATGCATCCAATGCCCACCCAAGCTGAAAACCCCATCAGCTTAAAAATTATTGAAGGCAGTTTCCAACTTCAATATTGTGCAGTAAAATTAATGGCAACATTTCAGATACGGAACAAAGAAGACATACAGCTAATACAAGCGCATAAGTAACAGAAATGTCGACATGTTACTCTCACCCTGCTCGAGTTGAAAGCCTCCAGCTGAAAAAGTCTACTCTCTACAGATCCAACTGGATGCAATACTATCTCAAACCTACTGTATATCACTTGAAAGTTTCCCGCCGTTAAAACTGCACAAGTAAACAATGCGTTGAACAAATATTTAATTAAAAAACCTGTGTTAGTGTTAGTACTCTGGCTAAATAAATGACAGGTGGACTGTGGTTAGGCTGAGCTGTTTGTTGCGTTGACGATGCTGTCGTTGGGTTGATTTGTGTCCATGTCGGATGCTGTGTACAGCTTGAACAGCAGGTTGGCAGGCGACGTTGGGTCTGCAACGTAGATCACCTGGCCGTTCACTAAGTCCAGTTCTACAAAGAAGAAATGCCAGAAACGGAATCAGTTTGTGATTGTAGGAAATTTCGAAAGCGCTAACTAAAAGTGAAGTGCATGGCACCAGCTTATTTATAAGCACTGCGTCAAGTCAGAGGGTTGTTCAAAGATTCCTATTGGTAAAGTGAAATCTACAAAAATTGTTCCCATCGACATCACTGGCCTTCGATGCTACTAGCTCTATCTGATGACCAAGCATCAATTTATGGCACTGAGCAATTGTGAGAGAACTTGCTCAAGGTCCCTACATATTAACCATTTCATGACCAATTTTGAAGAAAGTGGCACCATTCCATGAGTCGAAAGTGAATTTAAAATGTTCAAAATGAGCGTTTATTTAAGAGGAGGAACAGCAGCTAACCCTTCAGTGTCTTCTTGAGGTTTGGTTTTGTTGCAACTTCAATGGACGCAACTGTTGACATATATAGGGTCTTGTTCTTTCCATCAATCATGGTTATAATTCCAGGTGACTTCAACTGGCTGCAAACGAAGCAAAATATTACAAAGCAATAAAATCAGAAAAAGAACTATACTCGCAACCCGGCATACAGAGACCGTAGCCTAAGGATTACAGGTTCGTACATGGTGAGTGGAATTAATTTGTAATGGTCAAGTTGTTCGTTAAACACTTGTCTCTGTTCCAAGCAGAATAAATTGGTGCCGGCATAAGCTGGAAAGTAATTGGCAAGTCATGCAGCATACTTGGCCTTGTGTCCAGGACCTTGGGATTCATCGACCATGGGTTGATGGGCCGAGGAACAGGCACTTGGCACCTCTCCTGCATTCTACTGTGGGACATGCAAGCTTCACCTTTATCCTGTGGTGTTGTAATGGGGCATTTTAAAATGTCTCTTGGATGGCGTGCACAGCATGCCTATGCAAATATTCAGCAACATGTCACAGGCTGCCAACTGTGGTTGGAAAATCTATTGGTCAAGTGGGTGGGAGCCCACCAGTGGTGACCTTTCCAGGTGTCTGAGCACTGTTTGCTTATCCAGATACTATCTTAAGAGTTACCTTCTTGAAACTGCTTATCCTCCACAGGCTGCCTCTCTGTCTAATGGACTAACAACACCTTCTCAATATTGACCTGATTACAACTTGATTTTGCTGCCGACATGGCTAACATTGGCAAAAGAAGTTGTAAATTACAGTGACTTCCTACTTACTTATTTCTAGACAAAGATTACAATATTCCAGCTACACAGCCCAACCGAGACCAGTCGGCCAATGTCCCATGTTAAGTTATGGAAGAATGGAAGAGTTATTTTGTGAAGAAGAACAACTCACTAGGTTGGACTTTCCATCAGGTAGGTTACGACGTCCTGCAGTGTGTCCGTCTCCTTGAATCTCAGATTTTGCGGGATCTGACTACACACGCTGCAGTTATCCTTCACAGACACACAAAAAAACAGATAATCCAACAAACAGGCAACAAGACAAACAGATACACACACACACAGGCACAACCCCATCTATTGTGTTTCAACAGATATATGCAGACTGTCAAACAGGGGAAACATTAAGCTGTACAATGTAACCTCCTTCAAGTGCAGTCTTATGTAGCCATGTCAAGTCCCACACGTAAGGCAACAGGGCAGAAATTTGGTTCAAGATTTCTGCTCCAATTGAACCCCCTAGCCAACTCACCTATAATGCGCATGCTGACTGTACACTGTTGGTGGGAAGATGAGATGGTGAGGGAGAGGACTGGCCACCCGCCCTCATATGCAGAGTCTTAGAAAATGAAGTCGCTAACACTTCCTATCCATGGCTTCCCAAGAGCTAACGTAATGGACTGCTCTTCTTCTAATTAATTTTGCTCACCCTTTCACATAAATGACACATTATCACATTCAAAATTTAAAAATGACATTTGACTTTCACAGCCCTTTCAGCCTGGGCCGTCATGGATAGCCGCATAATAGCTGCGAAACAAGAAAAGTCTGAGAATCGAGAAAGAATTGTTTGAATGTGACGTTAACCTTTTTCTCCGCTTCAAACATGTGAGTGTAGATACCATCGACGTCATTGAAATTCATGTAATTGTTCAGAGGAAGGCAACAGCTACAACATAACATGAAGAAAATATGATATTAAAATTCAGATACAAAATTTTAATCTTTTCAGGTTTAATTCAATCATAATTAAAATGTTAATCCATTTATATTTATTTCAGTCATATCTGAAAATTTTCTCTTGCGTTTTAACTTCAATTAATAATAATAATAATAATAATAATAATAATAAATAATAATAATAATAATAATAATAGTAATATTCGTGTTTATTGACAAGGTTGCTGACAAACCGCCGTAAGTTACACTGAAAGTAGAAGAGAAGAATTTTACTCATACATAACTGAATTTAAACTTGACTTATGAATTTAAAATTTGTTTAAAACAAGCAATTCTGAAATGAAGGTTTCTAAAGAGGAAATTTTACCTGGTTGCGATTTTAAATACTTCTGTAGCACAAGTAGCTGAAAAGACAATATTTCAATATTAATATTTACTTACCAGTTGAAATAATCTAAGTAATCGAAAATCCTACTTATTTCAAATTAATTGCAATCAACAAGAAACACATCTCAATTAAGTAAGACCAGTTAACACTTTAAGGACGAGAGTGTACTAAAAGTGACTGGGAAAACCAATGCAGCTCATCGCTAAAGTGTTGAGCTTGCCTGAGAGGCAGCCACAAGTGTTAGCGACTTCGTTCATCTTAGCCTCAGCATATGAGGGTGGGTGGGCAGTCCTCTCCCTCACTGTCTCATCTTCCTACCAATATGTGGAGCCAAAATCTGTAAACATATTTCAGCCCTGGTGGGGATTTGAACCCTCCACCTCTCAATTGACAGTCCAGTGCTTTAACCACTCGACTAACACACACCACATATAATATAATATCAGTTTAGACATGAATAAGCATTAATTGCCAACCTGCGATTACTGCATTGGTCGAAGCAACAGCAGGAATGATTCTCTTGACAACACCTGCAACAATAACATTAGCAATAAGAATAACAATGGCAATGATTATGTATTGTTAAACTGTAATAACTTTTATTCACTTGTAGCACAAGTGGTGCCACACAAATGTCAGATCTGATTACTGTCAGATTTGATTAATTATTGTCAGATTTGATTATTGTCGGATTTGATTAGATCATTTAGATTATTGTCAGGTCTGACTAGATTATTGATGTACCCTGCGTCAGACGATACGTGACTCCAGTGATATTGTATTCACTCGCTCGCTCAACCGATTTCTTGTGGATCCAGTGAATGTGCTTTGGATCATCACCATCGATCGCCACATTTTCTACAAAGGCAGCAACACATACGCGGCTCAACGCCTTTCCTCCAGACACAACAAAGTCTGTTTATTGACTGTTGCAGGAATCATCCAATAACTCTATTGAATGCTTTTTGCCAGATTCTAACTCTACTTTACCAGACACTAACTATACTTTTGCCAGACACTAACTATTCTTTTGCCAGACACTATCTGTACTTTTGCCAGACACTAACTACACTTTTCCCAGACACTAAATCTACTTTTGCCAGACACTAACTATACTTTTGCCAGACACTAGCTCAACTTTTGCCAGACACTAAGTACCCAGTACACTTTTGCCAGACACTAACTATACTTTTGCCAGACACTAAATCTACTTTTGCCAGACACTAACTCTACATTTGCCAGACACTACCTCTACTTTTGCCAGACACTAAACCTAAATTTTCCAGACACTAACTCTACATTTGCCATCTGCCTTCCCTTGTTATCCTGTCTGCCTATAGAACTCACTGCTCCTTATTTCCCCAATAATATAATTCAACGAGCAGTACTGTTTGCTGTTAAAATACATCACTGTTTTCCTACCGCCAAACGGATTATCTTTCGGCCACAGTAAGAGACGCACGTATTCGACGCAGTGCTCTGGGAGGCGAGGGGTGTGCGCAATCGTACACAGAGGAAAGTTAATCTGCACACAAACACAATTATTTTTATTATTCATATTTACAAAATGCTACGTCTCTAAAGTGACCAGAGGCAAACAGTTATGCATGCCAGACATATAACGTCATAGACATTAACAATAGTAATAATAATAATAATAATAATAACAATAATAATAATAATAATAATGTTCGTGTTTATTGACAAGCTCACTGATAAACCGCAGTAACATTGAAACATAAGACAGTACAGTTATCAAGATCTTGTAAAACACACGTCTTGGCAGCCTGTTAGGCGCCTACTCATTTTACAGTTGACCCCTGGGGAGTGGAAGGCTGAGTCGATACATGTAGACAGATAGATACAAAGAAGAAAGAGCAGTCCCGTAAATCTATGCCGAGCTCCATTGGTTTCTTACACTTTTAGTACACTCTCATCGCTAAGGTGTAAAGCTAACCCAGAGAGGAAGCCATAGGGTATGAAGTGTTAGCGACTTCATTTTCTTAGCCTTGGCATATGAGGGCGGGTGGCCAGTCCTTTCCCTCGTCATCCGATCTTCCCACGGCAGTGTACTCGTAGCTGTGTTGGCCGGGGGTGCAAGTGCAGCAGAAATCTGGAAGGAAATTTCTGGCCTGGCAGGGATTTGAACCCCCAACCTCTTGGTTAACAGTCCAGCATGCTAACCACTAACTATGATAATAAATAAAAATTACTGCAGTGCAACAAAATTCCAAGACTGAAAACAGATAGACTGACCTGCGGAGGATAAAGATCCAGCGTGCATTCAATACACGCCGACACTCCAGGAAGAATGACCCTTGCATTTCCCTTGAATCCTTCCGTCCCTCCATCAATGAGTGGAATGATGCTAGACCTGTCTAGGGTTCCATCTTCTCCGTAGGTCAACAGGCTCACCTGCAGCCGAATCACAGATTTATCAGACCCGAAGAGTAGAGATTTCTCATCATTTCAAAATATCTCAATGTAATTATAATTGCAAATTTATATAGCTCCCCATGTCAAGGGTGACTCATCAAAGATGTCTGTATTAAGAAAATTATTTAGTACCTTTACAGAACCTCTCGTATGTGCTGAAGCATGGCTGTCAAACAGAAAGTCTTGCTCTAGCGCTTTTGAAGATACAAATTTATCTGTAACTACGTAACGAATTGTTACACAGCTGAATTGTTACACAGCTGAATTAATACATAGCTGATTTATTACACAGCTGAATCATTACACAGCTGAATCATTACACAGCTGAATTGCTACACAGCTGAATTATTACACAGCTGAATCATTATACCGCTTAATTATTACACAGCTGAATTGTTACACAGCTGAATCATTACACAGCTTAAGTATTACACAGTTGAATTGTTATACAGCTGAATCGTTACACAGCTTAAAAGTATTACACAGTTGAACTGTTACACAGCTGAATCGTTACACAGCTTAATTGTTACACATATACTAGAAAATTGTTGACAAACCAGTAGTCCATTGATCCATCGTCTGGCAACAATTGAATCCAAACCACATACAACGATGTGAAATTCTGCAAACACCAAACACAGCAAACACGGTTAAGACCACAAGTTCAACACAAAGACAAAAGAAAGTAATTGTCCTTGTTACAGAAAGTTATGCAAGTCTGCTTTTCGAAAAACTAGATGTTCCAGATTCGCACGTTAAGGCTTTTACTATTTGTATTTAGTTTTAAAAAACTATTCAACCAAATACAAATAAACTATTCAGAGCACTATTTGGTCTGAAGCGAATCGAATATTCGGTACAGCTCCGTACATCCATACATTCATTATACACTTGATCTTAACACTCTTGTCGTTAAAGTGTAAAACAAACTGGATCACTTACTTGAATAAAATTCTTCATCATAGTCTTGTATCTTTTTAAAATGTCTGCACAGAAATTCAGTTAAAGAAATCCACAGCAACGTTTAAGACATTTGCAAATAATTAAGAAAATATAGGACACTGATTCACTTACTTATTTATTCAGGGGTGATTATCGTGTGTTGGTTAACTAAGTGAAGTTGGACTCACAGACATATATAATCACTGCTTTAGAGGTGAAAGGTGGACTAATTGTGTCAGTGGGATAAACAAACATGAGTCCGGCACCTCAAAAGGAACTTAAAGTGAAGTGGTTTCTGTGGTCAAAGTTAGAAAATCCTCTTATGTGTTTTATATGTATTGTAAATAATATATGATATAATTATGATTACGATTAATGTAATCACCAGTTGAAGCCATCTTCAACAATTTATTCTTATCAGTTTTCATATGATACATGTCAAGTGCTTCCAACTGTAGATGAATTTAGGTTTATTCTACTGACGATGTCAATTAATCAACACAATACAATAAAATACAACTGCATTTTATACAAAACAATGTAACTGCATTTGATACAATACAAATGTATTTGACACAATACAATAGTACATTGATAATGCCCTCCATCCAATGTTCAGATGTCCACATGAGACCATACGACAGAACATCGACGGCACTCAGCAACTGTATGTGCTCAAGGTCATTGCACAGTGACCGCCTGAACGAAGGCTTGAACCCGTACTCTCCACACTACAGATCAAGCACTAACCATTCGGCTACTAAGCTACCAGTGTTATAGTGCAGCTACAAGGTAGCAGTGTCAGCACAATTTGGCTACCATGGCCCACAGTAGCCGAATTGTGATGACACTGTTATTGGAAGATGTAAATGAATGATTGAATAAATATGAGACTTAAGTGCTATACATCAATACTTCAGTCAGCGGCATGGTCAGTCGCTAAGCGGAGAGGAGATGGACACCCGAGGATGGACGCTAAGTGACCGAAGGGTTCACGAAATAGAAAGTTTAAAGCTATTACATGAAAGATGAGGTTGTTGGGCTGACCCTATAAGTAAAGGTATTTAATTCCACAGAAAAATACAAATGTGAAATCAGAAAAAAATTGATCACGTCACAAAGAATGGAAAACACGTAATAAACTAGAATGATGTAAGATCAAGGATACGGTGTAACACAACAGCCAGGAACTCGGTCGTTGATGAACTTTGCAGCTATTTCTGCCTTCGACAGGCCAATGTCCTTCTTTCTGTAAGAAAAGAAATCCATTTCATTTATTTGGACAAATCTTAATGACTGCATTTAGAAACTTTCACAAAAGCCTGACTTAATTCACATCGTCATCTTCAGAGCGGATTTTTTTTTAAATTACTAAAATTGCAGATATGAAATTTTTGCTTTCTCAGTCAGCCAGTCAGTCAGCCAATTAGCCAGCCAGTAAATCTGTTTATCCATTTGACAGTGTCTATCCACAACTTCAATCCATGTTTTTTGAAAGTTTTAAAAGTGCTGCATAACAAATTACAATGAAATACTTATATACAAATATTTACATATTTGTAAATATGCAATTATGTAAATATTTAAGATTACATAATATGACATTTCAAATCAAATCAAATCAAATCAAACACACTTTATTAAACACCATGTAACAATCAGCACAAATTAAAACAAGCAAGTTATTGGCATCAATGGGTAAGCCCAAATAAATTGATCACCCAACATGTCACTGGAATCATGGGCAGGGAAAGATAAAATTTTGAATCCATACAAAATACAGAAGCAAGTTAGATGGAAATTAAAAAAACTGAAGCCATACAACTTAGATAATACTGATGAAACAACATAGAAGCTGAAGATTGTAAACAGCACTTGATGTATATTTATCAGTTTTGTGAACTCTGCTAAACGCCCACCTAAAAAGAAACTGTCGATTCAGGTTGGACAGATCAATTGTATCCATATCAATGATATCGATTTGACGAAAGCCCATCAAAGCCTGCAACCAAAATTTAACAAAAGAATTAGAAGAACAGTACATGTGTAATTGATCTGAAAACACAATCAAATGAAATACAGCTGTATGCCTGTCTGACCAATAATACCCTCACAATGAGCACTCTTACTTACTACATTCAACCGCTAGTTTCTCCATACATCCCAACCCAGTCTGTGATCTTCGATTATGGGTCTTTTGGTTGAGCCTCGATTTAGCACGGTCATGGGCTCTCATGCATTCCGTGTTGCTGCCCCCAGGTAATGGCATCGACTACCAATGTTTATCCATTGTATGAACTCCTTTCTCTTCTTTCACGAAACGCCTCAAAACTCACTATTTCTGAATAGCCTGAAGTCAAATATCTGGATATCTAACTGCACTTCACCTGGTGACTGACTAACCGCGCCTCTGATCTGCTATTCTGTGTGAACTTGCGCACGTTAAAAATGTTTGTAATAATAATAATATACTAGCAATAGTCAAGACGGTGCTATACAGAAATTCCAAGACACAAAAAATCTATTTGAACCTGCATAGAAAGCAGACAACATTTGCATTCAGATTTGCATCCACTCCATGTGCAATAATAAGTAACAGAAATTAAATTAATAGATAAATAATAAAATGGCATTAAATTAAAACTGACCAGATCTTTGAGTAATTCACAGCCCAATCCACCAGCTCCGATAATCAATATGTGACAGATATTTTGAATCAAACTGAAATTCTGCAAAAAATTTCAATAAGAAATTGATTAAGGAAATGCAAACTATCACACAGCACAACTATAAAACATATCGATACATCTACATGCCATTTTAAACAGGTTCTGGAAAAATCACACAACTACAGTGACGAGAAACAACATATTTTGGAATGCAGTTTTGCTTATAAAAGACAACCTGCTGATGCCTGGTTTATTATAGACTGGTGCTATATAAGTTTACAGATTAGATTAGAAATTACTTAGCCATTTTTAGACATGCTGATGGGCCAGCAATTCAAATGGGAAATTCCCAGGGAAATTCGAGTCATGTGACCAGCTTCCTTCCACTCACCAGTGTTCAAATGTTTACTCTCATATCATGTGAGCAGGTATTACAGGGATAGATCAATAACAATATACAATACATAAGTAAATAACAAATGGAAACCTCAAGCTGCATAAAAAAAATAATTGGCATATACTTTTATCGTATATTGTATCGTATATGGGAATTTCTAAAGCACTGCTCACAGTATAGGCTATTCAGAGGCGATCTCTGCATGAAAGCCCCAAGCAAACAGTAAGTTTTCAAGCAGTGGAGAGAAGAGGGCAAGGTCCCAACCAAAATCTTGCTACAGGTTAGGTTGCTCCAAAGGCAAGGGCCAAGGATGGCAAAAGCATGGTGTTGAGCCATGGCCTGGGGAACAAGGAGATCAAGCTGATCAGCAGACCGAAGAAGGCGGGAAGTAAGAGCAGAGAGAAGTTTGCACATTAAATCATAAAGATACTTAGGAGCTATTCCCTGTTGAGTCCTAGAAACCAGGAGAACCTTATATTGAATGCGAGAAGCAACAGGAAGCCAGTGATTTTATGGCTTGCAAGAAAACTACATTCAAGTTCTGGCTTCAAATGACCAGCTTGTGAATAAGCTTTCGATGACTATGATTGTCCTTTGAACTTCAATATAACAAAGTTTAACCGAAGATTAAATGCACCAATGTACAAACTCTAGATAATTATGTTAAACCAGAAAAGCGCATTTATGATAAAAGCTCTTACCTCAGGGCCTGGGTCAAACTCTGGATGAGCAAAAGGACTGGTTCGTTCCAGGAACTTGCGCAAATGATTCCATCGATCTGGCCAGTCCGATGCATTATCAGTACTTTCCATGTTACTTGAGATCTGGTCAATAATTACTTTACAATAAATAATTGCATAAATCAATAATTAGGAATAAACTGTAACAAGAATAAACAAAAATAATCTGAAGGAGGCATATTCTCGTCCAGATAAACTACGAACTTTTACCAAAGCGCCCAGTTGAGTAGGCCAAAAATTAGAATTTACGTGACTTCGTATATAATGTCATTTTGGGGGAAATGAGGATAAAACGGTTGATTCGGCCAGTAAAATCAACCCAAAGATAAACAATATGGCCCCACCAGACGACCCCCCACCAGACAGCCAGAGACAATTGAGCACTGCCCTCCCAGACTAGTTATCAAATGACACACTAAGTAATATGTGACCCATCTGCACAAAACCAGTCGTAAGTCGGAATATTCAGTTTCAAGAAAATGAGCAAAACTTGATCAAAGTCAATTTTTTTCAACTTTTAGATTATTACAGATTATAATTTAAAAATATATATTTTATACAAAAAACATAAAAGTTTGAAAAAAGTAATATTGAAGGGTGCTATCTGGATGATTTTGTACAAGCTATGATTTTAAATTTCGTGCAAATTCACCGAAAATGAATCCATTTACCGGCCTTATCCATTCTATATTTAGCAATGATGACCTTGATGCTTGACATCACTTAAAAGCTCTGCCTTTCGTCTAGCCAATGGTGTCGAGATAATAGCGGTATTCTATTAATATCAGCCAATAGCATGGTTTGAAAAAAGGTCACATGCATTTTACAATTTATACAGTGGGACAACTTCAGATGTATTTTGTCGGATAAATAGTTTCCATACATGCATGTAGAGTTTGATCCATAAATTCAGTTAGGTTTGAGATAGAATGATAATTTTGGTGTCCTTGTAAAGAGGATTATGTTTCTCTTTAAAATGGTTTATTATACTCCAGAAGTCAAAAATCCGACTTAAGACTGGCTTTGTGCAGATGGGTCACATATCAGCAACCGATTGCAATTGCAATAATTAATTTCGGATACTTCACTTCACCGTTAACAATTATTTACGTTATTGCTTTGCACATCGCATAATGCTTAAATACGACTGTACCGGCTCCTTCATGTCAACTTGCGCTTCATGTGCATTAATAATTTTGACCAGCAAGCAGCAACAGACTATTTATAAGCACAAACCCTTGTACAATCTGTAAACGAAACCCCTTTGATCTTTTATCGTACGCGTTATATTTATCAGTTAAAAAGTAAAGACCACACAATGATACAATATTAATTCACTTACTAAATTTGCAAAGTTATAATAACCTTAAAATAAAAATTTATTCGGTTCAGCCAAAGACCAATAAGCCCGATACGAGTTGGAGTTAATCAGCAAACAACTCCTTTGGGTTTTCTACAGAGGATGTTAAGGTGACAATATCATATCAAATAATTGTATATCCGGTTGATTTCTTAGCAACAGATGTCGCCCGCTTCATTTTTTCCAGCAAATGTGATGCTGTAAACTCCTCAAATAAATTTTCCTCCGCAAACTTTAATACTCCACAGATATTATTGACTGTATATTGTGTTACTATTAAAATTCTTTATAATATTGCATGGTTTCTCTGCTGACGTAGTGCTACTTTTTGCCATTGTATGCATTGTTACTGTACTCGTTGATTGTACCGCGTGGGCTTTTGTACTTACTTATTTTGTCGATTTTTTCATAAATATAATAAACTGCAATGCATTAGGTAAATAAAACGAGATACTTTTCTGCCCGCCAGAATGCTGCACTCCAACTCGTACTACGCCAATGAGTAAGGGCTTTCCAGTCCTGTTCTTGTAGGTCCTTGCAAGAAGTCTTTGGAAATCATAGACATATATTTATTAGGTTTATGGTTGTGGAGATGCTGGTTTCAATGCAATGTTCGGACATGGGGCCATCCATATATTACGTACGCAAAAATCCTGGAAAATTGGACCCCCCTGTTCGCAAGCGTACTTTCTTCCACAGCCCCCCCCCCCGTACACTTGACGCACCCCCCCCCCCCGGAAGACCAGCTGCAGAAAGTGTCTCGAAAGTCTGCACTTTAGGCCAGATTGAAGGACGAGTGAGGGCCAATATAGACAAATTATAGGTGTCTCGTTCACAGCACAGAATAACTGCACATGGCTTTTATATAATGTAATAAAATGCCATCGGACGACTATAGGACAATACAGAGTTATAAATAGGGTAATGTGGACGTCATAATTAGAAATTTATTTTGCGTACGTACACTTTTGTCCCCCCCCGTTCGCACCCGTACGTAAAATCGCAAAAATCCTGGAAAATTGGACCCCCCCCCTGTTCGCAAGCGTACTTTCTTCCACACCCCCCCCCCGCGTACATAGACCGTACGCAAAATCGCCAAAAATCCGACCCCCCGCCTCAGTGCGTACGTAATATGTGAACGGCCCCACAGTCATCTGCCGCCTAGTTAAAATGCGCCACAGATATTATTACGAGATGAGCCATCAGGGTTTAAAATGTCTACGCTAACTACAGAATTCCTACTGTGATTATTTTAATGCGCTCATTGAATTTCTGGGTCAACTTGATAAAACTCTCCTAACTCAGATCTCAACTAAAGAGTAGACTCATCTTTTCCTGGTCTCATTTCCTGGGTAGGCTGTTTCGTGTCTTCTCCAGAGGAGCTAGGACCTACTTTTTGGGCCCTGAAGCTTGAACTGACAGTGCTATGGAGGCCCCTTCGTAAATAGACGCGGAGGCAGAATTACTCGGAGTCACTACTGGGGGCCTGGGCTTCAGTAGTTTCATAGCAGATCCGCCTCTGGTCTGCTTCGAGTTCCTTTGTAGCTTTCCATACTCGCCCTGCAATCAGAGGCGGTGATCTCGGGGGGGGGGTCGAGGGGACAAGACCTCCCACCTTTAACAGTGGACGTCCCCCAAATTTTGAAAAACACAAAAAAGGTAAAAAAATTAGCACGAGCGTGAATTTTTTTATCAGATTAGTTCAAGTGTACCCCCCCCCACCTGTGAAAGAAGATCGCCGCCTCTGGTGAGAATTTTTCAGAAGGGGTTCAACCCCCTAGTATTTGTTAGGACCCAGTTTCTTTATTGCACACACAAGCCCATGGGGTCGTTTCCAACCCCTCAGTTGTTAGCGTGATTTCGCATTATTTTGACAAAGAGAAGAAATTTCCATTGTGTATCATGTATGGTAAATCGTTTATTGTGAGATTTGTGACCAGGTGAATTGTATAATAAATTCTGTGATGTCATCACTTTAAGGATTTTATGCTTTCTATTATATTTTTGAATTTTCTCGGTTTGCAAAATACGGATAAAATATTCAACTCCACATGGATCAAACTCATCAGTCTACACACCCCGCCTCAGTCTTTTTTCTACAATTCTCACACTGCCTGGAATTTGGCTCGCACAAAATGTTTTGCAGGATAGCGAAAATTGACAATGTCTTGACAACCCTCTTTAGAACCCTTCTACCATCAGTACACACCATTCTCACAATGTGCTGAGCAGGTCTGTAATAACTTGGACCTCTTTAAGGCCCACATAAATGACAGGAGAGGGCGATGCCCCATCTGCCAATCAAATTTACTTATAAGGATAAAATAACTTCTTTGAGAGAACTTTATCTTATAAATTCTTGAGAAAAAAGGAAACCCCTATCCAAAAAAATGATAAACAGCATATAAACAATGAAGACCAGTCCCTTAAACAAGACATGAGGCAGCCATGGGTACGAAGTGTTGAAAAGCACTGAACTTCACTTTCTTAGCCTCGGCTTGAGGGCGGGCAGCTAGTCGTCTCCCTCCCCATCTCATCTTCCCAAGACAGTATACACTGTACAGTCAGTGTACTCATTACAGCAGAGTTGGCTAGGGGTGCAGAAATCTCGAAACCAATATCTGCCCTGGCAGGGATTGGAACCCTGACCTCTTGATTGACAATCCAGCACACACTACACTATCGAGCACACACTACACTATCGAGCACCCCAAAACACAGTCCTAAATAATGGACAATTTGGTGGAAAATCATTGATGCTGGAGCATGCAACAGAATCAACTAATTTCCTTCCCCACATAAACCTGCCCACCAGCAATGCATTGGAAAAAGCGACATTCGTGTATGAACGCCATAATACTGTACAGGTATCGTGTTGCAACAGATCATTTCACAAATAGAAAATAATTGTTTAGCATTGAAACTAGTCTTCAAAAAGATTAGCACCTTGATTTTGCGTATAGGGTACACCCAACATCACTTTTGTTTACAGGACACACATTTAACCCTCTCAAGCTTGCTTTGGTATCCATACAAACCCCAGCTCACCTGTCAAAAGCCTAGGGTAGTTTAAGAGGTCATTAAAATCCATCTTGGACAAATGGAACACTTTTCCATTCTTAAACATTCACCTAAAGGCGATTCTATTTCACAAAAAATCATTTCATA
Organism: Allolobophora icterica; assembly: GCA_963556255.1. Taxonomy (NCBI): domain Eukaryota; kingdom Metazoa; phylum Annelida; class Clitellata; order Crassiclitellata; family Lumbricidae; genus Allolobophora; species Allolobophora icterica. The sequence continues at coordinate 6,956,691 of OY744607.1, read as the reverse complement.
ACCACACATGCATGCAGTAAATAAAAATGCTGTCGTCTGCCTTCCCAACTGAAATGAAAACAGCATCCAGTTTCCTATACAAAAACTGCAACATAATGAAACAAAGCTTTCTCTGGTTTAACGCTTTTAATTCTGATTTTGGATTGAACCCTGTGAAAACACAGATCGGTCAAACTAGTCAGGACTGCAACAACGTTTATGCCTTTTCAGGGAGCTCTCCACCCGCCTCCTTAGCCTTCTTGGCTCTTTTGCCAGCAAGACGTTTGTGCGCACGGGCCTGGCGCAATCGATCGAAGACCTTCACTTTCCTTTCCTCATCGGTAATGGCACGTGCCTTCTCAGGCTTCACCCAAGCGGTTCTTGGCAGCAGTTTGCCCTTCAGCTGGGTCGCCAGCTTCATTTCTTCTTCCTACAAACAGACATCATTCAACCACATAATTTCAAAGACTATTCAATAAAAATAAAAACATATTATATGGGAGTTAGTCTCTTTTTGGAAACACTGAGTCAATCTTTTCTGTGTATTTGACTAATGTTCTATCAAGATTTATGTTTCATGTTCTATTAAAAACTAAACGGTATGTACAACGAAGAAGAGCAGTCCCTTAAGCTATGGCATGAAGTGTTAGCAACTTCATTTTCTTAGCCTTGGCATATGATGGTGGGTGGCCAGTCCTCTCCCTTGCCGTCTCATCTTCCCACACACAGTGTATGGTCATAGTGATCATTATAGCAGAGTTGGCGATGGGGCATAGGTGGGGCAGAAGTCTTGAACCAAATTTCAACCCCTCATCTGACAGTCCAGCACGCTAACCACTACACTATCACACCCCAAATGAAGCCAGAAGAAAATCGTTGAAGAAATTAACTCAAACAAGTAAACTTTCAAACAGTGCCGACTGCAAACTACGTTAATATGAAACTGTTGAAAACAACAACGTAATCTTGATGCAAGCTACAATTTTTAGATCTCCCTTGAGTCTAGTATTTGTAACATGTTTAGACTGCAGAGTAACATCAACAGCACATAACTTAGGCACAGTCTACCCACTATGAGTGCACCATTTGCTGGTGTATTGGAAACTCACCGTGGCATCACCCTTGTTTGGCTTGCTCAGCTTCTTAGGGAAGAGGATCAACTTGTTGCGATATTCCTTCAGACGCTGAACATTCAACTGGAGCGACTCCACAGACTTGTTCCTACGACGAACATCAACAGAGATACCAATCGTGCGGGCCTCTTTCTTGTTGATACCTGCTGCCTGGAAACAAAGACAAACGAAGTGCTATTAGCGGCCTGCTAACAAAGATCAGAACTGCACCAAATAAAGCTAGTTATATTTTGTTGACGTTGCTTTAGTTCAGCACAGTAGCAAGCATAACATGTTCAAAGAACACAAGAATGTTATATTTATGTAAAAAATTGTTTTCCTAAATCTATACTATCCTTGCAATTACAAGAATTGCTTATTATATTATTAGTTAGTACTGACAAATTATTTTAAGATTTTGACTCTTTAAACAAAGGATGCTTTATTTTTTGCTGCCATTTTCCAGTTATTTTATTTTATTTTAGTAGGTATATTGGTAAATGAAGTTTGTAACAGAATTCACTGTGCAGTAATGCATAATACCATTCTATATACCAGCTGTCTTTATCGTAAACTTGTTAGGTTTAGTTATTCTTATGGGGTGAAGTAGAATTGGTTTTTTTCAATTTCACAAACCAGGCACATGGATTCAAATCTCAGACATGGTGGTGAAAGGAAACTGCATTTTTACTCGGACAGTCTGTAATTCAACAAATCTACCCAAAAAACATGGACTTTATAATTTAAAACACCTGAAAAATAGAAGGTTGTTTAACGGCAAATTACCTTCAACTCGTCAAGACTGAAGCCTCTTCCTTCACGCAGACGAGTGTTGTACTTGAATGTCTGGCATCGCACTTGCGGTCTCAGACATCCTGCAGCTGGCCGTGGAGCGATGGCAAGTGCCTTGTTGCGTCGGGCATTCCTTCGGCGCTCCTTGCGGGCCGGCTGGTTGAACCATGTCTTCACGTGCTTCTGCCAGTCCTTGTGGAAATGGCCATTTGGAATTGCATTGTTTCCCTTGCCCATCTTTTAATTCTACAAGAATAGTCAGTAATATGATTATATTCTGTAGCATTCTAACAAACTGCAATTCTACATAGAAAACTAGTACATTACAGATGTCAATAAGGCAGTTTTATACTTTTCTACGCGTAAAAACCTAGTTTTATTGTATTATATTGAACAAATAGCACATTTTCGTACATTAATACTATAAATGAAAGTAACTATGCTATCGTAAGCGGCAAAGCAGTAAGTTTCGTAAGTTGACCTGTACAGCAGGTGATTGAAAACAATGCCAATAAACATTAAATCAAATGCCTCAATGGGCCTTGTTTTGTCTTATTTCGCGTAAAGTAAACACAAAGTCAATCATTGCAAAATGCGATACAGTGAGAAGCAATATTTGATACACGAATACGGGGTGTGGATACTTTTTGGTGCTCGTGGCAAGTTGCAGGCCGTGGTATGAAACAGGAAAATATCCGTTAACAGGTTATTGTGTTCGTTAAAAACCAATCCAGAAATCTCGAGAGGTAAGCAAAGGATGAACTGTTACCACCAAATTTATTTAAAACCCTAATACGAACACGATTGAACAAGATTTTAAAACTGCAAAATATACCTATCCAATGCCGACGAATATACAGGGAGAAAGAACAAGAACTCTTCCGGAAGCTCTAACTGCGTTTGCATCTGCGCTTATATCGTTTCTTTCACATTATGTTGCGCTACCCAATATGAAATATGAATAAGAACTCAAGTAAATAATACAGAAATAAATTAGGTGCTTATACTTGCAACTGTTGCAAACATAATTATATTAAATTTTGTTGTGCAGCAGATATATTATGTGTTCTGAACAACTAAAAAAAACATAGCTGTGGTGCCTCTTACTATCTCTCCACACTGTCCACAGGCCTTTCACTTTCACTCACCAGTCACCACTGAAAACAGTACTGCTCTTCACAAATCCTCCCCTGATTTCTCTCCCTCTTACATTCCTCGCCATTTCGATTATGAGTACCATCGACATAGGCGTAATTTGTGGGGGCACGAGGGATACCCGTATCCCCACTTTTTGGACTGAGAGTACCATATACTTTTAAAACAATATGCCAATCAATATTTTATTATTACTGCAATTAAAAAGATGGCTTGATTTTATTTACACAAAAATTTATGAGAATACTGGCAGGATAATTTGTCCCAAATCGTCTCCATGCTAAAAGTGAAAGTGGAGAAGAAATTGGTAGGCTACCCTCCACTTTTTAGACCAAAGTTACGCCTCTGACCATCCACCTTGGCCATCTTGAACGTAAGCTTGCCTGACGTATTGCCCTTCGGTTCTTGACCTGGAACCGATTTCGGCCCTATATACCTGTCTATCAGTTGGAATACTGCATCCAGGTATGGAATCCATACCTGAAACAGGACATGGAAAAACTGGAGAAAGTACAAAGAAGAGCTACGAAAATGATTTGGGGTTACAAGGATCTGAGCTATGAAGAAAGGCTGAAAAGGTGTGGACTAACAACATTGGAGAAAAGGAGGAGCAGAGGAGATCTGATTGAAGCTTATAAGATTATCACTGGAAAGGAAGCACTGCAGTGGGAGAGGTTCTTTGAATTAGCACCGAACAAGGCAACTCGGGGACACAGATATAAATTATTTAAGAGGCCGAAGGGAACATTAGGGGAGAAATTCTTTAGTGCAAGAGCTGTTGTAGACCTGTGGAATGGTTTGGACGATAGTACTGTCTCAGTGGACACTATAACAGCTTTTAAGAAGAAGCTAGGGAAATTGGGCTATTAGGCCTAAGCGTTCGAGGTAAATTTGCAGTGGTTCTAACACAGACTACACGTCTTCTGAACCACTTGAAACCCTTGTTATGTTATGTTATGTTATCGATTTTTGTTTTGACTTAACAGTTAACACCTGTGAATAAGCTGGTTTCTGTGTAAACTCTGTTTTGGACGCTATAATATGACTCGAGATTAAGATATGCTTGTGTCATTTTTCGTTATATCAATAACATATATAATTATTACGACAATCTGAGCCTGCAATATCCTTGTAGGCCTATATATATATATGCATGGTAGCTAAATCACAGTATAAATATCCTAGAAACGACCTATGGCCAATTGGACATTTACTTGTAATGGTAAAGAAATCTTTGGTATAATGAATCCAAAGATCTTATCAGGCTCTAAGATCAGTGATGAAACTTTCCAAACTAAGTTTTACTTTATGGGATGCTGATGACAACCCAGTTTCTCTTTACAGCTTGCTCGGCGCTGATGAATGGGCTGGTGAACTGCGCTTGGCCTGCGAGTGGCGCTTTAGAATTTGGAGATTACGATTACGATAATAATTATTACGAGACTTCACAGAGATATATTATCAAAGATCTTAGAGTCTTTGATATTATTACCGAATAATAATTATCATACTGCGGCACACTACATGACCTGGCAACTGCTAGATGACGCTAGACAGCTCAGTGACGCAATTAAGCGATAGTGAGAGTTGAGTCTTAAGAATGCGTCGTCTGTGTTGAATGTGATCCCGCGGAGAGTGAGAAGGAGGCTGGCGGTTCGAGTCAATTGTTCTGAGAAGGTGTGGCTTTCATTTACCGCGAATTTAGTCTTTAAATTTTTGAAGTTTTAAGCCTTGCAATGTTTCGGTGGCTTTCTGTAACGTCTTATTGTCGTTTCTTGACTGTGTTTAGATTTGGTTAAGTTAAACGTGTAATTTGGCTCCGGTATTAGTTAAGTGGCCTCTGCCTGATACCAGGTTGTTTGGCCTTTAATTGAGGTGCGTTCAGCCGCCAAAATATTCTGTCTAGTCTAAATCGACACCACTTGCTACTGCGTTGCTGATATAATATGCTTTAAGTCTACTCACGGCGCGGTAGCTTCTTTTCAAGTAGTTGTAATTGTCTTGAAGATATCCCATACAGCATTACTATAGACTTTAATAATATCTGATTTTGGTTCAGCGTCATGTTATCAGAATATAGACAGGTTCAGTGTGTTTGAAGAAGTAGCTATATATAAATGGCAGGCTGTGTTGGATAGACAAGGCTGAGACACGGAATTGGGACCAGACTGGTCCAGCCAGAATTACCTAAAAAAGTGATAAATGGATATTAACTCTTGAAACCTCAAGTAGAGTGCCAAATTTAGCAAAGCCAATTAATAAGAATTGATAAATTTATCCAACTCTGTGCATGTGTTATATGGCAATAATAATGGTAAAATAATAAACTGTGAATTCTGTTGCACCTGTCGTGTCTATTAACTTGTAGTGACCATAAACATGCTGAAAGTTGGGTCATTTTCCGTAATGTTTAAAGTACATTATCTATCCTGTGATACAGGGAAAGCTGTTTAGTTGAGAGCAGTAGGTTTACTTCAGGGTGAGTAAACTTGCTGAAAGGAAAGTCCTGAGTTAACTAGTATTTAACTAATTGCACAATTTCACAAGCCATTTCCATTTACATACCTTTGGAGGCCATTTACACCAACCTACCTTCATGGGCCTTGTACATCGATCTTACCGTGACTGTGAATCAAGAACAAAGTCGCATCATGGACCAAGCCAAATGAATAGTTTTAGGAGAAAGTTCCAGAAGCCAAGAGAATGTAACCAGCAATGATTTCTGTTGAATGTCCTTATGTTGTGAAAGACCAGCAAACCATTGCCTTTGGTTATCAACGCATCCATTTTGTTTTTGTTTCAGATGACCACCATGCCGACCAAAGGCGCTTGTTTGGTTGGTAAGATTGAAGAGGCCTCTCTATCTCCAGACAGTGGTTTCAGATCCGATTCTCGAGAGGGCCATTTCGTGACCAAGACTTCGCCGCCCCCGACGGACGAGAACCAGTGCAGTCTGTGCTGCGATAGAACTCGTACCGTCTCTCAGCTTCCGACTTGTCTGCATTCCTTCTGTCAGTTGTGTCTGGAGCAGTTATGCCAGTCTCCGTCGCACATCAGCTGCTGTCCGTTATGTCAGTCCAACGTACAGCTGTCTAAAATCGGGCTTTCCTCCGAAGTTTCTGCTGCAAAAGAACCAGTTCCGGCGGGATGTCTTGATCTCTTGTGTGCGCAGTGTAAGACGGGAAGTGTTGTGGCGAACTGTGTCCAATGTATCCAACTGCTGTGTAAGAACTGTTCAGCCTCTCACGACTCTAGCCATGTCATCATCAGGTTGGACGCAGTTGGTTCAGGCGTTGGTGTTGTTGCGCAAAAGAATGAAGAAGTGGACAAGCTTTACGGTGACAAAAAGGCGCTCTGCACCGTGGGAAGTTCGGCGCCACGTAAACCCTTCCGACTTCTCGATTTTTCGCTGTCGCTTCGAGATATCTTCCAGAACAAGAACGGCAATAACCAGGACCTTTGTCAAGAGCACAGCTCGGAGGTGGCTCGGTATTACTGTCAGAGTTGCAAGCAGCCGATCTGTGGTCTTTGCTCAACCCAAGGTAGTTGTCTGGGTCACGAGTACGTGATGTTAAATGACGTCCTGAAGGAACAAAACAACTCGATGAGTTTCGCTATCGAACAGAGCAAGGCAAAGACGAACGACCTCCTGAGTTCCGTGAGCCACCTGGACTGCATTTCATGTCAGCTGAAGGAGCAGTACGAGGAGAGTTTGTCAAACATCGAAAAGACGTTTTGCTTTTTTAGTCGCGTGCTGCTCGAGCACAAGGATGAGATGATGCAGGAGCTGAAAAACGTTCACACGTCGAAGCTGAACTTTCTGAACAGCACCAGAACGGAACTGATGGGCATTCTGGCTGATCTTAAGGAGGGCGAGATGTTGCTGAACACGCTGCAGCCGCTGCCTAGCATCACGCCTCTGATTCCGTTGAAAAGAGACATCTTGGAAAAGGTGGACAGGCTGCTGGAATATAAACCCGAGGTCGACAGCTCTAGCATAGCGTTCGTTTCTAACCACCAGGCCATCCAAACGGCCGTTCGCAACACCTTCGGCTACGTGCGACACAATCAGAAGAACGTGAAATCAGTCACAAAGATATTCGCCGGATCTGAGGCTTCGACCCCTTCCAGCTTCAAAGGCGGTGATGCAGCCCCTCCTGCCATTGTTGGTAGTCTGCAAAACAACCGAAAAAGTGCCTTCGAGACCAGCAGTGTCTTCAATCAGAGTTTCCAGGGTAGTTCCGCCAGTGACGTCACTTTCTTCCAGCCAAAAACCCGACCAGCCTGTAGCAGCGTCGATGGTTATGGACGTTTTGGGGCGGTACAATCGAGAATTCATTCCAAAACTCAAACGAATCATTCCACCAACCAGAACTTCGTTGTTCCACAGAAACTGCCAGGGTCTGCGTCACTTGGAAGTCGAATGATGGACTATCTGGCGGCGTCGGGATCTTCGCTTCGGGGGTGGCCTATGGCGGTGAGTCTTGGAAGCCTGGACGTGGATGACGATATGTCCAAAGTGATCGTTTCGAACATCAGTCCAGCCCTTCTGACGAGAACAAAAATGCAGTACCACTGCAAATTCGGCGAATACGGAAACGAGTCCGGCCAGTTCACCGAGCCAAGTGGCGTTGCCGTAAACCATCTGAACGAGATTCTCGTTGCCGACGCCAACAACCACCGAATTCAGGTGTTCGATAGGAATGGCAACTTCAAATGCATCGTCGGGCAGGATGGAAAGGGCGAGGGTGACCTCGTGTACCCGAATCGGTTGGCGGTCAACATGCAGACGGGCGATATCTACGTCACGGAAAGGAGTCCCACTCATCAGGTTCAAGTGTACAACCCGCACGGCCGCTTTATCCGGCGCTTTGGAGCGCACATTCTGCAGCACCCTCGCGGAATAACCATCGACAAGCTCGGCCGAATAATCGTCGTCGAGTGTAAGGTGATGCGTGTTGTCATCTTCAGCACTGCTGGCACCGTGATCAACCGATTTATCGTCGACAAGCGCGTCAACTTTCCCAACGGAGTTGCCGTCAACGACACCGAAGAGATCTTCATCAGCGACAACCGTCGTCACGGCGTCGTCGTGTTCGACTATCAGGGGCGATTTCTGCGCACCATCGGCGGTACAGGTCTCACCAACTACCCCATCGGGGTCGGCATTAACAGCGCCGGCGAAGTGGTAGTGGCGGACAACCACAATAACTTTAACGTCACGATCTTCCGGCAGGACGGTCAGCTGGTGAGGGCTATGGAAAGTCGAGTGAAACACGCTCAGTGCTTTGACATCGCGCTCATGAGCAGCACGTCCATTGTAATGTCGAGCAAAGATTTTCGCGTCTACGTCTACCATTACGTTATGCCACCGGGATTCCAGGAAGCTAGCACCCAGTTCTTATGATTATGATACACAAGTTTAGCGTTTGTTATTATTATTATTAATATTGATGCATTTTTTAGTTGAATTTGTTCTGCAGTTGTTCTTAAGGTTCTGTTGCGAACCGTCTTTTTTGAACCGCAATAGTCGTTAACTTAAATAGTTGCCATTGGTTGCATATTGGGTTGCTGTTTCTGACTGGACTTCACTTGTGGGATTTTATCTTTGAGGTGCTTGTATAAAAAATCATTTTTAAAAAATTTTTATAAATTGAAACAGACAATGTTGGACTTAAATCAAGGGAGTTTTTGAATACAAAAAATGGTTTAGAAGTTTAAATGTTGCCATAATCTGTAAACATAAACCTTGATTATTGTCAAATTTGTTATCTGTTGGGTCGCCTCTGGGAGAGCTGTAGCTATAAGTCGAGAATCTTTGGTAATTTTTTTCTGTACTTTCTTGCAGCTGTGTCGTTGCTATTGCATTGTTTTCTTCTACTGCAGTTGTTAGAATTTTTACTCTGTTTTTTTATTTATATTTAAATATGCACGTTTCTCGAGTGTTTGTTTGTCGTGTATGTTGTATTCGTGGTCAAGTTGACTGTCCGGAATGTTTCCAGTGCTAGTTGTAATTGACTTTTGCAGATCGCGGTTTTTGTAATCTGCTTTTGCTGTCGAAGGGGCCGTGTTTTTGTTTCGTTTTTATGAGGCATTCTCCTCTTTGACAAGTAACATGCACAAAATTGTGATGCACTGGTGTTTGTTGCTTGGAATTTCTTAATGTAAGTGGAACAATGTGCACATATGTTTTAATTTATTTATTTGCCTAATTACTTTGCGACTGACTTGGTTTTTTGACACATATTTTGTAATGTTTATGTTTCAAATGTCTGCTTTTAACCTACATTTTGTCAGGTTTATCTCGGTAATGACCCAGTTTTGTGACTCCATTTCTTTGACCTATATATTTTGTCCTATTTATTTTGCTAGCGATTAGTTTTTTTTAATTGAATTGTAATTACATAACGGTGTTAAATTAAGTTTGTGGCATTTTGTTTCAATTCACTTTTTCAATCAGTCCATTTTACTAGTCTAATTTTCCCTCATCGAGCTTATTTTCATTCTGCGGTTTTATATAATATATTGTGTATTGCATTTTTGCTGTATTTTTGATTCATTATGGCATAACTTGAACGAGTTAGTTAATATTTGTGTTTATTGCACAGTCGATCAAATGTTTGCATCTGAATATTGTTGGACTTTGTTTGAAGTTAGAAATACGTGTAGTACCTTAGTACCAATCACTTGCAAAAATATTAAAAGTAATCTGCACCTCACAGTTTTTAAACTTGCTTAAGCTGAGAATAGTACTTTAGACCAAATACCAGTCATTTAGAAAGATCCTGAAACTAATTTGTGCCTGACAATTGTTACCGGTAAACTCGTTTAATTTAAGCTGAGATAATACTTTAGGACAAATATCCGTCATTTACAAAGATCCTGAAACTAACTTGCGCCTGACCTGACAATTGTTGGACAAATTAAAAGCCGAGAGTTGAGTACTCGATCCAAATACTAGTTCTGATAATATACCAGGTGTATTTAAACTGTATACCCCCACCCAATGCTAAAACCAGATTAAGGTCCCCCATACCCATTACTGTACATAAAAAAAGAAAATGCTGATATTTACCTTAAGTGTCTTGCTACCTGGTCTGTGGGAATCGTCACAGTGATGCAACAGTTGTGGTTTTACTGGCACCTGTTGCGTTAAACTGCATTACAACATAAGGCCGATTGCCGCTTTTTGGTGCTGATGTTGCTTCCCGTTGTCAAGTTTTTACACAGAGGTTTCAGAGTTGTCGATTTGGACAACGTAGTGTTGTGCAAGTTGCTGTTTATATTAAGTTTGTGACACTTTCTTGCAGTGTTCTGGCAGTTCAATGTTTAGCCAGATTTTGTTATATATTGCACAAGAAATCCGTTGGTAGTAACCTGTAACCTGTAGCTATGCAGTCCTAGTAATTGCTTTTGGTAAAAGTAACAAATTGGTTGATACCTGGTGATATATGTAGTTAAAATATGTGGTTTGAGATATCACTAGCATTTCCAATACTTGGTTACTGGTAACTTTCAAAAGCTGTTTTGTGATTAATAGTTAATAATCACTGTTTCTAAAATCTTTGTCATGATTCATGGTTAATTTGTTGAGTTTGAAAGCTGTTTTAGACTGTTTACTTAGTATTGCTGATTCCAGTCTGTTTTGTGGTTCATATTGATGCCTATGATTCCAAATTGTTCTAAATTATGTTTTATTAAGTACTGTACTATTTCCGGACTTTAAATTGGATAAAATGTAACCGTTATGCAAAATTCTTGTTAACTTTGTTCTGTGCGGATATGTTTAATCGTAAGGCTCCCCCTCCTGCATACTGACTTTTCACCACATGCTTGCCTTTTTTGGCCCTTGTTATTCAGAAGTTGCACAACTGTGCCCTGTTGAAATTATCTCTCGTGTTTCTAAGACACTGTAAACTAATAAAATATTGAAATTACTTGTACTTTATAGATCAGTCATGGCTGTTTTCTGTTCTGAAGCACTTATGTAGCTCATATCTGAGTTGCAAAAAGTGCTCTGACATTGGCAAAATGATCTACCTAATTACACATAATTTGATGTACCGTGCACTTGCATTTATAAGGTTTAATGGAAATCTAGTCTTTACTGTCTGAATAGAATGGCGGGTTACCTATGAAAGTTTCTTCAAATCATGTCATTTGTATGTTAATTGATTTTATCATCGGTTGCCATTGGTTACTTGTTGTGTTCTCATGTTGCAGAAAAAGACGTCCAACCTCTGTTTGGATTGTTCATGACTTTTTTAAATGCCCTCCATGACCCCAAAATGCCCGACATCTTGAAATGCTGTCTAGCTGACCTGAATTTCAATCATCACACCCTGCGTTACTGCAGTAAATGTAAACGTTTTTCCATAGCGACCCTATTCATCCATTCATTCATAGATTATATAGCGCATCTTCGAGAGGACTACTCGCATATGGCCTTGACCTGCTTGCTTCTCAGTGAATTTATCAGTCTGTCACATTCGTAGAAATCATGTGTTTATATGTCTGCCAATTGACTGATTTCTTTCAGAACCAACTGAGGATTTGGTGGAGTTGACAATGGTGTGATTTCTGAGGTTTGGAGTCCATCATGTGCTGGCAATACCTGTAGTGTGTATTGTCATCATGTATTTGATGAGGTGCAGGGCTGTAGTCGAGGGTATACGTGGGTATACAGCGTGTACTCCTCTCTAGAGACCGTATGCTCGCCACGCAAAATATCTGTACTCTCCTCTAATTTGTTCTAATGGGTAGCGTATACTCGCCTAATTTGTTTAGGAAAACTCGCCTCTAATTTTACCACCACAGCCCTGATGAGGTGACTGATGTGTAATAAGTTCAGCATCCTCAAAAGTGTTCCGTGGAACCCTAGGGTTCCATGGGGAAGACCAGGGTTCTGTGAGGAAATTTGATTAAAGTGTTGTTTGAATGTGTAGTTACATTATAAACCAGACTCTAAGGTGTAGACAAGGGTTCCATGGGAAAATTTCATTAAGCTAATTTCTAATCTTATTCTTATGGATTAAACTGCATATACCCTGATCATTATTATTAACTAAACCTATATTGGTCTGCTTTGCAGGTGCTACGTGCACTAGAATATGTGCTGTTTAGGTTGGGTTCTGTAAAAAATTTAAAGTCCAAAAGGTTTCATAGCAAGTAAAGATTGGGAGGCAATGGTGTAGATAACTTGTTCAGTGTTGACCTATCAATGAAGTCTTAGACAATGAGGGATTAGGGTCTAAAGTATATGAGAAAATGCACATCGAGGGACTTCGTGAGCCAAAATACACTGATGTTGAAACCGTAGAGAGTTCTGCATGTTCTGCTGGATTGATTTATGTAGATTGATTGATATAGATACTTTGTAAGTTAATACAGAAAACTCCTCTTTATCTAAAAAAAGTAGGCAATATGAAAGCAAGCATCAAAAGTCCACTAGATTTTGGTGTCCCATGAATAGTACATTACAAACTGGCATCATAAAAATTTCCATTTCAAATTTATCTCATGTTTTCTCACCAAATTCACCAATAATCACGTATTATTGCTTAAATAATTAAATGCTTATTTGTCACCTTTGTGACAAATAAGCATTTAATTTGAGTTTAAGAGTTAAATGGCCTGTCACAGCAGAAATTTGTTTGAAGATTGCAGCTTCATCTGCATTTTTATTCAAATCGGCTAGAAAGAGCACCCTCGCCGTGGTAAGATTATGTCGTGGTCGTATTTCGAGGATATGACAAGCGCTTCGTACCCATAACTTCCTCCTAGGGCTGGCGTAAAAGATCGGACTTCTCTAAATATGCCTAAGAACCAAAATCGCGTGCTTAGCAGTAAAATTATTTATAGCGCTATACAAAACGATGGATGGCGTTAGGTATCAACTAGGTCAGATATATTTATGAACTCCGAAGAGAGATTTTGAATTTGGCTCCATTTTACAGTCACACTAGTAGGCGATGCACACAAAATTCGCCGAAGCAGGAGAATTGTTGTCGATTGTTCTGGTTTAGCTGTATGAACTTTTTGGATATACTCGGCTGAATTTCATTGAGTTGCGCTAGTGCGCATTGTTATCGGGAGGCGAATCGTGACGCGGCCTACGAAAGAAATGAGATTTTGCAGCCTACTTGTGATTGAGTGATGCACCTGTGAAAATGGTTCAAGCTTGTTTATATGATCCGTATTACTGGATTTAACGTTTGGCTTTTTAAGTTGACAATTAATTCCGAAGAAAACTTTCGATATTGTCGATTAGGTCTGGATTTACAGTAGAGGCGAGCGATCAAACAGTAGAGGCGAGCGATCAAACTTGGAATATATTTCTTAGTACGGCGAGTTTGTGATGAATGACGCGGGCCAGTCAGAAATACTCAAATAATTTCTTAGGATTTGTAAAACACAGTCGATACAACGTAAACTAATCTAAAGACGACAGCATGGCAAGCGACAAGGGGAAACGATCGACAATCAGTTTAGTAAGTATTAAAATTAATATTAAAACTTCAATTTTGGCTGAACCTGCTTGTTTTGCTAAGTAGTATGCTATCAAATTCTTGTTTACGTACTCAGTCATCAGAATAGGACAGTGTGTGTGATGTAGCAATCCAGTCGTGATAATAAATGTGTGTCAGTGCCCAGATTCTGAACTTCATCAAATAGTATAAGGGGGTCATCCATAAAGGATGTCCGCAAAATATGACCTACTTTGGACCTCTCCCTTGTCCACATTTGAACCCCCCTCCCTACTCCCCCTTTGCAGACGTCCGCATGCCATAGCAAATGAACGAAAAACCCAACATTGTGACTGACGTCAGTAATAAGCTACCAGTTCTGTCTTATTTTGAAATCACCTTAAAACGTCAACCAGTGCATGCTATTTAAAATTGAAAAGTAAGCACTACCTCAACTACTGCATAAATTTAAAACCACAAACACAAGTAATATAAATTGTACTTAAGAAAATGTTTAACTACCTGCCTTTTAAAATGGTTTTAGGCAATCACCTCACTAACCTTTTCGTCTCTCTGGAATGTTGAAACAAGGAGGTGTTTAAAAACTGTCAAATTTAGAAATTTAGATGCGGACATATGCACTGGTCAGAACCCCTTGTCTGCATTTGAATGACCCCTCCCTCTCCCTAATTGCGGACGTCCATTATGGATGGCCCCTAATTATGTGTTAGAGACTTCAGAGGCTTTGGGGTTTACAGGATTAGTAATCTTGTTAGTTAAATCAAAGATATCAAACCAAGTAAATGCAAGCAAGGTCCTAATATTGACTCAGCTGTTTGTATGTAATAATGGCCTATTTGTTATCTATTTTGGGTAATTATATTTGATTATTAAAGTAAGTGATCCCTAATCTATTTGAACTTGCACAGAAATCTGACATTTGCAATTTCGCACCCACTCCATGCGCAATAAAAAGTAATGTTAGAAATTAAATTGATAAATAAAATAATAAAACTGACATTAAATTAAAACTTACCAGTAACTCACAGCCCAGTCTGTGAGGTCTGGCAACTATAAATGAAAAATCATCTCAGTTATTATTTCTGTCGTATTTTACTAAGTTAGTAGGAGATAAAAAATAATGATGGTGCTGGTCAATTTTTGTGAGTAAGTACTGGCAGAGTATTCAGCTCAGGGAAGCCCAAACATTTGTTCATTGCGTGACATGACGTGGCAAGCACAGACTCTGAAAGCTACAAGGTCACTTTATAATATTGCAATTACTTGCAAACAACGTGAATCAAGGTAGACTACAAGCCATGCATTAATCTTTTTGTTAAGTGAGGGAGTAAGTTGGCCAAAGAGTCTCTTGTACTATAAGCCACTTCATTAGATTATTTTGTTGTCTATTTTGTTTTCTGCACAATAAGAGCATTTACATAACAAAATACAGTCTTTTAATACATGTGGTCCCACATCAAAAGGTTTTAAGTGGAAGGTATTTTTGCCAAAACTCTGTGGACCAAGATCACCCATGGGCCATTTTTTTTACACTGGACTTCAACAGATTACAGTTTGTGCTATGATTTCATTCAAGTTTGATTAATGCATTATGATGTTGGTGCTATATAAGTAACTAGATTCTAAAGATTAGATTTGTGGCAAAGCTGTTTGACACAGGTTGTATAACCTTGTCAGGGTTAGGGTTAGGGTTACTTGCAGTATCTCCTTGAATATGATCGAGTGTCTCTTTGAATATGACTGAGTGTCTCCTTGAATATGATTGAATGTCTTCTTTATTGTGATTGAATGTCTTCTTGAGTATGATTGAGTGTCTTCTTGAATGTGATTGAGTGTCTTCTTCAATATAATTGAATGTCTCCTTGAATATGATTGAATGTCTCCATGAATATGATTGACTACCTTCTTGAATATGATTAGACTCATATTCAAGAAGACACTCTAATCATTAGAGTGTCTTTTTGAATTAGATTGAATGTCTTCCTGAATGTGATTGTCCTCTTGAATAAGATTGAATGTATTTCTGCTGTCTCTGATAATTACAGTTGGATAAGATCAGCACGTTGCGAGGCAAGGAGAAGGCAAAGCCAAGAGAGCGTTTGACTTTGAGGGGCGCTCGAAGTTTTGAAGATGCTGCTGCTGAGGCAAGACAGTCCCAACAGTTCCAACAGTTCCAGCAGAACATCAATCGACTGTCTGATGTTGAACTCAACACGAAGTTCGAACAGATGCTGGTAAAGACTTTTTTACTCTACTCCATCCCTGCACTTCCATATTGTACTATGTCCTACCATACAGTGCACTGACCAACCTTACCTGACCTGCCCCATTTGACCTTACATTAGCCTACCTTAAACCAGATCGTAGCCTTCCATGCCCTACAATACCCTATGCTGCCGTACCCTACCCTGGTATACTGTGTTTGTATCCTCTCTTATCGTTTCAACTTACGGTACCTCCACTATGCTAACGTATGCTCCCCTACCTGACCCAACTCAGTAGTAATGTCCTAAGATACCTTTATGCAGAGCTACTATACACTATCCTACCCTAACATACTATACTCTATCCTAACCTACCCTATTGCAGCTTAGCCTAACTGACCATACCTTTCCTCA
The DNA here is from genome assembly GCA_963556255.1 of Allolobophora icterica. NCBI lineage: Eukaryota > Metazoa > Annelida > Clitellata > Crassiclitellata > Lumbricidae > Allolobophora > Allolobophora icterica. The sequence goes on along the minus strand of OY744607.1, from coordinate 6,940,548 downwards.
CCTTACTCTCTCCTATTTAGTTTCAGCATTAGTTTGAAAACTGATGTTAGGCTTCCTAGGTCATAATTCCTTCGAAGACACCTACAGATTCTGCCGGTATGCGTGTGTTGCCTTGGACTGACTCCAAAGCGAATTGCCTGAAAGGGATTCGCTGTATACAGTGATACAATCTAAATGACTGGTTGCCCAGTCGAACTATTTGCATAGGTATGTAACGAGTAGGACAAACTATGCAATTCTGTGAGCATTCTTGTGTTTTGTCATAACATTACAATGTGCCAACGTTACAATGTGCCAACACATTCACGTGTTGTCTGATTTTGACCAAACTGACTAATTTAGTCCAAACTGACTAACTTGGTCTAAACTCTAGGCATATATACATTGCCAGTTTTGGTGCTGTTGAATTTCAATAAATCAAAGCACATGTTGTTGCTTTTCAAGTGACTGTGTCATATGAGAAACAGCTAGGTTTAAGAAAAGAACTCGTGTTTGTACTGCTTAAGGCTGTAAAAGATTTTTGCTTGTCGTAAAACAATAATAATGTCATTGTGTAAATACAATACGATATTGTGTACAATGCAATATGATATTGTACATTAATACAGTTATATGATGAAAGAATAGTTAATATGAATTTCTCTTGTCATAGTGGAATATTAACATAAGAATATAATAATAATTTAATTAACTAGTAATAATCAATTAATATTATTTAATTAATATTAAGTGGGATATAACTGGGCAGTTACATAACACCTTCATCGATGCCTTGAACATTACTTTGCGCTTGGTTGTTGGTTAGTTTGGGTAAACTGTATTTGCTGTTTCTAGCTGTGTCAGGGATTCAAATCCTGGTGTATATGTATCGATGCATGTGATGTTGTTTAAGAACCTCCCAGAGGTGTTTTGTCATAATGTTACAATGTTACACCATTTGACGTTGTAACATATATAAATGTTTAGTTCACAATGTCATCTGGTGTTCTTGGTCTTCAGTGTGTGCTGCCCTTAGGAAGGTCCAAGAAGCAGACAATGCCATTCTTCTCTATTTTGTGCATTATCCTTAATTTCTCTATATCCCCCGATCTGGTTCTTTTATCTGTCTTCCAGTCCAACGTCGTATTTCTTGGTTATCCTGGGGCTTTCTTCCCTTCAATTCTTCCTTCGAACACTGTCCTCGGTAGTGAATTTCCATGTAGTGTATGGCCACTTGAGCAATGATTTACGGCCATCTGAGAGACTGGAAAAGACCTCTGGAGCATCCTCGCCACACATGGACAAGAACAGTAGAAGCTGACCGGAATCCACCGAACTTCTGGTTGCACTCGGCCTGGAGAAGAGCCCACAATCAACACTGGCTAAACATCATGGAAAGAGCAAGGCTCCAGAGAGGAACTCACCATAGATGATGATGATGGTGGTGTGGCCAAGCCATCTGGTGTGTCTGGCCAGGCCATCTGGTGTGTCTGGTGAAATTGTAAACTTATTGTCAAGTCATACAGCAACTCATGCTTCTTTGTCTGATCATATTGAATTACTGTTGTCATGCTATTAAAGCGCATGCATGAGTCTGTGACTGTATGTACACGCAAGGCAATTCTGTCCTGGAAGGATGGAGTCAACACAAGAGAAAGCTCGGCGATAAGTGGGGCGTGGTGGCTCAGTGGTAAGTTCGGCGCCTTGTGACCTGAGGGTTGCAGGTTCTAATCCCACTCTAGCCGCTGCGTACGGACGTTGGGCAAGTCCTTCACTCGCGATTGCTCGTGGCGCTTCGGCGTGAAAACTCCGACACAGTATACCAATGCTGTAGTCGGGAGCGCCTCTGAGTAGTTGTAGACTTGAGGAGGCGCTATAGAAATATCCGAAATAAAAAAAGCAAGATATGCTTGAGCAACAGTTGAGTTTTGGGACTTGCTTCAGTGCGTTTTGCAGTTGAAGCAATAATGTGTGACTAATCGTTTGAGTATTATGTGGATCTTGCGGATACTGTGCGACCAACTGCAGCGAACTGTTATCGATGAGCGAGACACCTGGCGAGGAGGAGGGGAGGAAGAGGAGGAGGCTGGAGAGCCTGGCACATGCTGTGCAGAGATGACATTCACTGACTTGAAATGCAAAAAATATGAAGCCACGTGGTATTGTATAATCAATAGGTAGACTGCAGTTACCTGTTCAGACAATCTGCTTATATATGTGCATATATAATTATATATATGTGCATATATATATATATGTGCATCTATATATGAATGTACTAGTTTTCACATAAATACCATACCACATGTATATATAGCACATGTGTCTTCTTATCTATATATATATATATAGAGTACATACATACATTTATATATTTACATACAACAGCAGCATTTATATATATACATGTACACATAAATGTTTATGTATATATATAAATGCTGTATTTATATACACAGCATGCAAACTTACATATGTATTAAATGCTTGTGGCTTCACATGACTTGCTGAGTTTAAAAATAATTTTTAATCGTTTTTTTACATTTAGCTGAGGGTGACATGCATAGAGAACGGATGAGAGTTTTCAATTGAAGGATGCTGTGCGGTGATGGCTGTTTCTGCTGATGCAACTGAATTTCATCCTCAGATGCTGTGGCTACAGCTAAGTGCATTGCCACTTGTCAGGGTGTGGCATTGGTTTTGCTGGCTGTGAGGAAAAAAATACTGTGTTCAGTGGTATGTAGTCTAAGCCAGTGGGGAAAGACCTTGGGCAAGAGCATAAAAATATTGTATATTGTGGTGTGTAGTCTGTACCAGTGGGGTAGACCTATGGGCAGGTGCGTGAAAATATTGTATTATTGTATTCATTGGTATCTAGTCTGAACCAGTGGGGGAAAGACCTATGGGTAGCAGCGAATGTGTGGGGTTAATATATATATCATAGGTAATATATCTTCAGTAATATTATTGTTTAATATGATATGCAAGATTAACTAGTGGGATAGAGTGCGATCTTAAGGAAATAGTGGTGGTGGTAATGGAAATGGTAGCAGCAGTGATAATGACATTGATGTGATGATGATGATGATGATGATGATGATGATGATGATGATGATGATGATGATGATGATGATGATGATGATGATGATGATGATGATGATGATGATGTAATTTATATGATGTCATCGCAAATAGCACTGCACGTGAATCTGAAGGTGTTACTGTCACAGAGGCGTTGAAATGTCTGATCCCTAGATGACTTTTGCCATTGAGATGTGCCACCAATCGTGGCAGCCATGTGAGGACTGACTAATCAACGAAATAGGATGATAGAATGACTGACTGAGCTGTGGGCGGATCCCCAACGAGGCCAAAGCTCAGCTTTGAGATCTTATAATTGACTTTGTTTACCAATGGACTATTTCTGATTTCACCTGTTTGATGAGGCATGGCGATAGTTACTGATGACCTCACACTGTTCTCCTCGGCCTGGATTATTGTTTTGGTAGGAGGTATCTTCTGACCATATATGCCCATGCTTTCAGTATGTAGGTATAGGATGACTGGTATGTATGTGCCAAGTACATACCACTAGATTGCAGCATGTATGTATGACACTGTGAGTGTACCTGTGTGTGGCAGTGCATTGTTTGTGTATGTTTGAGAATATTTTATGTATGTGTGTACTATGGTGGACATTTATAAGCGATTGACCACTGATTGAGGTGCTGTGCTTTCTGACAGAGGCACCTCAGGAGTCCTTAGGTTGGATTATAGACACCTGTTAGGAATGTCAATTATATAATTTCATATGCAAATGATGCAGTGATGTTAGAACAGATTAGTTTTTGTTGTTTCACTTGGTTGCTCGGATAATTTTGGAGCCAAAGTGCAGAGAGAGACAGACAGACAGACAACAGGCAGACAGACACATAGAGACAGAGACACAGACAGACAGATAGAGACACAGACAGATAGATATATTACTTCGTTTATTGTTTATTGAGAGCGCAGAGAGACAGACAGACTGATAGAGACACAGACAGACAGAGGCACAGATAGGTAGAGACACAGGCAGACAGAGACACAGACAGACAGATAGAGACACAGAGAGGTAGAGACACAGACAGACAGAGATACAGACAGACAGATAGAGTCATGGACAGATAGAGACACAGACAGAGACACAGGCTGATAGAGACACAGATAGGTAGAGACACAGACAGACAGACATATAGAGTCACAGACAGATAGAGACACAGACAGAGACACAGACAGGCAGACAGGTAGAGACACACACGGACAGATACAGACATACTGCTTTGAAGGGGTTTTTAATTCCTAATTAGAGGGATCTGGGGATCAAATTCGCTGATCTCTGTTAAAGCCACCAGCCTGAGGCATAATTGCTTCACATGAGGTTAAAAGCCTCCTTTGAAACTGCAATGCCCTGCAGAGACCCTATAATCAGTTAATCCTGATCACTCGGGTGGTGATGGCTGTGAATATATAATCTAAAGTCTTTTTTGTCATTAGTCTCTTATTTAGTCCAGGTCTAAGCTGTGTCATCATCATCATCACGATCACCACTTCCTGACGTCAGCCATTTGGCAGAGATGTGTACAAACAATTTATCTCCATTGTCTTTGCTTATTTGTCAGGTCCAGTGTTCCTTTCATTGTTTGTCCAAGTCTTGTGTTTTCCTCATTTATAGTGTTCATATAGTGAGCCTAAATGTTACGACACTACCTTCGAGGGTCAGTAGCAGTTAGCATGTTTTTTATGAGGTTGTGGTATTTCTTCAGTGTGGTTTTGGGATGCCATTGGCTGATGCATTTTGCATTAGACATCTCTTGCCATAGATGTTGCTAATTAATAATAATAGTAGTAGTAGTACTTAACATTTATAATGATAATTAATAATAGTAATAAGGTCTGTTTGTAAATCTGATTTTTATTTGGAATTCTTCTCCCTGACCATTTGATTCAAACTCAGGTACGTTTATTGCAAGAGCTGGCCACAGGTGCTTTTATTATTTACAAAAACGATGTCAGTGTACAGATGTTAGTTGACCGAATATGCTTTCGGGCATACTAACTGCCCTTGGTTTATCTGACCCCAGACTCCACGATGAGGTTCTCGGGACCACGGTGCCCCGAATGTTACAAGCTGCTCCGGCATGGTGGGAATACGCTGGTCAGCAAAGAAAGGAGAAGGCTCCAGTCTGTGACTGATGGATAGGCTGACCGGCCAGATACCTCCCAGGCAACAGCCAAACAACTCTGCCGCCTTGCTGATGCTGCCCTGTTTCGGCAGTCCTTGGCAACCCAGACCATGTCCTACACAGGCTGCTTCCACCTGTTGGGTCGAGGGTTTATTGTTTAAGGCCGAGATCCCATGACAGGGCTTTACAAGCCACAACAACTTGAGGAAATCTGTTAAGAGTTAGAATACTGTACACTTACTGACCTACTGGATCCATGTTTGTTATATAGTAATATATATGTTAATGCTGTATATACATATATGGATATATATATTTACCTTAGAAGATTTATTTACCAGATGTTGTTCACCAGAGTGCTATTTGGCAGCTGGTGTTTGGCAGCTGGTTTAATAAAGGATATGCTTACTTAAATGCTTACAGTGCTTACTTACTTAATATGCACAAAAGGAGAGGAAAAATTAGGCCCTGGCTATCTAACTAATCATATCAAGATTGATATTACAAGGATGGATTTGTGTTGTAATTATGAATTTATTAGTAAGATTTTAACTACTTCTGTAGCACTAGTGTCTAACACACTAGGCATCAACCGATGGCGCACCAAATCCAAGTGACAATTGGGTAAACATGAGAAAGATCCAGAGAGAGAGACAGAGAGAGACAGAGAGAGAGACAGACAGACAGAGAGAGAGACACACAGAGAGAGAGAGACAGAGAGTAAAACGAAGCAAGTGAGTGAGCAGAGCAGACAGATACGATACAGGGAGGGTATTCCAAAATCTAGGTCCAGCAACTGAAAATGCCTTTTCACCAAGAACAATTCTAGTCTTAAGTATTTGTTTTAAGTCTTATAATGATGGGCGTTTCCTGGAGCTTCCTGCTTATCTGTGGAAAACCGGGAGAGAAGGTGAAGGCCACATTTGTGCCAAGACAACAAATTCCTCAAACTGCAAAAATCAGCCACGCCGGGATTGGCTGTACTCTTAAAAGTCATGACTTTGATCAACAGACATTGCCATGGCTGATATACTCAATACTCATGAGCATAAGTTGTCTGGTGATCAGATGGAGTGGTGTGGCCTGGGATAGGTAAATCAACGAGGCCCCATGCTAAGGGTTGTAGAAATTCTTTTGAATTGTAATTGTGACATGTAACTCATGAGTGGCAAGCTACTTCTACGATACTTTATACTGTCAACTTTCGATTGAAGTAGTGTTTGAATTGAGTAGGAGAGCAGTCCAATAAGTCAACCACGAGGGGCAGTCATAGGTACGAAGTATTAGCGACTTCATTTTCTTAGCCTCGGCATATGATGGCACGTGGCCAGTCCTCTTGATAGCCGTCTTCTTATAGTAGGTAACCGTGGGCCAAGACATTTGAAAGGTTTCTTAAAACGTAGGCTTTTTGTGTAACGCTCGGAGCGCATGGGCGTGAAACCAAATGTAGGCGTTTGGATTTCACTTGGATGTTTTCCAATATGATGCAACGGCGTAATTCTTAAGAAAAGCTGTGGGCTGGCAATAGCAGGCAGCCAGGCAGGCAGACTGGCTGGCTAAACTAGGGCAGTTCAGTACAGTGTTAATTTAAGACAAGGAAGAAAACAGCTTGAAAGGTCTAAGAATTTAATACGACTGCCATAGACAAATCTTCATTTGGCTATGCAGGCGGTGATGGTGAATGTGGGGGTGGTGGAGGTGGTGGTGGTGAATGTGGGGTTGTGGTGGCGGTGGTGAGGTGCTATTTGTTGTTGTTAGGGTAGTTTACCCTAACAACAACAAGATTTAAGATTTAAGTGTTGTGTTGTGTAGTTGTGAACAGTAGATACTTAGTGTGTGACTTCTTGCTTGCTAGGATAGAGCCATAAATTTTCCCTTTACAGTGTAGGGTGTGATGTTGTTAACAGGCTACACCTGGTTCTAATCATACTTGAGAATTCAGAACTGGTGGTGTTGGGATAGGCTGCTGTGTTGGAGGAGGAAGAAATGGTGGTTGAGGGGGTGGAAGTGGTAATGGTGGTGGTGGATGAGATGGTGGTATCTCTTATCATAAAATTTAGAAATGGTGGGGATATTTCTTAGAGGTGGTGCCTCATTGGTGACAGCAGTGCAATAATGGTGACACCACCGGTAGACTGTGGTGATGGCAATGGTGGTGTGTGGTGAAATGCCTGAGGTGATGGCGGATTGCACCAGTGGTAGCGGTGGTAATGTCAGTGGCATTGGCTTCATCCTGTGACAATTCAATCAGGAATATAACCTTTCATAGCAGACTTGGACGTGGGCCATATTTCTGCCAGAGCCTGTTAATAATTAAATGAGATATTTCTGTCACGTCCCACGTCCATAAGTTGTTCGACTTGTATCTAGTCCAGTCTTCATGTTTCTGTGTTGCTTATGGCTAACTAAGATTTAGCCATAAACATTCCCTGCAGTGCAGTGTAGGATGTGATGCTGTTATGACAGGCAATGCTTGAAAATGTGCCCTGATTCAACAAAAACATAGTCTGAAGTTACGTAGGCAAAAAGTAGAATTTAAACATTTCCTACTGAGCAGTAGGAGAATTTAAACATTTCCCACTGAGCAGTAGGAGAATTTAAACATTTCCCATTGAGCAGTAGGAGAATTTAAACATTTCCCATTGAGCAGTAAGAGAATTTAAACATTTCCCACTGAGCAGTAAGAGAATTTTATAATTTCCTACTGAGCAGGAGGAGAATTTAAATGTTTCCTACTAAGCAGGATTTAAACATGCTTAGTTTAATTGAGGATGTAAACATGACTACCTCAGTAATGTGGCTATATATTAATGACTTTCCATTTAATTTTTCAGTGATTGAATTTTTAAGATGTGCAAGTTCATTAAATATTTAGTTAGTTAACTTTATGAGTAAATGAATAGAGACAATCATTGTAGGGTAGGGAAGGTACCCATTGATCCCCCAAGCAATCGGTGGATATAGTCGACTCAGTGCAGGTTCTGGGTCTAACATTTTGGGAGGACCTTAAAATGACCATGCATTTAGTGTTACAGTTGTGTCTGTGACAACTGTATTATGTCAGGATGTTAATTAATATTATAATTATAACTAATATTACATCACTCAACTAACATTACATTACTGCTTTAGCTATCCATATTATTTGTTTCGTTATGATTCCCGTGTTAATGTTCCTGGGTGCGGTGTGCCATCCAGTTTTTTCAATTAACGAATATATATATATATATATATTTATATATATATTATGAAGAAACGAAAATTGACGGATTGATTGATTGATTGATGATTCATTCAAAGCTAATAATACGTCATAATTGGGGTGTGAATGGGTGGAGCAATAGTTTGCATGGAGGATGTATCGTATACCAGTTGTTTACATTTTGGACTTCATGTAATGAATTACCTGTGAGACCGGATGTAATTACAAGTACAATTATAATTAGGACATTTTGTTGTTTACTGTTTCTGTGTGCTGTTATTATGCTCTGGTCGTTACCTGCTGCGTTTCGTGTTGTCTTCAAATACACACGGAGTATGCTTCAGACTGCTAAGGAACACAGATTGAGCATCTGTGAACCTGGGGCAAGGGTCCAACTGGGGTTGCCGTGTCCTCAACGATCTTGTGTATAGAGTGGCAACTGTGAACAGCACTCCTTAAAGATGTCTACTGATAAATGCTCCAAACATCAGATGACATTTTCTTCATCTCATGAATGCGAACTGTCAGTTCAGTTACAGTGAACACAAATGTAGATGTACAGTATCTCCGTTTTTTTGTATTATCGATATCAGAATGCAGGACAATGTAAAAGCCTAAATTATGAGAAAAGGATTTGTAGGACGGAAAAGTGTTGGTTACGGTAAACTGGAGAAATCTCAAAACTCTGAATAGTTAGAAATGTTGAAATACTCTGCTGGATGGTTGTTGTCATGGTTGTACTTATCACGGTTGTACTTGTTGTGGTTGATGTTGTCATGGTTGTACTTGTTGTGGTTGATGTTGTCCTTGTTGTACTTGTTGCAGTTGGTGTTGTCATGGTTGTACTTATCATGGTTGTTGTCAGTGTCATGGTTGTTGTCAGTGTCATGGTTGTTGTCAGTGTCATGGTTGTTGTCAGTGTCGTGGTTGTTGTAATTGTCATGGTTGCTGCAATGGTTGAAATAACACTTGCATTGCTAGTGTGTACATTTCTAGAAAGACCAGTTGGCGATTGTAGCCCAGATTCAGTTTGTTTTACTTCATCATGTATGCACTAGTTATAATTACACAGACCAACGTTTTGAATGTTGTCGGTAGGCCTAGGATATGATCCTCTTTCGTTCTTACCATCGCACAAAACTTCAAACAAGCTGTCTGTAGCTTTTTTTTAGCAACATCCTTGTGACAATGTTACCAAACTAAAGCTTAGCGCTCTCTGCCTCTGTGTTTGGGGGAAAACCAAAGTGTACGACTTGTATCTATGTATTTGGCTACTTTTAAGGCACCTTTTAGTAACCTTCTAGGGTGGTAATCATGACAGCCTGACATGTAAACTGGTGGTACACCTTGAGGTAGCTTGAATGTGTTTCCTGAGCTGTCTCTTATTATTACGCATTTATTAAGCGCCACTTCATATGACTATCTGATCTAGTCTAATCTAATGGCTACCTTAATCTAACCCAATGGCTACCTTAATCTAACCCAATGGCTACCTTAATCTAACCCAATGGCTACCTTAATCTAACCCAGTGGCTGCCTTAATCTAACCCAATGGCTACCTTAATCTAGCCCAGTGGCTGCCTTAGCCTAACCCAGTGGCTGCCTTAATCTAACCCAATGGCTATCTTAATCTAACCCAATGGCTACCTTAATCTAACCCAGTGACTACCTTAATCTAACCCGAAGGCTATCTAGGTAGTCAATGGATCAGATTAAATTGGACAGTCATGAGATTAGAATATTTAGATTAAGGTAGTTATTAGTTAAGATTAAGGTAGTCCTAGAAGTAGATTAGGTCCAATAGTCTGTCTGGCCTGTGTATATATATTCAAGGCATGTTGGTGAGGTCTTGCAGAGTGTTTCTCTTGTTTCAGGATGATATGAATCTGACGGAGGAAAAGAAGGCGCCTCTACGCCAGAAAACGGTCACCGAAAAACGAAACATGCTCCAGATGCAGTTCAAGGGAACGATACGGGTAAGAAATTAATCTAATCCTGTTAATCTGAGATTAATCTAATCCACTGTAATCAATTCTAATGCATGGGTTATGATGGGTTCAAGGGGACAATTTATGGGTAAGATTAAGCTAACCCTATATCTCTATAATTCTGTTCTTTAGAACCAAGTAATGGGTGAGATGGCTTCAACGAGGGCTTTATAAGATCAGAGCTCTGAAGAAACAGGTAGCAACGTTATAAGAATTCATTTTGAGGCTTATGACATAAAGTAAGTTTATGAATTGTGAATATGAATTGTTTAATTAATTGTATTATGTTACAAGTTGTGATTTTGTAAGCTTGCTTTTGGGAATAAACGAAATTGATTGATTGATTGATTGATTGATTGATTGATTGATTGATTGATTGATTGATTGCACAAACCAAGTATTACAGTTACAGTCATGAATCAGCATGTACTGTGCAACAGAAGCCAAGAAAAGCTAATAGCTTATAATAACCTTGGCCCCTTTTTCTTGATTGTTACTCATTGTTGTGTTTGTTACATAATTAGTACTTAAGTGATAGTAATAATAAAATACTAAGTACTGATAATAATAACAGCAACAACGCAATAGTAATAACTCATTGTAATAAGTAGCCTTATTTGCATCTGATAAGTGCACATAGAGTACATTGTACACAATGAACATAAATATATTTGAAATAGAATCTATCAGAGGAGTCATTGTAAATACCTGGCTGGTGATATTAAGGGTAAACTGAAAGGGGAAGTAGAAAGTGTCAGGACTTTCATGTGAAGGTGCAAATGAGGATAAATCATATCTGAGCTGATCCTGTTACTTCTATTGCGCCACTGTAGTCAGGCACTAGGCATCAATCAATGGTGCTAAAAAAAAGTTAATTCCAAGTCTTATGAGAAAGTAAGACAGGTGGGTGTAATAGGTGAGTCTGGGGCGTCAGCTTAGGTAAGTTAATCAGTGACACAGGTAATACTAATGGTTTATGTCTTGTGAGCCTCCAGGTACTGTTGGTCATGGGATTTATAAGCATTGTTGCCAGAATTGTAGGCATCAGTTGGCTAGCTGGGGGTCTGATGCAAGGAGGCAAGCTCAGTGGTTGGTATTTGTAACCCTAAGGCGTCACTTTCAGATATACTTGAACGGTGTCTTCAATCTTCATACATACATTTATATACACATGTGTACAATGTACATATATACATACTTTGAGCTTCTTCAAAGGCATCTTTCATGCATAACTGCATACATATACACACACGTGTGCGTACTTACATACGTACATACATTGAGAGCTACTTCAAAGGCATAATCATACATGCCTACACGTATACCCACATGTGTGCATGTATATTACGTACATTCAATGCTACTTCAAAGGTATATTCATGCATGCATACATATGCACATACGTATGTACTTACTTGCATTGAGAGCTACTTCAAGTTCAAAGGTGTCTTCATAAACACATACATACTTACGCACAAGTACATATATACTGCTGCATACATAAATAGTTACATAAATAAATAAATACGTACATACATACATTAAGGTTAAGTATCAGACAATAGTGGGCACTTAAATTTGATGTCATTGAACCATGTCGTGGTCCTCGTGGGTGTCAGATATTTTCTTCATAGGATGGCGATTATGCAACTGAGGCTTTACATAGGATCGACCATTGATTACTAACCACGTGCTGTGTATTGTGATGATGCCACTATAGAACTATCTAGATTAGATTAAACATTTCAGTAGCAATTAAGCATTTTCTCAGTGGTGTTCAATAGTGTAGAGGTTAGCATGCAGGACTGTCAATCAAGAGGTCGCGGTTCAAATCCCCACCAGGGCAGAAATTTGGTTTGAGATTTCTGCAGCCCCTAACCAACTCAGCTGTAATGAGTCCACTGACTGTACTTTATCAGTGGGAAGATGATATAGTGAGGGAGAGGACTGGCCATCCGCCGTCATGTGCTGAGGCTAAGAAAATTAAGTCGCTAACACTTCATAACCGTGGCTGCCTCTTGGGGCTAGCTTAAGGGACAGCTCTTCTTCTCTTCTCATTTAGTCCCCATTTTTTGGGTCCATTTAGGCCAATTGTGGTTAGGCCGAGAGAGCAATTGATTTATTTAAAACTGGACTTTGACTCAAAAATGTTTACAGCTAGAGCGGAATTTAGTAGTTATCTGCTACGGTTAAGTTGGTCTCTTTGTGAATTGTCTAGCTGCTGGACATTGTTTGCTTTGTATAGGAAACCAGTGGGCGTGTATAAACTCTACAAAGAGGTGCAAAGTCGTTTTGTTACAAGTGTCAGTGCATGTATTTATTAAGCGCCTCTATCTAATGACAAAGCATCAATGGATGGTGCCCAGCAGATTGTTTATGCTTCATGGACCAGCTCAAGGTCCCTGCAATTAATTGTCTCTGAGAGGAGACTTGAACCTGAAGACAGGGGGTCGTAGCTTAGCTCTTACCCCTTTCAGCTGACTGATCCACCATAGGCTGCCTCTTCATTGGTTGTCGGGCATCACTGACTGTGCTTTAGTCGCAAAGATGGACTTTCTGGGGTTTGGTTTATGTCTTGTGCATTAGATATGCCTTGTTTATTGGTTTATGCTTGTGCATTAGGCACACGCTTTTTAGAAGTTAAGTATTAATTATTATTATTATTATTATTGTATTTCTTTACCTTCCAGTACCTCATTATTAGGTATTATTTAATTAGTCCTCTGTGTCATGCCAATGTCCAATGCACAAAGGATCAACCTTAGGGGGGTCCGTAGAGTAATGGATAACACACCAGCGTGAAGAGCTGAAGGTACCAAGATAGACCCCGTAAGGTTTATTCAGCCTTCCACTCGCTAGGTGGCAGGGTGGTTAAATGAATAGTAGGCCAAGTTGGCGCCATGTGGCTGCCACTTAAATACAGTTATATTCGACTCCTATAAAACTGTTATCATGTGCTTCTACTGTATACATGTATGTAAGGCGCCCTGGGTGGCTGCCGTTTCTACTATATGTATGTTCACTGTACAGCGCAGTGCGTTTGCAGGCACTTAATTAAAGAAAAGATTATTATTATTATTATTATTATTAGTTCACTGACTCTGTGACTGCCAGAACCTGTTTCTCTGACGAGTCCATTGGTTGTTTCCTGTAGGCAAAGGGAACAATCGACGCCCCCGACGAGTTCATCGAGGTTCTGAAGAGCTGTGACCTCAAGGGCGACAAACGCTACGAAGTGATGGCTTCACTGAGGGTCGCCCTCACAAGCAACCCTGTCAGGTCTGTACCCCATCAGAAGAATCCAGCATCATTTGTTATGTACATGGAGAAGTCGTCTTTGTCAGAAGTACTGGCTTCTTTTAAGTAGTTGCAAGTACACGGGAGAAGTTTTGTTTGTCGGAAGTACTGTCTTCTTTTAAGTAGTTGCAAGTACACCAGAAACTTCTTATAACACTGTATTTTGGAAGTCATGCCCTATAACGAGGCCGTGTTATAATGAGTTTATTTTTATTAGTAATGAGCTGAAGTAATTTGGACAGAGATGTTTGAAGATATCTGTTCCCTGTAGCAACCATGGCGAGGGGTGATCCTGGGTACACTTGCAGTAACTAGGTAATGCAGTGAGGAGACTACAGGTATAAATGGGCCTTAAATGGCATGGCACCCATTTAAATGGGTAGCAGTGGTAAAGAATCTCACCTGATCAATTTATTGAAAAGTGAGCAGGGTCGAGACCATAGTGTCGCTCTAGCATGGTTCATACAAAGGGGCCCATTTAAATGGGTAGCAGTGGTGAAGGATATCACCCGATCAATTCATTGAAAAATGAGCAGGGTGAAGGCCATACAGTTGCTGTAGAGAAATGTCTACATTTACCTGTTACAGGGTAAATGCCCTCAGAGGCCCAAGCTATGTAAAGCATGTGGTTAAAACCTCAGACCTAAGTAACTGTTGCTCAGTCTAGTCTGGTGTAATACGTTGAATTTGTGTCTATTTCAGCTGGGCGATTACCTTTGGCAAGAAACAGGGGCTGAACGAAATCTTACGCAACCTCAACTACTCCTTTGATAAGTTGGTACCGAAACTTTATACATTGGAATTAGTTATTTAAGATAAGCATGATTTGTGTTTGTTTGACATGCTGGATAATTGTGTATCAGGGTGATTGAAATCCATACATTGACACATACGCCCAGGCATACATTCGTACAAAGTTACATGTACATGCAAACATAATACTTTTAAGTTACATGTACATGCAAACATAATACTTTTGCACTCACACATACATTATAGATAGCCTGTGGAATATATGTCGCTGGGTATATGTTTCGTGGAGGCACAATGTGTGTGTGTGTGTGTGTGTGTTTGCATGTGTATGTGTGTGCATATGCACATGTGTGCATATGCATGTGTGTTTGCATATGCACATGTGTTTGCATATGCACGTATGTTGGCATATGCGCTTGCATATCTGCGTATGTGTGTGTGTTTGCGTATATGCGTATGTTGGCATATGCGCATGTGCTTGCATATGTGTGCGTGTGCATATGTGTGCGTGTCTGCACGTGTGTGTGTTTGCATGTGTGTGTGTGTTTGCATATGCACGTATGTTGGCATATGCACATGTATTTGCATATCAGTGCGTATGTGTGTGTTTGCTTATGTTTGTGTGTCTGGTTTTGGGTTGAGTTCAGGTAGAACTCATTTAATGCCAGAATAGCGTTAAAAACAATTCTTGTGTCTTTTTAATGTTATTCTCCGACTTTTATCATTGCTTATCTTATCCTTTACATTATGCCATTTTCTCATTTGGGAAAAACAGTTGGAAAAACTTATTGTGACTCAACGGGGTGTAGGATTATAGTTGTGAGCCTGGGAACAGCTGTTTGAACCAGGCCTAGCACCCTGTGAAAGGGAAAAAACAGGAGGAGGGGATGGGACTGGGTTACTATGTAAACAAGGGTCTGTTGGATATGCTTAGGAAAAGACCCTGGGAAGAAAATGCTGACAAATTATAGTAGTATTTCCGGATGTCACTGTTTCCTGTCAAACATTATTAAGGTGGTGTGTGTGTGCTTATGTGTGTCTCTGTGTGTGTGTCTGACTATGTGTCTATATGTCTATGCATGTGTCTTTCTGTATGTGTCTGTTTGTCTGTCTGTATGTGTGGGTGTCTATGTCTGACAGTGTGTGTCTGAATGTGTGGGTGTCTTTATGTCTGTGGGTGTGTCTTTCTGTATGTGTCTGTGTGTGTCTGTCTGTATGTGTGTGTCTTTCTGTCCGTATGTGGTTGCATGTGTGTATGCAGATTAAAACTCTTGATGGATGTGCTTTAGCCATGCCATTATTTTTCCTTCACCGACCTTGACCATAACCTGTTCTAACCTTATGTTATTTTATCTTTCCTTATTTTTTACCATATTATTGAAGCTTAAATTACCTAATGTTAGCATGCCTTATCTAACCATAACCTAACATTAGACTAAACTGATCATAAATATTACTTTCCCATTTAAATTGTCTTAATTTAAATTCATTCTTTCATTCTTTCTTTATTGAAACCATCAATGTACATGGTAATAACATAGTTGAGAAATTAAGTTATCGTACCTTATCTAACGTTAACTAACAAGCTTACCTGACATCAAGCCTTACCTAACATTAGCTTACCAGGTCATGCGTGACATTAGCTTACCTGGCCATATCATGCGTTACCTTAACGTGCCTTACCTGTAGCAGCGAGTGTATATGTAACAGTATGTGCCTAGGTGTGCCTACATAATATATGGAGTGCTCTAGGGCAAATGGAAGGTTGGACACAGATGAGCAACTTGGAGGCCTGGCCAACTGTTGATGACAAGCAGCTGGAGCCACCACAAGGCCTCAGCGATCCCTGTTTGCTACAGCACCCATGGTTTTATGCAGTGGAGGGGTCCAGGGAGTGCGGGGGAGGGCAAAGGGCCTGCTGCTAATTAGCTGAATTGATTATTACCGGCCATGTCGGTGTGTTGATTGATCTTTGTTTATTCCACTGATGATTGATGAACTTTGTGCTTTTTTCTTCTTCTTCTTCTGCAGCAAAGCCGAACAGAAGAGTATGCTGGAGTGCGTGCGATGTCTTCGAGTCTACATGAATAACAAGGTAGTCACAATGTTGTGCAGTTGGGATATGGCCCAAAAAGATCAGTCAGATCCCAGAACTTTGATGGTTGCCTTATGCAAATCATTCAGATCACAGTTGAATTTTACCTGATACAAATCATACAGATCCCAGTTGACTTGATGCAAATCCTTCAGATCACAGTTGTCTTTTACCTGCTGCAAATCATTCAGGTCCCAGTTGACTTTTATACGATGCAAATCATACAGATCCCAGTTGACTTGATGCAAATCCTTCAGATCACAGTTGACTTTTACTTAATGCAAATCATTCAAGTACCAATTGACTTTTATGTGATGCAAAATCTTCAGATCACAGTTGATTTTTATTTGATGCAAATACTTAAGACTTTCACCTTAAAAATCACTTGGATCCAAGTTTATTGCTTTCTAAAAATCACTCAAAAATTCACGTGTTTTAAGATACATACATAATACATACATGATGTATGGGGTTAGGGTTAGCGGTTTTGTCAGAGTACTTGGCTTGTCATGTGAAGAGTATGGGTTTGAGTCTCCCATGCGACAGTTATCATCGAGGGGCTTTGAGCATGTCTTTCCATCACATTCAAATACCTCATCTTGTAAGTGCTATTAATGCAATATAAATAATAGCCAAAAAATCATACATGCTCACATAATGCTTATATTTTATTTTCTGGAGGCATCTATGTAGTAAATAGAAAATTATTACTACAGTTCATGTTGTTTCTTTCAGTAAAGTTACTGTTCCTATATATCATGTTGTTCCTCTGTGTTACACCTTCTTAGTGTTTGAAAGTGTCTATGCATGATGTGTCTGAAGTACATGTTTGAAACAAATGAGCTATATAAATTTTATTTATGCTATGTTACATTTCCTGTTACATTTCTTGGTTACATCATGACCTAGTAACATTTCGGCTAGCGTTGTGAAAGTGTTGTTTCTATAATTATGGATAATTGAGAAATTAATTAAGCTAAATGTTAAATTGACGTGTGTTGCTAGCATGGGTTGATGCAAATCTTGACACATGAAGAGGCCTTGACCTTGTTGTCACGATGCATTGACCTCCGCGACCCGGCAAGCATGCTGGAGGCCATCAGGATTTTAGCCGCCATTTGCCTTGTACCGCCGGATGGGTGAGCATTTGCACTGGTTTTTCTTTTGTTTATGCATTCGTTCATTCGATCATTTCTTCATTTTATGTTTTTGCGTTCGTTCATTCGATCATTTCTTCATTTTATGTTTATGCGTTCATTCATTCGATAATTTCTTCATTTTATGTTTTTGCGTTCGTTCATTCGATCATTTCTTCATTTTATGTTTATGCGTTCATTCATTCGATAATTTCGTCATTTTATGTTTATGCGTTCGTTCATTCGATAATTTCTTCATTTTATGTTTTTGCATTCATTCGATGATTTCTTCATTTTATGTTTTTGCGTTCATTCATTCGATCATTTCTTCATTTTATGTTTATGCGTTTGTTCATTCGATAATTTCTTCATTTTATGTTTTTTGCGTTCATTCGTTCGATCATTTCTTCATTTATGTTTTTGCGTTCATTCGATCATTTCTTCATTTTGTGTTTATGCATTCATTCATTCGATCATTCGTTCATTTTATGTTTATGCATTCATTCGATCATTTCTTAATTTGTTTATGTGTTCATTCGATCATTTCTTCATTTTATGTTTTGGCGTTCATTCATTTGATCATTTCTTCATTTTTTCATTCCTTCTTTTGTTTACTTACTTGTTCATTCAGTTGTTCATGCTTTCATTTCTTCATTTGTTACTTCGTTCGATCATTTGCTCGATCATTCCTTCAGTTGTTTGTTTATTTGTTCATTAATTTCTTTGCTTGTTCAGTTCTTTGTTTGTTTCTTCATTTGATGATTGATTGATTCATTAGTACATTCATTTTTCCATTTATGCATTTCTTCGTTCGTTCGTTCATTTCTTAGTTCTGTTCTTTGTTTATTCAGAACACTTAATTAGCATGCCCTAAAGTTTTTGTAAAAAGCAAATTTGTCATGCACAGTCAACGAGCACTCATGACACTAGATAAGAACAAAAATTATGATATATATATTTTATTTCACTCAAAGCGGAAACACGAAGATTAGAAAATTGCAAAACAAAACTAAAAAATACAATAAACCACTAACTCAAGTTAACGCGCCCCGTAGGCGTGAGCGTTATAAACCTGTAATCTGACATAAGACATGTTGTCTTTTACTTACACTATGATAATTGGTTAATGTCAGAAATTTACTTGTGTGTTTCATGAATTTAATGTGGCTCCACTGTGTAGTAGATGGCCCTGTGCAACTGTGCATGTGAGTATTTGCTGAATGTGCTCCTGTCTCAGCTGTGTACAGCATGCATTAAAAAATCTGTTTTTTTCTGTCTGAAATCGTATGAAAGGCATGAAAAAGTCCTTGAAGGCATCTCAAACTATGGTGAAATTCGAGGTCACAACCGGTTCCTGCCCATCATCGAAGGATTATCAACGGAGGATCCTCAGATGAAAGTAAGAGGGTCAGAAACTTTGATCAAGGAGCAGGTTAAATAGCGTTTTACTATTGTTTCTTTTCATTATTACGTTTACGCTAAGTAGAAACAATTTCTCTGGATTAGAGTTTGTTACAAAACCTTTTGTATGTTTACTGGATGTTGTGCTTGATGGAGAAGGTCTTGTAAATTAATTTATGGCTTCTATGGTGGCTTCTAATCCACGTGGCATCAACCGATGGCACGTCAAAACCAAGCTGTAATCGGGTCAATCTCCAGAAGATCAGTCCACTAAGACGTGGAGAAGGTATTTAAGAAAGCAGTTTTATTCATGCACTGGATGGCTATGGATAAGCACTGATGGCGAATATATAGTTTTCCTCATCTCCCGATACAAGGGCAAGGTGGTTGATGTTATGATTCTTATCATTATTTTCAACCTGTGATTTTATGGGGTGAACTTGAAATTGGTAAGGGAGCTTTGGCGCATTGCAGGTCATTATTGTAAGTTAGAAAAATATCTGCACATACAGTAAAAGTGAAAACTGGGTAAAGAAACTAAAAAATTATTTGTGATGCAATAGCAGTTGTGCGATGAGTGCAGGGGCTTCTACACCATAGAAACCTTGGAGCAAATGCGCCATCCAAAAAATAGGGGGGAAAGATCTGTCAGTGTGTGTGCCACCATTTTAGGGTGGAAAGGAAGGGCAAGGGGAAGAAGAGGGGGGATTTGGACGTTGCTCCAATGACTTAGGGGGGGATGAGTGGGGGATGGAGTATGATATCCTGACACAGAAAGTTCTAAGATCTTTCTTAGGTAACGAAAGAGATATGCAAGAGTTAAAAATGTTCGTTGGCTAATTTAGGGTTTGCTTTCCATTTTCTTTTTTACCCTCGACTGTTGATTATCGTTGAAGAAACTCTTTGGCAATACGAATTCATGGACAATTTAGACTTACTTTCTCTTTGTCTAGCTTAGGTTTCATTATATTGTCTTCTTGAAGACGCTTGTGTCATACATGGTTCATATGAATGCATACATTTGCCTCATGGCAATTATGTTCGAACGGTGAATATGAAACACCAACTGAGTATTTGCCGCTCTGAAGGTTTCCCCTTTCCCTTTAACACCAATCCATCATAGATCGACTGAAATGTAAAACTGATTGCATTCAATGTAATGTAAGTAAGTGTGTTTGTAATCTTTTTGAAGCATGACAAATGCGTGCAATTTGACTGCGAAGTTTAAGTAAATGATTTTAGAATGGTTTACATGCATAACATGGGTACATAAATGGAGTGGCATCTTTTACTTTCATTTCATATCTTTCTCAGTTTCAGTACAAGTAACATAAATGATTGTTCCTGTTTCATTTAAATTCCATTTCCTTACTAATTTTTGCGTAGTCCTAACATCTAGCAAAACTGCTTAGACGTACTTTGCAATTTTTTTCTTTTTTATGCTTTGTGCAAGAATCACGTAACATAATCTTTTGTGTGCATGTAACAGGCTGCATGTCTGCAGTTGATCAACGCCGTTGTTAGCACTCCGGATGAACTGGACTTTCGTCTTCACCTGAGGAATGAACTGATGAGGACGGGTCTCGTCACCCAAATCGAAGTTAGTTGTGTGTCATCTGTTTACAGATTGTCATCCGTTAGAACTAGATGTTTACAGATTTGTCATCCGTTAGAACTAGATGTTTACAGATTTGTCATCTGTTAGAACTAGGTGTTTACAGATTTGTCATCCGTTAGAACTAGATGTTTACAGATTTGTCATCCATTAGAACTAGATGTTTACAGATTTGTCATCCATTAGAACTAGATGTTTACAGATTTGTCATCTGTTAGAACTAGATGTTTACAGATTTGTCATCCATTAGAACTAGATGTTCAGATTTGTCATCCGTTAGAACTAGAACAGCAAGAAGAGCTTTTGTGAAGTGTTTACAAGATTATATATAGACTTTCAGAAACATGCATATGATACATACATACATACGCACTCATATCCATATATACACACAAGCATACATTTCTTGACTTGCTTACTTACTTAGTTCTTCCAGTGAAGGTCTGCACTTTAGGGTATACAGCTTCTCCATTCGTCTCTGTCCGTTGCCAGTCCTCAGGCGCTCGACCCAGGTCATCTTCGAGCACCTCAAGGCATCTCTGATGGTCTCCAGCCAATTCTTCCCCTTCTCCTTCTCCCCTAAGGAATCGCTCTTTTGTCTCTGTGCTTTAATACGAACTACATGTCCCGTCCATTTTATTTTTCTTGGCTGGTGGCTGATATTTATATGAAGTGCTTCTCCCATTGCACTGACTGTCCAGCATACCTTAAACTGCAGTTGTTTAGAACAGTTAGATAGCCTTATGTGCAGGGCCTTGAAACGGTGCTTAAGGGCATTAGATTAAGTGTCTTGGATACATACATACAGGCATACATACATGGATTCATACATGGGTAGATTGGATATATACAAAGGTACATACATATAGGGATACATACATACATGGATGCATATATTACATACATGGATGCATACATCCATACATACTACCACTGCTTACATACACACATTTGGGACGTGGTGGCTCAGTGGTAAGTTCGGCGCCTTGTGACCGGAGGGTTGCAGGTTCGAATCCCACTCTAGCCGCTGCGTACGGACCTTGGGCAAGTCCTTCACTCGCAATTGCTCGTGGCGCTTCGGCGTGAAAATTCCGGCACAGTATATCAAATGCTGTAGTCGGGAGCACCTCTGAGTAGTAGTAGACTTCAAGAGGCGCTATAGAAATATCCGGAATAAAAAAAAAATAAAAATAAACATTTGTATCATATGTACTGGTATACACACATGCTGACAGTTAAGTTTCTGCAAACATAATGAATAATGACTTCCTGTTGAGTTGTTCTTGGGTGTGCAGTGGTCAGGTCTTGTGTATTGGTTGACCTGGACTCTGTGTGTTGTAGAGCCTTGAACGAAGCATCAATGAAGAAGTGCGAACGCAGGCGCGCATCTTCATCGAGCAGAAAGATGAAGATGCTGAAGAGTTCGCTCATCACTACGACAACATTCGCATGGATATGGAGTATCCTCTGCCGCAGATTAAATATGATTAGATAGATCGGATTTGATTGGATTGGTTTTGATCCGACTAGATTTGATCACAATGGATTACAATGGGGTGATTGCAGTTAGTGGCAGAAAGGAGATTCTCACCTTTTGGTTTCTTAAAGGTAGCCTGGAGCTTTTCACGTGCATCGGCCTGATATGAGTAAGACAAGGTATTTTTGTCGACCAATTGTATAAATCCCTGTTACAATTGCTGCAAAGTGTATTGTTTGAATTGAATGCCCACGACTAGTGGCAGAACTAGGTCCTGCAACTAGGCTGAGGGCTGGGTCAACATCTGCAAGTAAGGGGCCCCACTCGGAACTTGATAAAGCTACCAGCACATGTAAGAACCGATGTTAGTAAAACGGTAGTGGGCCCAAAAGTTTAAGCTGGGAACCACTCTGTGATAGATCAGTTTTGTTGGGTCAGGAGAGCTACCGAGGAGTTCCCCGAAGCAATGATCTGTAAATTTTCCTATTTACTTTAATGCCATGAGTTGGCTTTCTTGTCAAGAAAGGGTTTTCCTTAGCGTACTTTTTCTAGTGACGCAAAGGAATGCTTCGAGCTTCTGTACAACTCGACGTTGAACACAATGGCAGAGCCTTACTTCTTGTCGATTCTGCAGCATCTTCTGATCATCCGGGATGACTGCTTTGCCAGGTTCTTCCACAGCTGTTTATTTATTTCTGCAAAACATAACTCTTAGTGGATCCAGGATGTTTGATTTAAATGCAGCCGATTTTCTAAATTTTTGGTAATTTGTGTGTGATGTTCTCTGGATGCGTACGTAGGCAGACACGAGTTGTTTCTGAAGGTCACGGTGGTAGCTATTAGGGAATAATTGTGGTTGTTGACGATGATTGCAAAGGGATTGTCCTTCAGATGAGAAATGGCGGTTAGGAGGGTGTTTTTATTTAGAACTACAGCTGCCTGTTGTGTTAAGAGAGATGTATTGGCTTCGTTAGTCACAGCGCTAATTGACTGTAGTAATTTGTTTTTGTTTCTCTCGTGGGTGTGGTTAGGTCAGACTGCTAGAGTTGAACTTCCAGTTATGTTTGGCCTAAATTTAAAACAATGGTACTCAATTGAAAATTTATGTTTTGTGTAATACGTCCAGTTAGCTGTCCAGCGCAGAGTAGCATATCAAGTTCAGCGAAATTTCCCTTCCGGGAAAGCCCCTGTTGCTCCTCCGTTTGCTTTTGGGCTTGAAAGCAATTGCCAAGACTATGTTAACTTGCTCTGTGGAAGTTTGGACCTATGGTACAACTAGGTAGCCTTGCACGCTGAACAAGAGGATCTATGGCCAGTAATGGATGAGATTTGAGACTTGCTAGGATGAAGCAATTCCTGCAGTTATGTGCTTTCTTAACTGTGTTAAAAAGTCTTGAGACACTTTACCTTCTTGGGTAGGCGGGCACCCTTGCAGCCAACCCCAAGGCAGGCACTCGATAAGACATTGTGTTTTAGTTCTTGTGGTTATTAAGTGCCAATGTCTTATCATGGAGCACAGGCAGATGGGGCTAAGCAGTTTTGCTGCGCAGGTCTGTGCGCAGTGACATCTTGTAAGGGATTGAACCCACGCAGTTTGCATTTAGAGGGTGAACACTCTACCAGCTGACAACTGTGTCACGCAGTCGGCCACATTGTGACACATCTGGCATCTGTGTAATGACGTGACAGGGCGTGATATAGTGTTAAACAATCTTGCGACAGGTTCCTGTTTAGTATGGGGCTTTGTCTCTGTCTCTCTGTTGCTGGCTGTCTGTCTGTCTGTGTGTGTGTCTCTGGCATTCAGTTCCTCTTTCACCTTTTTACCTGTCTGTCTGTGTGTCTGTCTGTCTCTCTCTCTGTCTCTCTCTCTGTGTCTTGCTGTGTGTCTCTCCGTCTGTCTGTCTGTGTGTCTGTCTGTGTGCCTGTCTCTCTTTTTGTCTCTCTCTCTCTCTCTCTGTCTGTCTATGTGTCTGTCCGTCTCTCTCTGTCTCTGTCTGTCTCTGTCTCTGTCTCTGTCTCTGTCTCTGTCTCTGTCTCTGTCTCTCTCTCTCTCTCTCTCTCTCTCTCTCTCTCTCTCTCTCTCTCTCTCTCTCTCTCTCTCTCTCTCTCTCTCTCTCTCTCTCTCTCTCTCTCTCTCTCTCTCTCTCTCTCTCTCACTGATAGTCTGCTCTATGTTCTTCCCACTTCAGTCCTTATTCATTTTAAAAATAGTTTTTGCTGTATTAAACCATTTAACTGTTCTGAACTGGACTGGACTAAATACCTTTTTAGTTCGAATATAAAACATCAGGGATATACGTCAGTGGGTTTAAAATTTTTCTTCTGTTTCCAACTCCTTCTGCTGCGACTATGTCTGTGTCTAAACTACTAACATACTGAACTTCTAAACTACTACTAAACTACCTCCAGCCTATTTATGGTTCAGAATGTTTCGTGTTGCCCGGCTTCAGTGTGTACTTCTACATTCTGTAATGGGGCTTTATCAAATTTCAGTTTATTGGACTTTAATTTTAGGTTTTTCAACTGGATGTATGACACACAAAGAAAATTTATATTTATAGTATTTATAGAATTTTCAGTTGAGTGTCATTGTTTTAAATTATAGGCCAAACAGAACTGGAACTTCAACTCTAACAGTCTGACCTAACCACGCCCACGAGAGAAACAAAAACAAATCAAGTCGACAATCAATTAGCGCTATTTTAAGTTTTCATTTTGTTTTACTTGTATCTGGTTTTACCACTTTGAAGTTTGATAAGTTCTAAATATTTGTGCTTTAGGCCGCAATATTACAAATTGATCGAAGAATGCGTCACGCAGATCGTTCTACACAAGAACGGATTGGATCCTGACTTCAGGCATACAAAGAGATTCGATATTGATGTTGAACCACTTTTGGGTATGTACCGCTTTGCCTCGCTTTTATTAGTAGATTTCTTACTTACTTGGATGGTAATGGTATGCCAGGTATTGTTTCTAAGAACATATATAATATTAAGAAGTAGCATAAAGTAGCCAGACATTTTTGTCACAACCGTGATTTTTGTTATCAGGGAGGATGGGTGAAGAGTTGTCTGAGGAGGGTGGGGGTGGAGGGACAATGTCTCTCGCCCCGCGGCTCTACAAGGCAAAGCTTGAGGACGCCATCACCGCAAAGCAAGAGTTCGAGGCGAGAGTCGAAACGATGGGCGCCAAGTTGAAACAACAGGAAACGGAGATGTCGAACCTCAGGCTGCGGGTAATCAATTTTTAAATTTTATCTGCTTTTTAAATCTCAAAATAACTTCTTCTGTAATGTCGTAGTTGTTACGTACAGTTATTACGACCCTCTGACAACCTTTCTGACATGACACAGCACTTGTGAATAAGCTGGTGTCCTGCACTTAGCTTTAGATTAATGCTTTAACAATTTGCAGTTTGCGAATGCGATCACCCTCCCGGTTTCTCCTGTTGGTGCCTCAAAAGTAGTATTCAAGTTTCTATTGTCTGTAATGTTTATAATCTCTGGTTCAGTGACCCAATCAACAGCGCAATCCATTAATTAATCAAGGTAACGAGGCATTTATTTGGTGTCTTTGTGTAACAGGTGGTGATAACATAATATATGAAACTGTTATGCTGGCTGATTGCTGAAACCAAGATTTGCCCTTGTTGACAGTTTCTTGTTTGCTTTTTCGTATATGATTTCTGTGTTTTTTTCCAGTTATCACAAGGCATCGGAGAGGTAGTCGAGTCGGCACTTTCCGGTGGCCCGCCTCCTCCACCCCCTCTTTCAGGTGAGGGCTTTCCAGGAGGCGCTCCTCCACCTCCACCCCCTCCGCTGCCCGGATTCGGTCCACCGCCTCCGCCTGGGGCACCAGGGGCTCCTCCACCGCCTCCGCTGATGGGGATGTTACGAATGCCTGGTCCACCGGGGGCCGGGTCTCCACTGGGGGCGAATCCACTTCCAAGCTTTGTCAAACCGAAGAAGAAATACAATCCTGAAACGCAGATGAAAAGAGCCAACTGGACGAAGGTATATCTGATGGGTACATAGACATACAGAGAAGCATACAGACATACATAGACATACAGAGAAGCATACAGACAGACAGACAGACAGAAAGATATGTGGACAGATGACAGTCCGAGTGACAGATTAGCTGGCAGGCTGACAGAGAGACAGGAAGGCTGACAATCAGAGGGACAGGACAGACAGGCAGAGGGATAGGCAAGCAGCAGACAGACAGGTAGGCAAAGACACAGTTGGACAGAGAGATAGGCAGCCAGACAGACAACAGATGGCTTTTAGTATTCGTGAGAGTTAGGTTTAATCCTCATTTTACAACACACCACAGACTTTTGCTATGTACAATGAACATTACATATAATGTTTGACCCAAGGCTCGATTATAGATATCGTGAGAGATCAATATTAGTAAGAGAGGACTCGTTTTGGGTGAAAGTTGATGATATTTGATTTTAGATCAACATGAGCACTCTTGAGAAGGAGTCATTTTGGGTGAAAGTTAACGAAGAGCGATTTGCAAACGATACCATCTTCAAAGGGCTCATGGTCAACTTTGCTACCAAGCCAACCGGTCAGTGTCCACTTGTTTTTACCTCAGAAAGATAACAGACTGACCAACATGTGTTTTTGAAATTAGGATGTAGTTATTCAGATTTTTTGCACTAATGTAGCATTTTCAAATTTTGATGAAGAGGAATTTGGATGTGAAATTTTGCAATTGTCTCTGACTGTAGTTTATGAATCAAAGGCCATTACGTGTTCACAAAAACTTGAGTTGTAAATAGAAAAGGAGTAGGTAGGTGATTGTAAAGTGAATTGGTAAATGACAGGTGAATAGATAGGTGAATAAATTATTTAATAAGGTAATTTATATAGTACATGCCACTTAAGATAAGTTGTGTGAGGTAATTTAATTCTGACAGTGGAATCAGTTCCCTATGCATATTTTAAGTTAATTTAATTAACAAACCAAAGCCAAATAGTTTTTGTATGAAAGGGAAAGCATCTATTACTTTTCTTATTATGCTTTAATTCTACCAATTAATACTTTTATTACCGCTTCTTACAAACAACTGCTTTTAGACTAATTTAACAAATTATCTGTAATTAGAAAACCTGTATTCTTATCTGATTTATTCGAAATGTGGCATCTAAAAATTCTCTGCTGTCTGTAGCTAAACTAGACAAGCCTGACCAGGCAGATGGTAGAACGACCAAGAAGAACAAGGAACTGAAAGTACTCGATCCCAAAGCTGGGCAAAATCTCTGTAAGCCAATTTCAAGAAATCGTAATTTGCCTGCAGTTTTGAAAAATCGCAAGAGACAGGCTTTAAATGATGCTTGTTATATTACATGTGTATACATCACGCTGCTATTGTATGATAAATTAAGATGCACTTTCCGGTACTGTGCACTTTTGAGATGCACTCGGAAGCACTTGGTTCTTTCAAAGGGTACCTACAAGGCAATATAGTAATGCATACATTACACTGTATTTGGTACAGTATATTTAAAAAATATTATATTACAAAGTGTTTTAGTCTTCATCTGTACTCTGCCATGTTGCAGTATGTAAACGTGGATAGAGCAGTGGATGAGAATTCTTTATTGGTTGATCTCTATGCTAACGTCATCTCCCAGACTGCATCTCTTCAGAATTTATCTTTGATGAGGCTACAGGAATTTTACTCTACTTATTCTAAGGCTCTAGCTGTGTATCCAGAAGATGGTGTTGTAAAGATGTTTTGGTGTACTGTAGAACCATTTGCAAACATATGTGCATGTCTTTGTGACTGTTACCAGCCATCTTGCTCGGATCCATTAAAGTCCCATACGAGGAAATCCGGAGACGGATACTGGAGATGGACGAAGAGAATCTAACGGTCGGCCTGATCGAACAACTCATCAAATATCTACCGGAACCAGAACAGATGAATCAGTTGGCGGCGTTGAAAGACCAGTACAGCACTCTCTCCGATCCAGAACAGTTTGCACTTGTGGTATGTGTGAATGTTTCTAATTGTGTTTGGCATCTTGCTTATGTATGTATCCATATATGTATGTATAAGTATGTATGCCTTGTATGTATGTATGTATGTGTATATGTACTTGTGTATATGTATGTGGGACATGGTAACCGATCAGTTAGAGTGCTCGCCGTGTAGCGTGGAGAGTATAGGCTTGAGTCTCTTCTCGGATGGTTACTATGTAGGGACCTTGAGCATATCCTTCACTCACAGCTGTTCAGTGCCATTGACTGATGGTCGGTCATTAGATAGTGGCACTTAATAAATATGTCATAATAATATGTATGTATTCGCTGGATATGATGCGGTCTTGCAACTCTAAACGAAAGTGAACATTGTGTCATTGTCAACTCTGGACCCATTGGTTGAACTCTGTGTGCAGAAGTCCATAAGCGGTGACTTCTAGTTTTTCTAAGCACTATTTGCCTACTAATTTTTCTTCTAAACGAACTCTAAAGCCATTTGCGCTAGCCGGGAATTCACTGGACACTGACATGTTTGCAGACATCCGTCCGTGTGCAAATAGCGAATAGTGATGGCTTCAAGGTTTCTAATCGCTATTTGCTTTCGATTAACTTTTTGTTCTAAATGAACTTTAAAGCCATTTAAGGTAGCACAGGTGGCGTTTTAGCGAGTTACTTAAGAGTTGAGAGAATCAACCAACTACTGGGTATGTTTGCTGCTTTGTAAGTATTGACTTACGTGGCTACATTCCAATTGTTTGTTTTCTGTGATGAATGTAGATGTCTGGCATCAAGAGAGTCGTTCCTCGATTAGCGTCGATGGCTTTCAAGATGAACTTTGCCGAGATGGTATCAGAAATAAAACCTGTAAGCTTTTGCATTGTCAATAACAGTATTAATAATAGTAATAACAATAATAATGACATTATATTTATGGATGGTGTGACTCAGGCCAGAGAAAATGATGTTAGTATTGTTCGACAAATTGTGAAACAATGTGAAACATTGATTGTTGGCTGTTACTGTGCTTTGGCGTTGACCTTTGGCCCTGACCAACCGAAGGGGTACGAGATTGTGTAGAATTATTCGAGAAAGTCTATTGTGTTATATTGAGCATGTAACAGTACTTGGGTTACATTGAGGGTAGAGTATTGGCTCATAGTAATGTGATATGATGTTTTTGAAATGTGAGTGTGTGCAGAGGGTTGTTGCATATTGCCTCTTGTGTTTTTATGCACAACTGCTTGTTGCCTGGATTTTTTTGGTGAGTGGTCACCAGTGGAGGCTTTCTTCTTCTTCTCAGCAAACATCATTCTTTTTTAAAAGAATAACTTTGGAGTGCTGGCATCTTTTAGTTTTTGTGCGTTGAGCAGTTGTGAAACTGCTTCAAACTGTTTAGTAAATTAATGTTTGTTTCTGTCATATTTTATTTATTTGTTTGTTTATTTAAATTATTGCACATCAACAGTCAGTAAATTGAGCCTGAGATGCTGATCAACGTTTTGACTATTGTAATTGTAATTTTGAAAATTTCTATAGCGTTGTGAGTAGCGAGCTACATCTAGGATGCTTTACATGATCAACTGTCAGCTCAAATGCTAAGAGTTAGATAGCAGGTACAGTTTTAACTGTTTCTTAGATGCATGATATATTGCGTGAAAAAGCCAGAGTGAAATATTTATTTGTGAATTGTTGATAATGAATTGGGGAACTGACTTTCACAACCGTTATCGGTTTCTTTGATATTCAATTGGATGTTCACTTTTGCGCATCTCTTTAACCTGTTGTGGTTTTCCATCCGCAGGAAATCGTTTCCGCAAATGCCGCTCTCGAAGAGGTGAAGCAGAGCGGAAAGTTTTCCAAGATCCTTGAACTGATTCTTCTTATGGGCAACTACATGAATGCCGGGTCGCGAAATGAAATGACGATTGGCTTCGAATTGGGTTACATATCAAAGGTAGCGACTCAGGGGAGATACTTTGGAGGGTCTCATCTACTCCAGAAACTTTTAAAGAGCATTGTTTCACAGTACACAAGGCATAGATTGATGTTTCCTTCTGGGCATTTCATAATTACAGTCCTTTGTGTGCATGTGTCTAGATGCTTAATTGAATTTAATTATATTTTAATTGATTTTAATTAATTATGTATTATAATTGTCCACCTGTATATGAAGAAAACTAATCTGTAGGCTCTCTTAATGTTGAACATGTGACCATTTACCATAACTACTGAAGACTATGAACAATTATTGTCCTCACTATTAACAATTATTGTCCTTACTATAAACAATTGTCCTCACTATAAACAATTGCCCTCACTATGAACAATTATCCTCATTATAAACAATTGTCCTTGTTATAAGCAATTGTCCTCACTATAAACAATTGCCCTCGCTGTGAACAATTGTCCTCACTATGAACAGTTGTAGTCACTGTAAACAATTGTCCTCACTGTAAACAATTGTCCTCGCTGTAAACAGTTGTCCTCACTATTAGCAATTGTCCTCACATAGATGGTTTTGTTTTTCTTGAAGTTTGTTTTTCAGCTGACGGCAAACATTTTAAAGCTGCATGTGATATTTCAAATGTTTCAGTTGTCAAACACGAAGACAACGGACAACCGTCAGACACTGACGCATTTTCTTGTCGAAATCGTACAAAAACAATATCCCGACATTCTCGATTTTTCGGACGAGCTGATTCACGTCGAGAAAGCTGTGAGAGGTATAAGCGTTGATGAGCATCATGATCGTAATGGTGAACTCAACACTTCTAAAGCGCTACCTAGCAGCTAAGTGCGTAGCACGAGCCTTTCCACAGTCATGAGTAGGGATTGACCGGAAAGAGATTTTTCACTGGAAACCGGAACCGAGTATTTGGATGAACTATTTGCCGGAAACGAACCGGTACCATTTGTTCCATATGCGAAGCTTCACATTTTCAAATTTTCATGTAATAAAAAATTATCGAAATAAATTTGTGTACATGTAATAACTGACTGATACATTTTGAATTGTAGAAATAAATATTAAATAATCAAGAAAATGGAATTGAATTCAATGGATGTTTACTTGCTTTAAGGCTGATCATTAATAATTTTATATACGTAAGTTTATTAAATAAATTCTGAAAGAAACAAATTTTTCAACTATTTGCGTCTACAATATTTGCCGAGGCGAATACTTCCGGAAACGGGATTTCCGGCCGAACCGAGTATCCGAAACGGTTTCCGGTCAATCCCTAGTCATGAGTTAAGGACTTGCTCCAAATTCCTACACAGTAACCATTTCAGGGGAGGAGGCTCAAGTCCATAATTTCCATGTTACAAGACGAGCGCTCTAACCAGTTGGCTACCGTGTCCCACAAATATATATACCTTACCCAGAAACATTCATCATTAATGGTCTTTGATGAGTTCTCTGCCCGAAGTTGTTTCCCGTTGCCTTCCCCACAGACGATTGTGGGTAAGCAACTTGACCAAGGTCGCTGCGCAGTGGCTTGAGGAAGATTCAAACCTCCGACCCTCCGGTTACAAGGCACATAATATACTGCTACACCACTGCATCTGTAAGCTTTGAAAGTCAGACTGTTCATTTAAATATGAATGTTTGTAAAACTGATTGGATCAGTCAATGAATTGATTGTTTGATTGCGATGCTGGTTCTAGTGTCTGAAGATGTGATACAAAAGACCATCAACCAGCTGAATAAATCGCTGAAACAACTTGAGACCGATCTGAAAAATGCACAGCAGGACAAAACAGCACCGCCTAATGACAAATTCCTACAAGTCATGACAATATCCTTTTTTCTGTCGTAAATTAAAAACTTCGTTTAGCTGAGGTTGTTTGGAAACAATCCTTGAATTGATACGTATATGTTGAGGAGGTGCTGCGTAAAACAGAGATGAGTATATCAGTTCTACTGATTAATAACTAATTTTCTTGGCGCTAAATAAATTCCTTTGTTAGGATCACTTTTGCTTTCCACTGGTGTAATTATTATAATTTGATACTAAATGAACTAATCATAGGGGTTTCTAAATGTATGTAATTTTGCCTTTTCGCAAACACCGAATGTAGCTTTCATATATTTTTGCTGCTAAAACTAGGACTGGTCTTTGTAGATGAGCTTTTTCAGTTACTTGACCTAGATTTCGGAACTTTTTTCAGTTACTTGACCTAGATTTCGGAACTTTTTTCGGTTACTTGACCTAGATTTCGGAACTCTCTCCCTGTATCTGTCCATTCTGCTCAGTCAATATGTCATTTCACTCTCAACTAAAGACTTACCTCTTTCAAGTTTACTATTCTCCACCCTCTCTGTGTTAGCAGACTGATCTGATTACCGCTTAGTTTTGGTACCCCAGCAGTCGATGCCTTGTACGTTATATACTGGCACGAGAGAAGTTATAAATTACAATTGCTGTGTAAACCTTGACGACTGTCGAACCCGTTCGCAGCGACCGCAAAAGAGCAATGTGAAGTCCTAGAGGGAATGCACAAGAAGATGATATCACAGTTTCAGAAGACGGCCAAGTACTATTGTTTCGATCCAAAGAAATACACCATGGAAGACTTCTTTGGGGACATCAAAGCATTTATGGATAACTTTAACGTATGTTATTTATGGTCATTGTATAATTTATGGATAACTTTAACGTATGTTATTTATGGTCATTGTATAATTTATGGATAACTTTAACGTATGTTATTCATGGTCATTAAATAATTAATTGCGTTCTGCCTAGTCCCTATGACTCACTCTACCTTGTTCCTTACTAACTTAAAGACTGCTCTCTAGCCGTGGTTGGACTGGGAGCACTCCTGAGTAGATCAGAAGATCTTGAAGGGGTGGTACATTAAAGCTCCTTAATTATAATAATTTATGGATAACTTTAACATATGTTATTCATGGTCATTAAGTAATTTATGGATAACTTTAACATATGTTATTCAAGTCATGTAATTTACAGATAACTTTTACCTATGTTATTCACGGTCATTAAATAATTTATGGATAACTTTAACATATGTTATTCATGGTCATTATATAATTTATGGATGACTTTAACATGTTATTCATGGTCATTAAATAATTTATTGATCACCTTAATATATACTGTATTCCATTGTTAAAGCCCGTATGCATCATGCTGATGTATGTTGTCTGCCCTCATTAATTTATAATTAATTATGGCATTGATTAATCGCAATAATTGCAGTAAAATCAGTAAGGATAGACTGATTTTGTGATCTCAGCAAGCGGTTAAGGACATTGCAAAGCTGAAGGAAACGGAGGAAAAGGCGAAACGCGCCAAGGAAGCCCAGGAAAAACGCGAACGAGAAAAGCAGGAGAAACAGGCGCGAAAGAAAGTCTTCATCGACATCAATGCTGGTCAGTTTTCATTGATTCAAGTTTCGGTCTTACTTTAGGTGTAGTCTTACTTTAGGTTTCCAGTCTTACTTTAGGTTTCAGTCTTACTTTAGGTTTCAGTCTTACTTTAGGTTTCAGTCTTACTTTAGGTTTCAGTCTTACTTTAGGTTTCAGTCTTACTTTAGGTTTCAGTCTTACTTTAGGTTTCAGTCTTACTTTAGGTTTCAGTGTTGCTCTAGGTCTCCACTCTCCAGTCTTTTATAGGTTGAAGTAATGTCAAGTTAAAGTACCAGGATCATGTTATGTTGCCAATTTGAGATTCCAGTGTCAACCTAGAATCAAGTCACATGTAGGTCAATCAAGTCACATGTAGGTCAATCAAGTCACATGTAGGTCAATCAAGTCACATGTTGGTCAATCAAGTAACATGTAGGTTGAACAAGTAACATGTTGGTTACGAACTTGAGGTGCTGGTACAGTCTAACTAGGTTTGACATGATAGTTTGTTATGAAACATGCTAAAGGAGTAATTCTAGGTTAATATTTATTTGACCCTTTTAGGAGCAAATGTTACAAAGGCTAATTGCCTCTGGGGGTTTGTCATTTAAAGTGGTTGTGCTTTGTTGGTTCAGACGATGACCAAGAGGGTGTCATGGACAACCTGATAGAGGCCCTTCAGACGGGGTCCGCCTTCCACGTCAACCGAGAGAAGAGGGGAGACAAAAAGCGAACACCGAGAGCCGCTGGGGGTAAGTCAACGTCACCCTCACAGTCTGGTGGTAAACCCTTCTTTTTGTCTACACCCCAAGTTTGTGTATTTCACACCCTTCTCTTTCACTGTCTGTGTATCTGTTGCTGTCTGTCTGTGTGTCTGTCTGTGTGTCTGTCTGTCTGTGTATTTCACACTCTTCTCTTTCACTGTCTGTGTATCTGTTGCTGTCTGTCTGTGTGTGTGTCTGTCTATCTGTCTGTGTGTCTGTCTGTGTGTCTGTCTGTGTGTGTGTGTCTGTCTGTCTGTCTGTCTGTCTGTCTGTGAGGACGTTCTCACTCCAAATCAAGCGACTGTTGGAGTCACACATGTACATACAAGACATCGTACAACTTGGGCTGCTCCCAGCAAAGTGCAATAGCTATTCGACGCATTACAGACTGTCCGCTTACTGTCTGACTGAAGGTGGACTGAGATACAATACAATACCACTGTATTTATTACGCCCTCCTTCCTAAGTCTAGAAGTGAGGTGTGAAGGACTTTTTCAAGGTCCTGACCCTAGAGTGAAGTCTTGAACCTGTACTCTACGCATTACAGCGTTCTCCAAGCGCTCTATCCATTCGGCTACCGGGCACTACTATCATGTACCAAATTTAGATGCGGACGTCCTGATTGGACTTTGCTGCCCATCCCCTTATTCTATTTGGATGACCTGTCCCTCCCCTCTGCTGACGTCCTTAATGGATGACCCCTTGCTGAAAAATAGGAAGGTCATTGGAGCTCCTCTGAAGAGTTGCTCTTAAAGAGGTTCTAAGCAAATTTGTGATTACAATAACAATTAAGTAAAGTTGAAGAATCTGATGAGAAAAGTACCATAATCGTGTATATCTGTTACCATATGATGCCGTTGTTTAGCTATGATCCTTATCATTCAAGTTTTGATTAACTGCCAGTATCTTGTCCACAGCGCTAACTAGATTCAACCGGAGATGACGTAATTATTTACATTTTACTACGTAAGAAATGTATCCTATCCGCTTGTGCCAGTTAATTATTCGAGAATATTTGGTTAAACTTGTAAGTGATAAGAAGGCGGCTGTTGGCTTATTTAGTTTTGCATGTTTGAAATGAGTCAAAGCAAGGCTTTCTATCAGTTTTATAAGTTTGTAGGTTGGTGCTAAACAAGTGTTGATGGGATTTGTGTCATTTCGTTTTCAACTTAAAACTTACCTCTTTCAAACTGTGTATCCACCATAGGCAGCCTCTCTATCTTACGGATTGATCTTCTGGATGTTGACCTGATTACGGCTTGGTTTTGGTTTCTCATCGGTCGACGCCTTGTGCATTAGACACCGGCGCAATAGAAGTTACTAATTACAAGCAAAAATTTTGTCTTTTGTTTTAGTTTGATCAGGTGGTTTTATTATTAAGTTCTGCCTACTGGTTGTTCTGGTGTATTTTGGATTTTTTATATTTATATGAATAATAAGAATAATAATAGAGATTATGGTGATGATGGATAAGATAAGATTTATGAACTTTGCTTATATAATTCGTTATCTGTTTTTGCATTTCTGCATTGGGCTGGAAGAACTAAATATTTATATATTTAAATATTAAATATTAATAATTATGTTTAAACACTGTGTTGCGTCTGTCATTTAGGAAGAGTGTTGAATCATGCAGTTCAGGTGATAGTTATGTTAATTTCTTAGGATATTTTCTGTTTCTGCAATCTTACTTGTTGAACTGTAATCAGATGTTGTACTCGGATGCTGTTTTATATGTGCATGCTTTGTATTCGGAGCCAGTTTTGCCATGAAATATGCTGTGCTGTCGAACCATATAAACAGGTTTCTAGCATTTTCTTGCACACAATTTACATTGGCTGCATATTTAGAGGTGAAGTGTATGCCATTGCCAGTGTTTATGTGGGGTTCGAATCCGAGTGCGTTATGAAAAAATGTCAGGTTCTTCTTGTTGTAGGTAACTACCAAGACTTCTTTAAATTGGTGCATTTAAATAGTCGGTAAATTTAGGCAAGTAATGGAAGAGCCACTGTCGTCAAGTATTTCCAGGAACATAGCAAGCCATAATTGTGCTCTGCCAAACATAAATATAGCGCCCCGCAAAGATCAACTTAACCAATAACCAGTGTTGGGTAAACTCACACAAGAAATGAGTTAAATCAAAACTCAACTCATGCACCTCAAAATGAGTTTAAACTCAAACTCAACTCATCCTAAGTGAAATGAGTTAACTCAAACTCATTTGTTAAATGAGTTAACTCATAAAGTCACACGTTTCATACTAGCACGTTCTAATCGAGCAACAATTTTTCCATCACGCCTACTTGTAACAGAAAAATATTTTCCATCAAGAATTCACGGTACTTCAACCATGTTGTTCTTAACTGTTCACAATATACAAAATGTGCAGTGCTTAAATACTGTCCGCTAGCAGTGTTTACGACCCTCCCTGCCGTCACCACTCACCAGTATGGAAAGCCGACGATATAAAAAGGCTTGTTTCAACATAATATGTGCCGAATGCCAAAGAGTGAGTTGAGTTTAAAATAATTGACAGTTAACTCATATTTTCACAGAAAATATGAGTTAACTCAAACTCATAACTCACACTGTTTAAGGTGAGTTAACTCAAACTCATAAATCACAGCAAGTGAGTTAACTCGTGAGTTTAAACTCATCTGAGTTAACTCATACCCAACACTGCCAATAACGACCATATTTGTTATCTCGAATATAATATTTACTGTAAATATGTTCAATTGACAATTTTTAAAATTAGCCTGCGCTGTCAGGTATCTATCAGTTAATATTATTATCTACTTCTAGTTTTTGTTACTTAATTTTATTACATTTATTTCATTTTAAATCGATATTATATTTCAAGATAAAGTAATTAGTTTAATTATTAAATCATTCCGTCTAAAAATTTACGCCCCCCTTTTGATTTGCGCCCTGTTCCATGGCACCGCTGGAACATCTCTCACTACGGCACTGAGTATTTCATTTATTCATTCGTATTCTAGTTTTTAAGAGCCCCTGCAAACTGGAATGAATCATAGAATAAAATTCCTGGTTAATATTATTATTTACTTTTTGATGCAATTGTTTTAACAGTTACGTTGAATGTTTAGTCTGCAGATATTTAACAGGAGTGTGGGACTGTATTCTTGGTTGCTTCATGTGAAATTTGTGATTTTTTATCCAGCTGTGCAACCGGGGAAGAAAGTGTTATCAGTTGTCAGGTTGTGTTGCCTTGTCAAGGCTTCAACCATAAGAAGATCCACAGGACTTCATCTTTCCAGTCCAATGCTGCTGATAAGGATACATCATAACTGTTTATTTGCCTTACGAAGATCGACAAGACACTGTCTTGCAGGACTAACACAGCTTTGCCTTATAAATCGCACAGAGATTTATAATATATAACTTCTTCAGTTCCATTACCCGTTGATGCTTTTCACTATTAACGCCTTTTGCTAATAATTTGTACAATTTCATAGGTTCTCTTATTAATTCGTGTTGTTTCTTGTGTTTTGCAGCTGAGAGACGTGCCCAACTAGTGCGATCAAGATCAAGACAAAATGTCATTAGTCCAGAAATCGGTGGTCTCGTACGTGAAATCAACTTTGAACCGGATGCTGCCGCCACCCCAACCCGTGTTGCTCCAACCCATCAGAACCTTCGTCCTCCAACCGAGCGAGGCACGTCACATGACGCAAATCGTGACGCCAAGTCTCACATACCGAGACAGAACCATGACTCGCGTGATGTTAGGGCACACTCAGACAATCGAAGTAAGAGTGCAGCGTCCGAACCGGTGCTCATCGAGCTGGAATCAGACGCCCCGAAGAGCGCCGGGGTTAATTCGCACGAACCGACGTGGATGAAGTCTTCCAAGGGACTGTCAGAAGCGGAGGAACTGCTGGAGCGGTTACGAAAGATGTGAGACCGGAGCGGGTGATTTGAACTGTGAAACCAAAATATTAGTGTTCATCATCGTAGGCTTTCCCTGCACAATGCCAGGAAAATGCACTGCCGAATTTACGCCAGTCTATCTAAACAGCAATCAGGCTAGGTACTTTGAAGTTTAGGAAAGCTCTCGAGTGGTAGTTTTAAAGTGGGTTGCGGTCGAGTAGTAATTATGCAGCTTTCCTGTTAGGTTTGGGTGCATTCTACTATGTAGTGCTTTGGCTTTGGCAAGCTATTCCGTGTGGACTTGTTTGCGCGCTGTCGACGTTATTCGCCATCTTGCTTAACACTAAGTGGTGTTATGTCCCCCAAAGCTATTAAAATTAACGCTGTATTGGTTAACACGCTATACAAGAACTACAGTAGAGCGCTAAATGTTAACTTTTCAGCAATATCCCTTTTACGTGTGGCCTAGTGGACACGCTTATCATGTTAACAAGTTCACACTGTGTTTCCTTGTTGGATGAACCTTGGTGATATTTGGTTGGCACAGTGGTCAAGTAGGTCCTTGCCTTCTGGCAGTTGACATAGCAGGTTCAGACCCAAGTTCAAAATACAGTTTAATCTGTTTCGCCCCATACTTCCAAAGATGATCATCAATTATTGTGAAATACGAGTTGTGAATATATAGTAAAATCCAGTAAAAATGATGATTATGAAGTAAACTTATCTGTAGCATTTTATAAGATGCAGATTTTATCCAGTGTGACATGATGTTTTCCCCACTTGAAACGTTTTACTTTGGGGAAGTTTTAGTCGGATTCCCTATCGAGTCGTTGGGATAAATTCTGATGAATTGGTTGCTGTGAAAATCGGAGTTCTTCAGCAGCCAGTTCTTGGCTGATGTTTTTTAAGCAGTCTTTTCATTGTGTTTGTAAATTTTCCGCTTTCAAATAGAATATATTTTGCATTAACATAGTGTGTTGTAACTTGTAACAGGCTTACAATTCAACGTAAAAGTAATTCTGTAACCGTTAGAGAACGTTTATTTGGCTCCTCTTAGAAGTGCTCAGAAGCACAATTTAAGTAATTAGCAATAAAGGTAGCCTGGTAGGATAAGTAGTTATTAACAGTCTAGTGCGTATTGTTATAATAATAATATTCGTGTTTATTGACAAGCTCACTGACAAACTGCAGTAAGTAACATTGAACATGGGACTACAATTATCAAGATCTTATAGAACAATCTTGATAAGGCAGCTTGTTATGTGCCTGCTCATTTTACAGCTGTCCCCTAGGAAGTGGAAGGCTGAGTCGACCTATAGGGAGCTTACGAGTATCGAAGCGCATCTTTCAAGATCTTATGTTCTTCGAGCAAGATTGTTACTATTCATCTATAGCTGATCAAAGTTTTGATTCCTGGTCAGAATCCGAGGGGCATCAAGCCTAGGAGACAATGTGGTTTCTAACTGGAAGCTACGTGTATTGTGATGGCAGTGGTGGTCGTAGGGTGGTGTTGCACGGGAGAGCCGTAAAAATTGGGGTTGAATTCTGGAATGAAGTGCTAGGGTGGAGAGGGCTGGTACTGCAGGTCGAAATGGAGGATTAGCGAACCCTTGTGGATGGAAGACAATGTCCAGATGCTTTTTGGTGCCCCAGGGGAGGCATTCATTGTCCGGGTGATTGGTCGTAGAACGCGTCCGTCATTTACGGTCCGCACCTAGCCCGCCGTA
The DNA here is from genome assembly GCA_963556255.1 of Allolobophora icterica. Taxonomy (NCBI): domain Eukaryota; kingdom Metazoa; phylum Annelida; class Clitellata; order Crassiclitellata; family Lumbricidae; genus Allolobophora; species Allolobophora icterica. The sequence goes on along the minus strand of OY744607.1, from coordinate 6,900,622 downwards.
CCCGTCTGACTACTTGACTGGCCTATGGATGTCGATCCGGAACTGATTCTGACCTTACCTGCCTATCGATTTTGATTTGACTGAGCAGTCTGAGCGCCTGTGGATAATCTGGTTCCCGCGACGTTGCTTGTTTGGGCGCTGTAGACGTTATGATAATCTCGCATTCGATCTTCAGTGACAAAAAAGTTAAGTCGGGGAACCAGCTTCGTCACAAGAAACTAGTTGTAGTGTAATATAGGTGTAAAATCTAAATATCCAAATTTCTTAAGCTACACAAAAGCCGCGTCAGAGAGACCGCCCTTAGGCCCAGGGCTGTAGTCGAGGGTATACGCGGGTATACAGCGTATACTTACCTCTAGAGAAATTTGACAGCGTATACTCAGCGCTCGAGACGAGGGTATACGCGGGTATACAGCGTATACTTACCTCTGAGGATGAAATTTTGAGAAAAATAGAGGTTTTTCAAGGTTTTTAGGACGAATGACTAAAAAAAAAAAAGGTCATCAACTTTTTCAGAGACGAAATCGTAAAAAGTCTGAAAATTTTAAGAGAATTGGTGAAAAGTCTGAAATTTTTCCTAAAAAAAGGTCTTCAAATTTTTTTGACGCCGCTGGTCACCGGTAGCGTATACTCACCTCAAATTTTACCACTACAGCCCTGCTTAGGCCTACATCAAATCAACTTGGGCGTAATATGTGAGGGGTGCGAGGGTATCCGTACGAAAGTGGAGAAGAAATTGGTACCTCACCCCACTTTTTAGACCAAAGTTACGCGCCTGTAAATCAAGTCCGCCAGGTTGTTTGGTCCGTTTCGGTGCCAGGTCAGACTCCGGGTGAGGTCAAGCTGAGGGGACAGCATATTATGGTGGAAATTGTTAAGTTTAATGCACCAGCTTCAGTAGCTACCGTAGGCGTTCGTTAGGCTCCACACAGGGACCGCTTAGCTCTGGCCAGCATCCAATGGCGGTTCGTGCCAGCCATCAGGCCCGTAGCCAGTATGAGGCAAGACGAGGCGAGTGCCTCGTCGTAATTCTGAAGACGAGGCAAGATGAGGCAACCTCTCCCTCTCTGCCTCGTCTTACTTCAACACGATAATTAAGATATCGTGTGAAGAATAATAGAGTATTGTAATCTCTTCTACAGACACATTTGCCTCCTCCAGCACTGACTCACCCCCTTGTATCATCGCTGCTCCTAATGAAAATGCGACCGTACGTTACTAACCAGAATAACGTACGCGTACCGTACGTACGTTATCGAAAAAATAACGTAGGCCTACGCGTACTTAAAAATGTCACAAGTTTATTTGATCATTCTCACAGAACCTCAATATAACTAAAGTCTTGTAATGTCCGCGTACTGTACGCGTACGTAAAAAATGATCAGTTTAGCTCTACAATATTAGTCTTCCCCTACGCAGGCCTAATTATTTACGAACGGTACCAAAGTTTAGTATTGCCAATAAAATGACCACTGGCACTGACCATACTATAAAGTGTGCCGTAAAATCTTAATTCTTCATATTATACATTAGACAGATTATTAGTAATTTGAAATTTAAGAGGAGGAAGAGAGCGAATGGAGGGTAGGAGGAAGAGAGGGCATGGAGTATGGGAGGAAGAGAGGAAATGGAGAGTAGGAGGAAGAGAGGGAATGGAGGGTAGGAGGAAAAGAGGGAATGGAGGGTTAAAGGAAGAGAGGGAATGGAGGGTAGGAGGAAGAGAGGGAATGGAGGGTAGGAGGAAGAGCTAGAGGGAATGGAGGGTAGGATGAAGAGAGCGAATGGAGGGTAGGAGGAAGAGAGGAATGGAGGGTAGGAGGAAGAGAGCGAATGGAGGGTAGGAGGAAGAGAGCGAGTGGAGGGTAGGAGGAAGAGAGGAAATGGAGGGTAAGAGGAAGATAGGAATGGAGGGTAGGAAGAAGAGAGCGAATGGAGGGTAGGAGGAAGAGAGGGAATGAAGGGTAGAGGAAGAGAGGAAATGGAGGGTTGGAGGAAGAGAGGGAATGGAGGGTTGGAGGAAGAGAGGAAATGGAGGGTTGGAGGAAGAGAGGAAATGGAGGGTTGGAGGAAGAGAGGAAATGGAGGGTTGGAGGAAGAGAGGAAATGGAGGGTTGGAGGAAGAGAGGGAATGGAGGGTTGGAGGAAGAGAGGGATTGGAGGGTCGGAGGAAGAGAGGGAATGGAGGGTTGGAGGAAGAGAGGAAATGGAGGGTTGGAGGAAGAGAGGGAATGGAGGGTTGGAGGAAGAGAGGGATTGGAGGGTCGGAGGAAGAGAGGGAATGGAGGGTTGGAGGAAGAGAGGAAATGGAGGGTTGGAGGAAGAGAGGGAATGGAGGGTTGGAGGAAGAGAGGAAATGGAGGGTTGGAGGAAGAGAGGAAATGGAGGGTTGGAGGAAGAGAGGGAATGGAGGGTCGGAGGAAGAGAGGGAGTTGGAGGAAGAGAGGAAATGGAGGGTTGGAGGAAGAGAGGGAATGGAGGGTTGGAGGAAGAGAGGAAATGGAGGGTTGGAGGAAGAGAGGAAATGGAGGGTTGGAGGAAGAGAGGGAATGGAGGGTTGGTGGAAGAGAGGGAAAGGAGGGTTGGAGGAAGAGAGGGAATGGAGGGTTGGAGGAAGAGAGGAAATGGAGGGTTGGAGGAAGAGAGGAAATGGAGGGTCGGAGGAAGAGAGGGAATGGAGGGTTGGAGGAAGAGAGGAAATGGAGGGTTGGAGGAAGAGAGGGAATGAAGGGTCGGAGGAAGAGAGGGAATGGAGGGTTGGAGAAAGAGAGGAAATGGAGGGTTGGAGGAAGAGAGGAAATGGAGGGCTGGAGGAAGAGAGGGAACGGAGGGTTGGAGGAAGAGAGGGAATGGAGGGTTGGAGGAAGAGAGGAAATGGAGGGTTGGAGGAAGAGAGGGAATGGAGGGTTGGAGGAAGAGAGGGAATGGAGGGTCGGAGGAAGAGAGGGAATGGAGGGTTGGAGAAAGAGAAGAAATGGAGGGTTGGAGGAAGAGAGGAAATGGAGGGTTGGAGGAAGAGAGGGAAAGGAGGGTTGGAGGAAGAGAGGAAATGGAGGGTTGGAGGAAGAGAGGGAAAGGAGGGTTGGAGGAAGAGAGGGAATGGAGGGTTGGAGGAAGAGAGGAAATGGAGGGTTGGAGGAAGAGAGGAAATGGAGGGTTGGAGGAAGAGAGGGAATGGAGGGTCGGAGGAAGAGAGGGAATGGAGGGTTGGAGGAAGAGAGGAAATGGAGGGTTGGAGGAAGAGAGGGAATGGAGGGTCGGAGGAAGAGAGGGAATGGAGGGTTGGAGGAAGAGAGGAAATGGAGGGTTGGAGAAAGAGAGGGAATGGAGGGTAGGAGGAAGAGAGGGAACGGAGGGTTGGAGGAAGAGAGGGAATGGAGGGTGGGAGAAGGTTGGATCGGAATGAAGTCGGATTTGTAGGGTCAGTGTTTCTGTTTCTTGTCTTTAATCGTCCTCAATCCGACGATTGGCCACAGCATGAACAATTTTATTCCACCCACTTTTGTTTCCTGTCTCTTTCGATAATTGGGCGAATGATGATCCAGTCCTAGACTTTAAGTTATCAATCCATCCCATTTTATATCTTCCCTGATATGAGCTCTTAATCCAGGGATTGTGCCTTAGAAGGCTTAGATTATCTCCTCCAGACAATCTCCACTCTTCTCCAACACATGCCCGAAATATCTGCAGGATTAGTCTAAGGAGACTTATTTCTACTCCAGTGGTCTTCAAAACCCACTCGCTTGTCTTCCTCGAAGTTCATGATTTCCCGAGGGTCTGCTGCATATATTGCATTTCAGTGCGACTTCCTTCTATTTGACAACCTCACAAGCTTCGACAATTGTTACATTATTATTGTGCTTGAGATTTCAAAGAATGTTCTTTACAATATCGAAAAAATAACTCTTGTAGGCCTACCGGTATATCTGTAGTTTGTGGCGCTTGATGTCATTGTGAGTAAAGCGCCACATTGTGACTTGAATCAAAGTGCGACCGTACGTTACTTACCGGAATAACGTACGCGTACCGTAAGTAGGCCTACGTTTAAAAAAATAACATATACGGTACACGTACCGGTACCGTAGGCGTACGTTATAAATGCCACAAGTTTATTTGATCATTCTCAAAGAACCTCAATATAACTATAGTCTTCTATAACGTACGCGTACCGCGCGCGTTCGTAACAAATGATCAGTTTAGCTCTACAATATTGGTCTCCCTAATTAGGCCTAATTATTTACGAATGGTACCGAAGTTTAGTATTGCCAATAAAATGACCACTGGCACTGACCATCCTATAAAGTGTGCCGTAAAATCTTAATTATCTTCATATTATACATTAGACAGAATATTAGCAATTTGTAATTTAATAGTTTAAAAGTAGAGATAATTGAACAGCCTGATGTACGTATACAATGGTTAAAATTGTTTACGACCGCGTCTGGCCTAAATAATATTATTTAGCTATCCCTGCTGACCTTTATGTGTACGAAGGGCCGAAGGCAGTCTAGGCAACTACACGTATGGACCCGTCTATACAATTTCAAATCGTGGTTTTGCTATCTTTCGTAAGTTCCAGTAATCGTAAGTAGGCCTAATTGTAATTATAACCGAACACTTTTGTAGCGTCACTCAGAGCAGCGGCCCTTTAAAAATTACCTATTTGTTTTTTTTATCATAATTATTACGAGTTAAGTTTAAGAAATAACTTCAAATAAACTTGGATTAGAAGACTTAGTCGGCTACAGAACAAGATCATGATGAGTCGAGAACCTGTAAAACGACTACTTTTCTGTTTTGTTGTTGTCGAATATTAAGAACTAACTTTTCATTCTATTACATTACATCCTCTTGTGTAACATAACTTGTAGGCCTTATAGTGTTTGTTATAGAGTAAACTGAAATGTGTTAATAATTTAATACAATGTATTAACACATTTCAGTTGACTCTATAACAAGAGTTATATAATATCATCTTATACAAGTTAGAACAAGTTGAACAACACAATTAGATTCCTACAAAAAACCACAAAAATGTAATGTTCACTTCAAAAATTTGCTTCGGCTTCAGGTATGATTATAATTGCAGACAGACTTTTACACGCCATACCAAAACATATTTAGGCATGAAATATATGCTGCTTTTGTTGGCTTTAAATGTTCTACAACTCAAGTACGAGCATCTACAATATAAACATTTTTTCGTTGGGTAATACTCCCGAACCCTCACAGTTCTCACTTAAATCGAAGGGGCTGGGGAGGGGTGGAAGGGGAGGCAGGGAAAAGGGTGGGGACGGGGCGGAACGGGAAGGCAGAGGATGGGAAGGTAAAGTAGGTAAGTAAGTATATCCTTTATTAAGGTGAGGGAATGGGCAAAAAGAGAGGGGAGGTAAGGATAGGGAAGCGGAGGACGGTAGGGGAGGCACGGGACGTGGATGGGAGGGGGTTTGCCTCGTCTTGATTTTGCCTCTGGCCAGGGCCGGATTAACCAGTCGGGGGGCCCCATGCTAATTATACACGGGGGGCCCTTGTCGTATTGACCATGAAATGATGGGGTGCCGTAAAGACATTCCAATCAACGTGCAGTAAAGAAACTTTTGTCGTATTGACCATGAAATGATGGGGTGCCGTAAAGACATTCCAATCAACGTGCAGTAAAGAAACTTGGGTCAATGCTGTGTACCTGGCTGCTCAAATTAGTAGTCATACAACACAACTTTAACGCTTTGCATTTTGGAACTAAGCCTATCTAAGGTTGTTTCAAATGTTTGTTAAATTTGCATCTGTTCTCTTCATTGTTAACAACACAGAAACATTGCTACTTTTAGCAGCTGCAAACTGTGAAATAATGTCAAGTTAAGCACATCACTTTGAACACTGAGAAGTTCCAATGCATAGTTAGACGTTTGTGGGTCATAGAAGTTCGCAGTTTATTTTTAATAAGTCCCATATCTTACTGAAACGGCGTTCACCTGAACAGCCGGAAAGCATAAATTATATGAACATACGCAGAGCGATAGAAGCCAAGTGTGACACAACCTCTTGATTTTGCAAAATCAGCAATTTAAACCATTTCGTCAGGGAATATGTCTCTTGTGCATGTCATGGCCAGTCTGATGGAAAATTCTCGAATCTCGTCAGGTTCTAGTCTGTCAATATCTGCTACGTACACCTCGGAATACATCGAACGTCATTGTAAGCGTAAATTAATTCTCTGCCTTAGCCAGAGGCGTCTATAGAAATCTTGAAGCAAATGCTCCATCCCAAAAATAGGGGGATCTGTCAGTGTATGTGCTATCAATAATGGGGGGGGGGAATGGAAAGGGAAGAGGAGGGGAGGGAGGGCAAGTTGCTCCAATGACCCTGGGGGGACGGACGCCCCTGGCCTTAGCGACGTCAACAACTTGTCTATAATAAAAGAAATAATAAGTTCCAGCACGAAAATTGTCTCTTCCTTACTCGCTGCTATGTCAGGAAACAAAACGCGTCGGAATAGAAACAAAATTGACCTTATATTGACTGAAAGAAGTTGAGCCAAAAGAAACACAGGTGGCCCTAGGCCTAGGTACACAGCGATTGGTTGCATGGCGGACATTTCAAAATTGTTTACAGTGCAAATTCTTGCTTAAACTGAAACTAATGGTTCTTTCTTGTGAACAAATAATTAGTTGGTGTAATAAATTCTGTTTGTCCTGCAGTATTCCGACGCCAGTCGGGGGGCCCCCTGTAAGCGGGGGGCCCCATGCTAAAGCATATTGAGCATACTGGTTAATCCGGCCCTGCCTCTGGCTACGGGCCTGCCAGCCATGGATCCATTTAAATGAACTTGGCTATCGGAAGACGCTATTAATGCAGGGAACAACAGGTGGAACGGTGAATTTGCGGAAAATCTAGTGGGTATAGCGTGTCCTCCACTGTTAAAGGTGGGGTCTTGTCCCCCTCGAACCCCCCCGTGATCGCCACCTCTACCGGAGCTAGCACGGTTCGTATAGGCCCACATGGGTCCTTACAGGACGTGGCACCCATTCAAATGGGCAGCGGTAGTGAAGCATCACACTCGATCTTTGAAAAATGAGCAGGGTCGTCCTTACTGTCGCTATATAAAACGTGTACACTTAGGCCTACATTTATTTACATTTACGACAACTATTATCCATCCTATGGAGTATGGACCCGCTAAAATCGCTATTGCTATATCGATCTGCACCTGTGTTTCGATTAAATACGAAAACTCCATTTCTACAAATATCCTACTCTGATTCCTACGCTTTCCCTTATCTCTATCACCGCTTCAATTCATCCACAATCTGTGTCTTTTTTACTTTGGATATTGACCTGGAACCGATTTCCGCAACTCGGCTTTAAATTTGTTTTTTGGGGATTTAGAAATCTGGAGCTAACAAAATATTGGCTACGTACATACTTATTAACATGGCTCGACAACGCGTCCTGGATATAACCGTTATATATATTAGGTCGTTGGATATAACCAAGCATACCTCTTGCAACTTCAAACTCAGCAAACGGGCTATCCATAATATGGTTCCGGTCATCGGCCGCGCTGTTTGAATTTAGCGAACGTCGATAGCTAACGTAATCTCTTGTTCTCAGTTTTTGGTGATCGGTTGTTAAAATGTCTGAACATGGGTTTAATCTAGGTAGGAAGGCTCAATTTGTTAACAGTGTGAATAGTTTGTAAGTCGAGATAATCTTTAATTATCGGATTTTATTGACAACGATGAGCGTGCGTAATGTCATTTATCGTATCGTTTCGTATTTGGAGATTTGAATAGCGCCGCTCACAGCTGAGGCCACTCAGTAGCGCTCCCAGTGCGAATGCTCCGAGACATAGGCGTAATTTGTGGGGGGTACGAGGGGTACCCGTACCCCCCACTTTTTGGACTGGGGTACTGTATAGTCCCCGGCGCCGCCGCCGCCGCCGCCGCCGTTAAGCCCTCAAGTCGAAACCAGTCGCTAAGCTATCGACTGCTAGCGACTTTGTTCACCTAATATTTTGCCTGTTGTTTTAATCGCGGTTTCCAAGTTTCCATTTGACGAAGACATCAGCAGCAAGACCTGAGCAAAGCAACACTTACAATACAATACAATACAATACAATACAATACAATATTCGTGTATTGAGAAAAACAAGCTGACAAGCCAGAACTTGGTACATTATAAGAGAAAGGGTTTGCTCTGTTAGTAAGAATTCTTGTAGAGAATACGGATTATACGGGCGATACAGACTAGTTGTTGTATTTTTTGGTAAAATGAATTTATGCAGTCTATTACGAAGATGGTGTTGATGATTACAAAGAAGGGGGAATAAGCAGGGTGAGAATTGTCGGGGAATCTGAGGTTCAACCCCCCTAGTCCTTCTTATGACCCCCACAGTTAAGTCTTCATTGCACACCCCCAGGAGGGTAATTTCAAACCCCCTCAGTTGTGCTGGTCTGATTTAGCATTATTTGATTTTGAGTCTGTGACAAAGTGAAAAAATTTCCATGGTGCATCGTGTATGCATTTTTGAATTTTCTCAACAAAGGAATTGATTTTGATTTGAGTTTGACTTTCAAAACTGCTAAGGTTGAAATCTGCTGCTTACAAATTTCGCTGACATCAGTTTGAAAAATACGAATAACATATTCATCTCCACATTGATGAAAGTCTAATCCCCCAGTCTTTTTTCTACAATTGTCATACTGGGAATAATTAGTGGAGTACATGATTCTCGCTGGTGCCCTGCGTTTAGCCTTCGAGTGGCGCTTTAGAAGTTTGGAGATTACGAGTTCTCTGCTACTGCCTGAAAGAGGCACGCATGAGCAGTTTCGGCCAACTGGCTGGCCGTAAGATCGGATATACTGCTATAAATCTTCCTAGCTTCATTCGATTTATCAAGCTCAATTTCATATTTCACATTAACATTAATTTTCACAATCATCAGTCTGTCCTCTGTCAGCATGCCCACACTGGACCCGTATAGAGCCATATGGGTTCCATCGCAAATGATGTACTGTCAGTACAGTAAGCGCTAAAATGCATTACATTGTTAGGTAATCAGGTATGTCCAATAGACGTACATATACCTGATCACCTGATAAGTCGATAGCAAGTCGCTAAGTCAGTCGCTAAGTCTAAGCGACTTAGTCAGTCGATAGGCCTGCGACTGAGTCGACTGAGTCGCTAAGTCAGTCGCTAACTCATCAAGTCAGTCGCTAACTCCTTAGTCGAGAACGCAATCTCCGCCAAAAGTATGAAAGTGCTTAGATACACAGGTAAATCGAGAGCCAAATATAATGTGAATACTGGCAGGGAATATATTCAAAATGGTTGTCATGCGAAAAACGAAAGTGGAGAAGAAATTGGTACCACCACTTTTTAGACCAAGGTATTGGTACCCCCCACTTTTTAGGCTAAAGTTACGCCCCTGCTCCGAGAGAAGAAAAAGGTTTTAAGCATGAAAAGGGATGTAGAAACTTGTAGGAAGAGGTCCATAAAGTAAGGTTACCCGTAGAGAGGAAGGAAGGACATTCCACAGGGAGGGCCCTATGTTGGCAAAAGACTTAGTTCGATCTAGAGTGGTCCTGGAACGCGGAACAAAGAGGACATGCCGGTCGCGAGAGCGGAGAGGTCGGTGAGAAGCTGCAGAAAGAGGGGCAAATGAGGTCCCTGAGATATTTGGGAGTAGTACATATAGTTTAGACCTAAGAACAAGAACTTTAAATTGAATGCGGGCTAGGACTCTAGGAGAGGGATCCAGTGAAGTTGATTGACCATAAACGAAGAGATATGGGAAAATTGAGGAAGACGAGCAATCAGTCTGGCGGCAGCATTGAGAACTGACTGGAGGGAAGATGTAATGTAATGTAATGTAATGTAATGTAAATCTCTGAAATTTCTCAGCGACACAGGGAGAACAGCTTAATCACCGGCGCTATATCAAATCAAGTCCGCAATAGCCATCTCGATCCGCCTTGTCCGTTCTGGTGCCAGGTCAGAGTCCGGGAGGTCAAGCCGAGCAGACAGCAGGGTGCTATAGGATACGGTGGTAATCGGTGATGATGGTGGTGGTTATGTGGTGGCGAAGAATTGGAATCAGGATAGGATAGCTTGAAGAGTTCGGTTTTCAGTCGTGAGTGGAAAGCAGCGGAGGAATCAAATCCCCGAAATTTAATTTCTCTTGCGATGTTGTCATTTTTAATGTATTATAAAACTACTGGTACACATATTCCGTAAAGGTTCGTGTGTATTTTTCATTTAGTACGACGAGATGATAGGCTGTAATGTGGGAATATTTGGAACGCCAAAACGATAGATTACCTGCTGATATTTCATCGCAGTTTTCCTAATTTGTGCACAGGAACTCAATCAACAAAAAAATGGGGGTAAATTTATGATTAGGACTCACATGTAAAACGTTTTTGTGTGTAATGATTCCCTGTTGAAACTAATAGTTTAATACACTGCTCACAGTGAATTGAATTATGAGAAAATATAGCTATATAGGCCTACAAGGCCCTACATGACGTTTTAAAAGTGAAACTCTTATTCAGGGCTATTATCTTATGATTTCATACAAATTTATAAGCAAAATTGTTATAAAACTGAAATTGCTGACCGTCTCATGCGTACAGAAGCACGACTGGAGCGTGTGGAAGCACGACTGGTTGCAATGGGAGCGCGGCTGAAGTGTGTGGAAGCACGACTGCAGCCAGTTGAAGCACGGCTGGAGAGCGTGGAAGCACGGCAGGAGCGCATAGAGGTTCGACAGGTGCACGTAGAAGATCGACAGGAACAGAACTACGTGAAAATAATGGACGCCAAGTGTGTCTTCACAAAATGTTTAGACTGTTTAAAGAAGCACGGTAACTAATTTTTAGATTATGTATAGTATGTCAGCTTAGGTGAAGAATGGGTTGTTATAACTTTAAGTTACACTTGTATAACCACATTTTAAAGTTTCTAATCTTTTTTCTTTGTTTACCTGACATATGCTGTATATGATTGATTAGATGCGTCCTAGTACAGAGTGGTTAGCGTGCTATAGAGTATAGATCTATCGACTGTCAACCGCGGAGTGAGAGATTCAAATCACACCATGTAGGGTATATATAGGCTGTTTCAAATTTCTGCTCCAGTTAGGGCCCCTGCTTCAAATATCTGCTCCACTTAAGCCACCTTGTGAACTTGCCTTCAAACGAGTAAACTGACCATTCACTGCTGTTGGAAATATCAGTTGGTAAGGACGAGGGTTGACTATCTGCCCTTATATATGGCTGTATTTTGAGTAGTATATGAAGGAATGCCCTTCTTTCTTGTCATGGACACTACACTTAATGTAAAACTGCTCGGCAAGTATTAATTGGCAGGAAATTTAATATGTGTGCATGTCTATATCTTTTTTACACTTGTGCTTGTATGTGTGTATGTCTATGCAATTAATTAAGGGGCCATCCATATATTACGTACACAAAAATCCGGGAAAATTGGACCCCCTCCCCCCCTGTTCGCAAGCGTACTTTCTTCCACCACCCCCCCTGAGTACGTACGTTTGACGCAACCCCCCCCCCCCCGATGACCAGCTGCAGAAAGTGTCTCCAGGCAGCCTGTCTGCACTTTAGGCCAGATTATTGAAGGGCCAATATAGACAAATTATAGGTGTCGTTCACAGCACAGAATAACTGCACCTGGCTTTTATATAATGTAATAAAATGCCATGGGACGACTATAGGATAATACAGAGTTATAAATAGGCTAATGTGGACGTCATAATTAGAAATTTATTTTGGGTACGTACACATTTTGTTACCCCCCCCTCCCCCGGGTCCCCCCCGTTCGCACCCGTACGCAAAATCGCCAAAATCCGACCCCCTCCCCCCCTAAGTGCGTACGTAATATGTGGATGGCCCCTAATTTAGTGTGATAATCATTTACTGATTATAATTATTTAAGTCTCGACTTAAACCATAAATTATAGTGTTGACTTTAAAAACAAAACGGTGGATAAACTGAATCGATGTATTTGGTGTTTTTAATAAAAAAGGTTTGGTTAGCGAAGACGAAGAAGATTCTGCTTCTGAGAAGATGAAGACACAGGAGGCGTCAACAACTTAGAAAACTGTCCAAGTTAAACTTACATTTTGTTTTGAGCTGATCGGGTAAATGCCATGCATTCTGAAGTGAAGCTGGTTCTGCAGAGGACTGAACTCTGTTATGTTGTCAATAATAAACATTTAAAATTGAATTCTCACTTGTTTGTTTTGTCAAGCACAGAGATGTGGCAGTGATGTTGATGGTTTGTTTTGTCAAGAGGCGCTTTATAAATTCCCAGATACCATATACCATACCATACCAATAACAGTATTATTACACTATATACTCAATCACAGACATCTTATATTTAATATAAGATGTCTATGTACTCAATATTACATGACAAGTTGCTCAGTATTCGAGCTTATTCTGACTTATTTATATGACGCCAATATGACGCAATCTAAACTTATTGTGACGTCATCTTGAAAATAGTTAAATTGCGCATTGTCTAACTGTAAGCTGCCATAGCGCGTCAAAGAGTCGAGCGAATTGTGCAAGAATTTAATGCAATTTTAATTCGATATTATAATCAAGGCTACCATTTGTTTCGAATGTATTCGACGACGGATGACTTAATTTCGAACGTTTTTATGCCGATGACTATCGAAGACTGTTAACGAAACGATATGCGACGAAAAGTTCGTTCACAGTCGGTTTTGTTCATGAGTTCTTGAAAATTTTGGATCGAAAATTTCTGATAGGTGAGCGTTTATTCTGCTAGAACCAAATGATAAAAAGAGAAGTGGGACCTGGCAGGCAACTCGAACAACTTTACCATGAACTTAAACTTGAAAAAGTTAATCGTAGTAGTTTCAATCTTTGGGTTACTAAGTTTTCGCTCCATAGTTAGATCATGAAGCCTAGGCTTATGGTAGCATTGTTAAGAAGTCTAGCAGGCATAGGCCTACATGTAAAGTTAGGTAAAAATCGAGTAAGGCTAGGTGAGACAGAACACGTAGAGGTGAGGATATGCGAGTTTAGACAGTAAACTCCAAACTTCTAAAGCGGCACTAGAAAGTCATTCTCGAGATAAGTCATGACAAGATGCAGAACGGCCAATTAAGGTCGTGGACAGCTAGTTTTAATATTTGAATGGCGCTATAGAAATTTACTTAATGAAAGAATGAATGGAAGTGTAACCATAAACTGTACAACCTTGAATCTCTGGATCCCTCGGAGTCATTTGATCTTTTCTTGTAGGTCTAGATTTCAACCCAAGAAGCAGACACTGTCTTTGTAGATTTGGAAGGCTGTTCTTCAGCAGTCTTCCATCAAACACGCCTACTATTCTGACACAGACTCGTTGTGAAACGTTCTCAATCGCACCTCAGTCACACGGTTTTCGGTCTGTTATAGTTATTCACCTTTTGTCCTCTGGTATCATTATCTAGAGGCGCTAAATAAGACAGCCAGACCTTGTGATACCTATACTTCAAGAAGTTCAGACTCTAATTCAGCATGCACTTGAAAGCCCCTTAATCGTTTGGAAAGGCATTCGCCTCTTGTAGCTATAGACTGATGATGTTAAGAGTGCTTTGGAGCTTAATTGTATATATGTATGTATTTATGTATTGCTTGTTTGTTTGTATCAAGCCACTTAATGCAGTGCCGTTTAAGTCAGCTACTTCACAAAGGCGCTGCACACACGACTATCTAACTCATCTAGATATTTATGTGCATTTTAAGACATTTTGAGAGAGAGAGAGAGAGAGAGAGAGAGAGAGAGAGAGAGAGAGAGAGAGAGAGAGAGAGAGAGAGAGAGAGAGAGAGAGAGAGATGATATCAGATGCTATATATCATGCTAATTATTATAATTCTAGTCTAGTAGGAATAAAATTGATAATCTGATATGGATTTTAAAGACTGATATGATATAATCACTCTGTCTCTCTGTCTGTCTGTCTGTCTGTCTGTCTGTCTGTCTCTCTCTCTCTTTCTCTCTCTCTCTCTCTCTCTCTCTCTCTGAAATTGCCTCTGATTCGAGTATTGAATTCTACCACGCCAATCTAATACTATTCATTCATTCATTCTCTGTTTACATGTCTATCTCCATCTCTGTCTATCTTCATCTCTGTCTCTATGTCGATGTCTCTCTCTCTGTCTCTGTCTGTCTGTCTCTCTCTCTATATATATGTGTGTGTATATATATATATACATATATATATATATACTAGTGTATTTGCCCGTCATTTTATGACGTCATATTATAGGCCTATATGTATCGTTGGTTATCGCCGTCGTCAAGACAAACGGTTTATGTTTCACAATAGAACAGAACCAGTTTGTGACGTAGCTTCCCCCGACAGACGGACACTATTTGGATATTATATGTATAGATATCTTTCTCTGTATATATTTGTTAGGATAAGATCAGGGCCGTTTTAACCACTAGGCGAACTAGGCGGCCGCCTAGGGCGGCACATTTCTGGGGGCGGCAGAAAAGCTACACAAAGAAATATTTTTTAAACCATTGCCGCCGTTTTGCCAGTCCAGAGGCGTAGGCCTAGCCATACAAGGCGCTCCTTAGGTGCGTACGCACCCCCTGTCACATTCTGCTTTAGGGCCCTATTCTGTCATTTTCCTCCAAGCGCGCAAATTTTAAATTTGGTTAATTGTTCCATCTGATGACATATAGCCGCTGCCTACGGTGTTCAAAAAGCCCGTGTACTGCGTGTATGTATCAGCCTCTCTGCAGTCTGAACTACAGTCTGTATGATGACGGATGGTACTTGTCTATACATGTACTAGGTTACTCTGATATGTCGGAGTAATAACCTTGTTCGACCCCCATGCAGCTGCACATGAGCCAGATTCTCTCTTTTAGATGTACAACCACGACACACTTTAACCGTATAATCTCGCAGCTCCAGCGTTAAGGCTAAAATATGCCTCAATAGTATGCCTTTTTCGTCCGTCTCTCTCTCTCTCTCTCTCTCTCTCTCTCTCTCTCTCTCTCTCTCTCTCTCTCTCTCACTCTCTGTCTCTGTCTGTCTATGTCTCTGTCTCTGTCTCTCGTTTTCTCTCGCTGTCTCTGTCGCAGTCTGTCTCTCTCAATGTCTCTCTACAAGACTTGTGGCCTGTACACTCTACGTTGTACGAACGTATGCAGTATTCAAAGCTCTCTTGAAAAAAAAGAAACTAAGACTCAACTGATGGTAAGGAACTTCTAAATTTAGAGTAGTAGTTCTTGTTGCTTTAATTTTTAAGTAGGGCCGCCTAGTACATACTTAATCTGCTTCTCGTTTCTACATTTGCTAAAGAGAAAGCGCGAAAAATCAAATTTTGAAATTACATTATATTTGTATAGACTTCGCACGTAGGTAGGACTAGGACTTAGTAGGCCTAAACGTAGCCACAGGAGTTAGGCCTAATAAGTGTTCAAATGAAACTGTGCACTGTATCATTAATTAATATTTACATTTTAAATTCCCATTAAACTTGTTAAACCATATACAGCATATAATAGGCTGCATAGCTAATGCAGTTCCAGACTATTACTTTAATTATGGCAAACTTTAAAATTTTAAATTTATTAAGTGCCATATTTTTGTTTAATTTATAAGCAATAATGATTCTTAGGTGATTACAATGAACGACGATACTAAATTAAAGATGCAGCATTCGACTGCATTCCTGTGTGAAGGTTATATTGACTTGATTAATTTAATATTAATTAGGCCAAGTTATCGCACTTGCCAGAGGCGCAGTGCGACAGGCTCGCCTAGGGCGCCAAATACTCTGGCGCCGGCCCTGGATAAGATACGTGTAACCGTGGTCACTGGTCAATACAGGAAGGCTATACGAGACGGTCTTTCGGTTGGTCAGTTGTTAGTACAGTTTGGTAGAGAAATGATGGGAGAGGGAGAAACAGAGAGTAAGAGCGCAGATGTTCTGCACATAATAGGTTAGTTTGCAGCATTCCAAAAAGGAATGTGTCATTCGACTAACTTGTAAACCTTTTTACAGTGTTCTTCAACGAAACGAAGATGATGAAGATATGGGAGAGATGTGGTGAATGGCTCGTTGCTGCCGATTTATTTTCTCATTATCGGCATAATTATATGGAAGTTGCTTCAACCAAACAATGGGCCGGTTTTATTCAACCTGTTCGGCCTAAAGATACAAATATGATGTGCAAACGAAAACAACTAATATTCTGTTGTGATGATTTATTCTTAAACTACACTGTGTCCCGATGAAAAGTGGACCCCAAGAAAAAGTGTCATAACTCGGTCAAAACTTTTAGCATTTGCCTGAAATTTTAAAAACAACAACAATAGCCATATTACAACCAAATCCTAACGCCGTTTGGAAATGTTGCCGAGTTTGTCAAGTTTGTGAATGTTTGAGACGCAGCCCTGAAAATGGGAAGTTTCCAACATACAAGAGCCATAAGGAAGTGAAGTTCAGCAACAGCTGGTGTTCAAAATGTCCTTTTTGTTCACGGACACACACGACCGTGGACGTGGACGCCACTGTTTGATGGCCCGATCGATGATCACGTCATCAAACAGCTGCCACTCTTCAATCAGACGCGCCTCCGGTGATCGACGTCACGAATGCGGGAACGATAAACGCGCTCCTCCAGTACACTCCAGGTTTGGATTTCGCGTCTGATTGAAGAGTTGCAGCTGTTTGACCATGTGATCATCGATCGACGTCACGAATGCGGGAACGATAAACGCGCTCCTCCAGTACACTCCAGGTTTGGATTTCGCGTCTGATTGAAGAGTTGCAGCTGTTTGACCATGTGATCATCGATCGGGCCATCAAACAGTGGCGTCCACGTCCACGGTCGTGTGTCCGTGAACAAAAAGGGCATTTTGAACACCAGCTGTTGCTGAACTTCACTTCCTTATGGCTCTTGTATGTTGGAAACTTCCCATTTTCAGGGCTGCGTCTCAAACATTCACAAACTTGACAAACTCGGCAACATTTCCAAACGGCGTTAGGATTTGGTGGCTATATGGCTACTCTTGTTGTTTTTAAAATTTCAGGCAAATGCTACAAGTTTTGACCGAGTTATGACACTCTTTCTTGGGGTCCACTTTTCATCGGGACACAGCTACTGTAGATACCCCTTTGAGAGTGATTCAGGTGTGGATGACCTTTAATGTTGTGTCGTTGTTTTTAAAAAGATTGAGTACAAACCTAGCTAAAGCGCTGAATTTTTGGTTCATTATCTACCTGATTAAAAATAGACTGAAAGCTGTGGATAAGAGCGATCATTTGAGATACATGTATGTCATGCGATTTGTCTCGGCATCCGACGGACCAGAAAACAGTCTAAAATGAGCAATTCTACACACGCAGGGTTCGCACTAACTGTTTTAATCTCTAGGCGTGGACCTTTAGGCAGTGCGGGATTGAAGATTGGTGATGTCCTAACCCAGCAAACACACCCGCACGGGTCCCTTGTGGGTTTCATCCGGTTTGACGGTACGGGATTCTCGCGGTTTTTGACCACGGTTTGCATAAGGGACCCTTACGGTCCAGCCCGCGTCGGTGGCGCCTCCTACCGGTATTCGTATTTCTACCGCCGGTCCGCCATTTTGTGTGCCTGCCGTTTCGAATGTACACATATTTGACAGATCGCGATGTGTTCTGTGAAAAGTAAGATTACGTTATATTTATTATAGGCCTACTAATGAACCTATATCTGCGTATATTAACAGTTTATGTAAATGCTGTAGGCCTATTTAATTGTGGTCGGGATAGACGAAACGGAGATTGCAGTGGGTTAGGGTCAGGGCTGTAGTGGTAAAATTAGAGGTGAGTACACGCTACGGGTTAGTTTTCCGAAACAAATTAGAGGTGAGTCTACGCTACAGTATTTTGTGAGTATACGCTACAGTATTTTAATATAAATAAATATAACTATTTGGGAGGTGAGTATACGGTCTCTAGAGGTGAGTACACACTGTATAGTGTATACCCGCGTATACCCTCGACTACAGCCCTGGTTAGGGTTATGGACTGTACGGTAAACTTGCGCTATGAGGGTCTTAATGTTATGGTCTGACCCAAATTCAAGGGGCTATGTATTACTGTGTGACAAGAGGTCGCACCTTAACACTAGTTAGCGCCCAGACACCAATAAGGCTATTTAAATGAAAGCACATCGACAAATATTCAGCAGCAATGACGCTAGTTTTCAAGTTTATCCGTGTTAGATGTTGACATCTCTCAGTTAAGTCGCATTAAAGTTTCATTTAAACATTTTGAACATTTATCCAATAAATGTAGCTTAAAGTTTCATAGATTATACTTGAACGTTTAGCTTAAACTTCCTATAAATTTAGCTGAAAGTTTCATTTGAACATAGTATCCTTTAAATTTAGCTTATACATTGTTGAACGTTTACAATAAACTTGAAAACTAGCGTAATTGCTGCTGAATTAAACATTGCAGCTGCCGTGACCATCAAAACTGGATAGTTGTCGAGATCAATAAGTACTGCACTCTGTGAAGATGAGAATGACGATATTGCAGGGCTTCATGCAACAAGAGTCGACAACGTTGAAGACTAGTCTGAGAAATTTTAAAGTACACAACCATTTAATTGTCTTTGTGATGTAGTTATAATATCTCTGCAATCCTTAATGAACTGATCGAAAACAAGGTCAATTAGAATATTTTAAACGGGAGTACGTGTTGAACAAACATATTAAAAAGGCCATGATTCTGTAGAATGAAATGGTTTCTTAGTTACTTTTATATGAATGATTCACTCTTAAGCTTTGCATTCACTAGTTCTTAGTAGCTTGGTAACAGCCTGTGTGATTGACGGGTGTAATGATTACATTTTGTTTTATTATGTTACATTAGTCAACATTGTGCAGGCAGTGTCTCTAAATATTGTCATTTAATAACAGAAAGAGTTATTGGAATAACACCATTTTACAATACAAATCAGAGCACATCAAATTCTTAATTCTTGTTCTTTGTAACTTGTTATTTTTAATCTAAATGTTGCATGTTTGAAATTTCAGGTTCGGTAAAACATAATATTGCTACCAAGGACAGCACGAG
Source organism: Allolobophora icterica (assembly GCA_963556255.1). Taxonomy (NCBI): domain Eukaryota; kingdom Metazoa; phylum Annelida; class Clitellata; order Crassiclitellata; family Lumbricidae; genus Allolobophora; species Allolobophora icterica. The sequence goes on along the minus strand of OY744607.1, from coordinate 6,881,497 downwards.
GAAAATGGTTGAAGACGAGTTGGCCATTTGGTTTGGTAATGCTAGGGATCATGGCACTGGAGGCCGCCAACTATTGAAATCGGCGCCATTCAAAGAGACCGAGTCAGAGTCGATCAGTGTTGATCAGGAGTTCACCAATACTGCTGATGACATTATTGTTAAATGAAATTACAGAGCAGATCGACTGCATGATTACTTTACTTTATTAAATTGACTTTATTAAATTGATGTGTCATTTAACGCTTTTGTTGATTATTTATTGCTTTAACTATATAGCACAGTTTACAGTACAGTTTGCATACTATACTGTAGACTGTGCCACTGGCAGAGTTCTTGTTTGACAGGTGGGGGGCGACGTTTTTGAACTGATCAGGTAAAAAAAAGAGTTTTGAACTGATCTGCTCAAAAGAGGTATAAAAAAACTGGGATGACTTTTTTGCTGTTTCCTAAAAATTTGGGGGTGGGGGGCAGATGTATGGTGTGTCCCCCTACTGTTCAAGGGGTCTTGTCCCTTTTGAACTGATCTGGTCAAAAAGAGTTTTGAACTGATCTGCTGAAAAAGAGATTAAGAAACTGGGTTGACTTTTTTGGTGTTTCTTCAAAATTGGGGGGGGGGCAGATGTATGGTGTGTCCTCCCCACTGTTAAAAGGGGTCTTGTCCCCCTCGACCCCGAGATCGCCGCCCATTAACTGTGCTAAACTGGGTATCACTTTTTAGTCATCTGGGAATGAACTGGGATGCCCGGCGGGATATCCCGTATGGGTCCCGTACGGAAACCGCGGACAAAAACCGGCGGGATCCCGCCGGCAATGTTCCCTCTAAGCTGCGCGCGTGCGCGCGCGCGCACGGCATTTCAAACTAGCGCGCACAACAAATCCTCCTAGCGCACAAATTTCGTGAACTCTAATTTTTATTTTCGATGTTAAATTTTGCCCATTGTTCCAGCTGACGACTTATTTAGCCTACGATGCTCAAAAGGCCAAACAAGGCTTGTGTTAAGAAATGTCTTCCCGTGTAGATCTCGGCCTCTCGGCCTCTCTGCACTATAGTCTATAGCCTGTATAGGACGCACGCTTCATGATAGGACCTAATTGATACAGACAGCCACAGGTGTATACGTATGTGTGGGGTCTGTCTAAGTCACCCGATGTGTCAGAGTAGTGGACCCACAGTCTCAGAAGAAGCGACACTCAGTTGTACACACCAATATGCAGCCAGGCATGATTCGGAAGCTTACAACAGCTGCATACCCTTCTACGGCAGATCACTCATCTATGACCCATGACCGAGGGTGTTCGAAATAATACCTACCTTGTTCGTCTCTCTTGCGCTGTCTCATTCGCTCTCTCTGGTTTCTCTCACTCTGTCTCTGTAGCAGTCTGTCTCTGTCTCCCTCTACAAAGCCATGTGACCTGTAGGCTACACACTAAATGCATATGACTGCAGATTTCCAGAAGATGAAATACTCATATGGAACGTGAGCTATTGCTGGTGGCAGACACAGAAAGTTATGATTTTGGGCAAACCGAGATTGCTAGTTTAGCAGTGAAATACTGTAAACTACTTGACAAAACTGGCGACGAATACGAGAAGCAGGCTTGCAAGCAGTATCGTGACTTTAAATACACTGCAATCGAAAACTTTAAGGTAGGAATTTTCAAGATATTTGCCGATTCATCTAGCATGCCGTGTGAACGTGGCTTCAGCCTTATGAATGTAACAAAGACAAAATGCATAATCGACTTCAGGTTGACCGCCTGGACTGTGTAATCAGAATTAAGATTTTTATTCTGGTCAAACAAATTGACCTGGATCATGTGTAGGCTATGCTCTTTAGCAATCTCACAAAGACAGACGCGAGAAAATCTAAGCTTAATTTTTGGGCGATTTTTCTAGGCTTTTAATGTAAGTCTTATGGTGATAATGGAGGAACAATCCTTTCTAAACGCTTTTGCTACCCCAAATGCCCACCACGCCCTCGCCACCTTCACGAGGTAACCCCACTAGGAACAAGGAGCGCAGTGTACGACCGAGTCCTCGCCGGTATAATCGAGTCCCGCGAGATAAGCAGTCGGAAAGGACGATGGAGGACATCAACGCAGAAGATGGAAATGCAACGAGAAACCACCTCCCTAAACTTCTCGAGTTGCATTTAGCCATTCGAAGTTAGAGCCTGCCCAGGGGCAGAGAACTTGAACAGATGTACAACCTTGCACGTACAATATATTTAGTAGGCCTTAAAGATCACAAAATGTTACTGCTCACGCGGCAGGCCAATGCGCGCACGGCGGAAAAAAATTAGAGGGAACATTGCCCGCCGGGTATCCCGTACGGGTCCCGTATGGCAACCCGTATGGGACCCGTCTGGGTCCCGTGTGGGTGTGTTAGCTGGGAAGCTACATAGGCCTACAACTTGGAGGCCCTTGTTAAAAAATTACACCAGAAGGTGTCACAAAATTTGAAAACATATCTGCCTGTTAATTATTCAATAGTGCAATATGATTGGTCATAACAACACGGCCGACACCTCACGCCGCGTGAGATCATCCGTGACATCACAAATTTCGGTAATTATGTTAAACAACATTGGCGGCGAAGATGAGGAAGTCGAATAATAATGTACAGTTGAGCACGTATCTAGATGTCATGGAAATTAGGCGACTCGTTCGATGTCGATGTAGTCGAAATAGAAAACAGTCGGACTGTGAACAAAATTTACTGCAAGTCCTGCAGAAAGCACGTGCGTCGATAAAATTCGAATGGATTGCCAGCTGAAAGGTCAAGCCGAAGGCTCAACCAATTGAGAAATCGGCCGTCACACGTCATCTTACGTCAATGGTAGGTTTCTAGTGAATGTTCATTCATTCTTTCATCCATTCTAAGAATTTATATAGCGCCTCTTCAAGAGGTCTACTCAGATAACGGAACTGAAGTGAGATAGGCCTACTAGAATAACTAGATGAGTACTATATGCAACGATACGAAAAATTACGAATACGATAGGCCTACACAAAATACGCTGTGCACAAAAGCTCCCGAGGTCGACCGCGTATCGCTCGCCTATTCGATCCAACGCGATCGATTTTCAACCCGCCTACTATTTTCATTGAAAAATGAGCAGGGTCGCGGCCATACGGACGCTATAATTTTTTTTATAAAACTTGTACATTTACATCTATTTACATCTACGACAACCATAATTCGTCCTAGGGACTCGCCAAAGTCGCTATTGGTATAGCCCATATCATCCATAATTATGTCGATGGTATAGCCTTATTGAACCCGTATTTCAATTAAATATGATAAACTCCCTTTCTACAAATTCTACTCTGATCCCTACCCTTCCAATTCTCTCTCTCGCCGCTTCAATTCTAAACACCATACACAATGCGTCTGCCTCCTTGACTTTATCTTTTTTACTTTGGATCTTGACCTGGACTCGATTTTAGCCTTACCTGCCTATCGAGTTTGTTTTGACTGAGCGTCTGTAAATAAGCTGCTTTCCGCAACTTGGCTTTTGTTTTGGCGGTTTAGAAACCTGGAGCTAACGAAATATGCGCTACGTACTTACCTATTAACATGGCTCGACAACGCGTCATTAATCATCCGAGCATACCCGTCACAGCTTCAAACTCAGCCAACAACCCATATGGTTCCGGTTTTCGGCCGCGCTGTTTGAATTTAGGGAACGTCGACGGTTGCTGCTAATGTAATCTCTTGTTCTCAGTTTTTGGTGATTGCTGTTTATTAAGATGTCCGAACGTGAGTTTAATCTAGGTAAGAAGGTTCAATTTATTACCAGTGTGAATAGTTTGAGTGGAGATATCTTTATTTATCGGATTTTGTTGGCAACGACGAGATCGAATCCCCGAAACCCCAATCCCCGAAATCGAATTTCTCTTGCGATGTTGTTATTTGAAACTTATTTCTAATGTATTATAAAAACCACTGGTGAACATATTCCGTAAAGGTTTGTCTGTATTTTTTATTTAGTACGATGAGATGTTAGGCTATAATGGGGGAATTATTAGGAACGCTAAAATGATAGATTACCTAGCTGTTGATGTACCTATGGAACCAGTGCCGTTTTAAGGCATAGGCACGCGAGGCCCGGGCCTAGGGCCCCGCGCAGCGGGGGGCCCCGCGGAGGCCCAGAAACAAAATAACAATATTATAAGTTCTGTTCTAACAAGTAACAATTCTGCAAAGTAAAGTAAGAACAATAACACAGTTTTATTATTTTTTTAAACAAACGTTTGGTAATAAAATCAGAGCGCTATAGAAATAAATCAGTAATTTTAACGCATGGCGACGATGGCGCACAACTTGCTGTAGGCTATTGGCTATTATGTTTGTTTTCATTTGTGTGCTTTTTCACAACGCTATTCAAGGAATTTTTTATGTCTTGGTAAGTTAATATTAATTTTTAATATTAAATCTCTATGTCCTATAATCTAGTCATTTTATAAATTGTTTTAGACTTTAAATTATAAAAATGGCAAAAGCGTATCAAATTTCGCACAGTTAATAGGATAAATAGAATGATGTTGGCGGGTCGGCGCTCGGTACTGAGTCGGTAGTGAACTTGGCAAACTTATTTAACTTAACAAAATTACTTCATTTCCACCTCCTCCAATGTGTAAGGTTGATGGTGTTTGATAGTATCGACTCATCGATCACTGAACTAAACAGACGTGGGAAAGCTTATGAAGAAATCAGCAGCAGATTTACATTCTTAATCAAACTGGTACACTTGAATGCTGAACAAATAGCAGAATACAGTGAAAAGCTTGCAAAGTTCTATCCTCAAGATCTTGACCAACACGAACTAATTTCAGAATGTGAACACCTCAAATACCATAGGCGTAGACTCTGGGGGGGGGGTCAGCCGGGGCACGTGCCCCCCCAAATAATTGAGGAGCCAGGGCAATGCCCCCCAAAATCGAGAGGAGAATTTCTTCAAATATTAAAATATTATCTTTCAATACAGACAAATTTCTTCAGAAACAGAAAAACAGAGACACAGAACTGAAATACTATAAGAAATCCATAATGGAAACAAAGATTTATTTTTATCTTCAATATCTTCAATGTGAAACAAATTTACATGTAAACAAAACACCCATTTCATACGCATTAACGTAACACCGGAAGCCTTTGCTGACTGTTCAAACCAGAGGTGAAAAAATCTTTTTCGGATTTTGCTTTAAACAACAAAAAGAAAACCACAAAATTTGTTTTTGTTTAAAAAAGTAAATTTCTTATTTTTGTAGAAGTTATTTTAATAGCATTGATTAAACGATTTTAAATTTTCGGAAATCGCAACAGAATTTACTGAGTTGGAGCTCTTGTTCATGCCATTTTTCATGATTTTTATGATCCGAAATCAGAAAAACTTAAAAACAACCAAAACAACAAAAACCATAAAACCAAAACACCGAAAAAACAACAACAAACAACGTTTCACCAGTCAACATGTTAAAAAATGCCCTGTTGTGCGGGTTGTGCCTAGGGCCCCCAAACTCCTTAAAACGGCTCTGTATGGAACTCTCTTCCCATGGTACAGCGTGGGACCCTACTTACTCGGTTCTCTGTCGCTGTTCATCGTTTAGAGTAATTTCTGTTTCCCCGAGACTCGCATGCTGAGAGCGCCTCTGAATAGTTCGCACTGTGAGAGTTTATAAATTCCCAGACACCATACCTTACCTGTGTTTAATACCAGTTTTTCTTAATTTGTGCACAAGCGCACAATCCAAAAATTGGGTAATTTGGCCTTTAATGGCCCTTTATGATAGGAATCACATGTAAAATGTTTAATTTGTGTAATTATTCCCTGCTCACAGTGAATTGAATTATAAGGAAATAATTTTAGACATGACGTTTTTAAAATGAAATCTTATTCCTATTTTTTAATGATTTTTTCATACAAAATGAAATTTTTGACCCTCTTCTGCGTACAGAAGCACGAATGGAGCGTGTGGAAACACGACTGGTGCCAATGGAAGCACGACTGGAGTGTGTGCATGCACGACTGGAGCCAGTGGAAGCACGGCTGGAGAGTGTGGAAGCACGGCAGGAGCGCATAGAGGCTCGACAGGTTCACATAGAAGATCGACTGGAACAGATCGCCATGAGGATAATGGACACCAGAAAATCCTTGACAGAATGTATGGACCTTTTCAAGAAACACGGTAACTAACTTTAAAATTAAGTATGGTATGTCAGCTTAAGCAAAAAAAGATTAGTTTAAAATGTGGTTATCCAAGTGTAACTTAAAGTTATGACAACCCAATCTTCACCTAAGGGGTCATCCATAAAGGATGTCCGCAGTGAGGGGGAGGGAGGGGTCCAAAGTGGGTCATATTTCCACTTAAGCTACCCTTGTGAACTTGCCTATACAAATGAGTAAACTGATCATTCACTGCTGTTTGAATTATCAGCTGGTAAGGGCAAGGGTTAACTATCTGCCCTTATATAGGCCTATGGCTCCATAAAAGGATGTCCGCAAAATATGACCCACTTTGAACCCCTCCCTCCCCTTATCCGCATTGGTTCGCATTTGACCTTACCCTTTGCGGACGTCCGCACGCCTAAGCCAATTTCTAATGTCGTTGTCATTATTTTTACAATTATTCCACAGTTCCTGTGCACGTTTAAGTGACAGTTCAGGTTTCATATCGCAGGATGTGCAGTAATAAAAGCCTCTTTAATTAAAGTCGCAGTAAAGGTTATACCATGCATGAAGTTTTAGGCAATCACTTCACTGACCTTTTCATCTTTCGGGTAAGGCTGAAACAAGGTGGTGTTTAAAAATCTATCAAATTTAAAAGTAGATAAGACGTCCGCACTGGTCATAACCCTCCCTCCCCCTTGTCCGCATTTCCATGACCCCTCCCTCCCCCTCACTGCGGACATCCTTTATGGATGACCCCTTAGGTGAAGATGGGTTGTCATAACTTTAAGTTACACTTGGATAACCACATTTTAAACTAATCTTTTTTTGCTTAACTGACATTTGCTGTGTATGATTACTTAGGTGCATCCTAGTTATAACATGCTAGACTGTCAACCGAGAAGTGAGAGGTTCAAATCACACCAGGGCATAGGCTGTTTCAAAATATCTGCTCCACTTAAGCCCCCTTGTGAACTTGCCTATACAAATGAGTAAACTGATCATTCACTGCTGTTTGAATTATCAGCTGGTAAGGGCAAGGGTTAACTATCTGCCCTTATATATGGCTGCATTTTGGGTAGCATATAGGGGAATGCCCTTCTTTGTTGTCATGGACACTACACTTAATAGAAAACTGCTTGTCAAGTATTACTTGGCAGGAAATTTAATATGTGTGCTTGTCTACATCTTTTTTTTACACTTATGCTTGTATGTGTTTATGTCTATACGATTTAATTAATTTAGTGTGATTTTTATAATTTACTGATAATTTTTTAAGTTTCAACTTAAACGATAAACTATAATTTTGACTCTGAAAACAAAACGTTGTTTAAACTGAATAAATGTATTTTGTGTTTATAACAAAAAGGTGTGGGTATTGATGGCGAAGATGAAGGAGATTCTTCAACTGAGGAGACGATGAAGACACAGGAGGCGCCAGCAACTTAAACTGTCAGAGGCGTCAACAACTTAAAAAACTGTCCAAGTTAAACTGAAATTTTGTTTTGAGCTGATCGGTTAAATGCCATGCATTCTGAAGTGAAGCTGGTTCTTCAGAGGACTGAATTCTGTTATGTTGTCAAAAATAAACATTTAAAATTGAATTCTGACTTGTTTGTTTTTGCCAAGCACTAAGATGTGGCAGTAATGTTGATGCTTTCATGAGACAACTCCAACAGGAGCTCCTTGGCGTCTTGCTGAAGGACGGCAGTGCACGAAAAACGATGTGGTTCACTACTAGTCTGTGTTTCAAGAACTCATAGATAGTTGTGGTTGCATTTAACTAAAACACAGGCAGCTGTTTTATAAGGTCCTGTTTGGCTTCAATTTAGGGTATGGCTCTCAACAGCTCTGTTTCATTTTGTCAACTGATTTTGTCTCGATATTTTAAAGTATAGATACAAGAAATTCAGGAGAGGGGAATGGGGACCTGCTTACTTGGCTTGCTGGCTTATGGCAAGATTTTCTGCTTGGCCCTTGATGGCTTCTGAACGCTTGACACAAAGCTCTGGCCGTTGCTAACGTTTAATTGGTGCAGAGGGGGCGATCTTTTTTTACATGTGGAAGGGACAAATAAGCGAAGTCCTTTCCTGCTTTAACAGCCACAGTTCCTCAAAAGTTGTATCAGACAGTCCATTGCGCCGTGGTGTAGGCCTAAATATCTGTCCACCACAACTGAATAAACGATCAAAGGTGCATGCAGACGACGTAATGACTGTGTTGTACCTAATGAAAATGTATCTTACTACTGGAAAGGATGTCAGTTATTCGAGAATTCGGGATGGGTCTTCAAGATAGGGGCCTACTGCATAAATTGCAGAGTTGCATGGGTGCCAGATTAATCAGCTGGATGGACGTTGTAGTTGTTAAAGTTGTCATGATCTGCATTGTTCATTGGCCACAGTGGTTTCAGAAGATTGCGTTCGGTTGACGAATACCTTAGAAGAATATACTTACTTACTTACTTACTTACTTACTTACTTACTTACTTACTTACTTACTAAGGAGCTTTCGGATTCTGTCTTTCTGGAATCAGGCCTCCATGGCAAGATAGCTTGACGAATGGATGGGTTACAACAGCCAAGATATGTTGCGTGAAATATATGAGAGTAAGTAGGTAATAAATAGTATTTTTAAGAAGGTATTTCATATTCCAAATACAAAATACTCTGAGAAGTATCTCTATAATAATTTCTCAGATCCGTCTGTCCATCCTACCCAAACGCTAATAGAATGTCTTGAATGTAGCTTATGCTACCTACGCTGCCTTCATCGGGCGAACTGCAAATCTGCCTATGCCTAAGGCCCATGCAGGCAGCTGCGCATAAGCAGCTTGTATGGACCGAAGGCCCGTGAAGGCAGCTGCGCTGTCGAATGTATGCAATGTAACTGATACTGCATACGCGCAGGCACACGGGCATAGGCAAACGGCCGCTCAGAGGCTGTTTGCAGACCTCCCTGCTTTAGGCCGGGGCAGGCCAAGTTCGTCTTCGCTGAGGATTGTGTGCAATTTAACTCATGCTGCCTACGCCCAGGCACACGGGATTGGTCACGTCTGATACACGAACAACAACATCCCAGCTTTCGCATCATGAACGACACGTTGCTGCTCCCGATCATTGTGGTGCGATGGACGTAATTTGCTAAATGATGCTCGAATTCTCACCAGCAATGTGACTCATAATAAAGCATTCCAATTAACAAATTCTTTTCCTTTCAATCACCGTCATTATGACGGGCAAATATTCTAGTTTCAAATAAAAATACTAAATACATCATTTCTAATGTATTTGAAATACAAATACATAAATACATGTATTTCAATTAGGCTACTATTACAAATATTTTGTATTTCAAATACTCCCCAGCACTGCTTATTTCAGAGATTTAAATCTCGGGCTAGCACGGTTCGCAGGGTTGCAAAGTTCTTTAAAGGGCCTGGCGCCCATTCAACTGGGCAGAGGTGGTGAAGCATTTCACGTGATCAATTCATTGAAAAATGAGGAGGGTCGCGGCCATACGGTGGCTTTATAAAACGAGTACATTTACATGTATTTATTGTAATTGTCAGCTTGGCCGTGCTCCCTCCTATTTGCGTGAGCTCTGTTCTCGTGCCTCTGTTCCAACTGGTCACCGCTGTCTTCGCTCTGCCACCCGTGGTGACCTCTCTGTTCCTTTCGCACGCACCGCCACTATGCAGCAGGGCGCTTTCCCCGTCGTTGGACCCATAATTTGGAATGGGCTTCCTCCTGAGCTGCGGTCTCTTCGTCGAGACTCGTCCACCACTTTCTTCTCTGCTCTAAAGACTGTTCGCCGTCGCTGGGCTGGGAGCGCCTCTGAATAGTTCACTTTCTCTTGAAGGGCGCTATATATAGATGCTTAGTTGATTGATTGATTGATTTTGATTGATTGATTGATTGATTGATTGATTGATTGATTGATTGATTGATTGATTGATTGATTGATTGATTGATTGATTGATTGATTGATTGATTGATTGATTGATTGATTGATTTACATTTACCGTACGACAAGTATAATCGGACTCGCGAAATCGCTATTGCTATAATTATCTGCACCAGTGTTTCAATTAAATATGAAAAAACTCCTTTTCTGCAAATCCTCTCTGATTCCTCCTCTTCCGCTTATCTCTCTCAGCGCTTCAATTCTAAACACCATACACTCACTATCTGTGTCTGCCTGCCTGATTTTAGGGCCTGTCTTTTTTACTTTGGATCTTGACCTGGAGCCGATTTTGACTTCACCTCCCTATCGAGTTTGCTTTGACTGAGCGTCTGTAAATAAGCTGGTTTCGGCAACTTGGCTTTTGTTTTGGCGATTTAGAAATCTGGAGCTAACGAAATATAGGATACGTACTTACTTATTAACATGGCTCGACAACGGGTCGTTGATTGTTGATATCGTCAAACGAGTGGTTCCGGTTTTCGGCCGCGCTGTTTGAATTTAGCGAACGGCGATAGCTAACGTAATCTCTTGTTCTCAGTTTTTGGTGATTGCTGTTTAAGATGTCCGAGCGTGAGTTTAATCTAGGTAAGGAGGTTTAATTTATTATCGGTGTGAATAGATTGTGAGTCGAAAGATCTTTATAGTTATCGCTTATCGGATTTTTTTGTAACGACGAGATCGAATCCCCGAAACCCCAGTCCCGAAATTGAAGTTCTCTGGCGATCAATCAATCAATCAATTTTAGTTTAATCAAAGCATCAAGCTGACATCAAACGCAACTTGTTACACAGAAATAATTAGTAGAAGAAATATCTAGAAATCTAGGGTTACACGGTAAACGTATACGCTTTAGCGTATTTAATTATTGGCAGGATTTCGAAAAAATGAATAGCGTAAATAATTATTTCATCCACGTTCCAGCTTCTAGTTTAGTTTAATATTATACGTTTTAATCGTTCATCCATCCAGCTTCCAGTATTAGCTCATTTTCATCGCAAATCCAGCTTCTATTTTAAGTTTTACACTATGAAATGTTTTCATCGCTCATCCACGGCAATGACATCGGCGTTAAACGATTATAGTTTCATCGCAATTCCAACTTCTAGTTTCCGACTTATTATGTAATATTTTCATAATTTATCCAGCTTCTAGTTTCAATACTATTTTCATCAATCATCCAACTTCTACTTTGAGTTATAGTTTCATCAGTCATCACAATTGCTGATAACTATCCACTATAAGAGTGTACATATACTGAACGCACGTAACGTGGAGGATTACCTTCTTTTTACATCCAGCTTCTCGTTTGATCTCCATTTTCATCGCTAATCCAGCTTCCAGTTTGACTTATATTTTAATCGCTAATCCAACTTCCAGTTTGATTTGTATTTTCATCGCTCATACAGCTTCCAATAATTAATTACGCTAAAGCGAACGTGGACATTTCGTCCAATAATTAAATACGCTAAAACGTAGGCCTACGTTTACCGGGTTAGACTATGGGTGAATGTATATTTGAAATAAATTTGTTATTTCTAATGTATTATAAAACTATTGGTAAACATATCCCGTTAAGGTTCGCCTGTAGTTTCATTTAGTACGATGAGATGATGGCTATAATGGGGAATAATTGGGGGGGGGGGCCAAAAACGATAGATTACCTTTTGATGTGTCATGGCAGTTTTTCTTAATTTGTGCACAGGCGCTTAAATGCTCGATCAACAAAATGGGGTAATTTGATCTTTATAATTAGAAGTCACATGTAAAATGTTTTTTCTGTGTAACCATTCCCTTTTAAACTTATAGTTTAATGCACTGTTCACTGTGAATTCATGAATTATAAGGAAATGTACAGGACGTTTTTAAATGAAAATCTGATTCCTACTGTCTTATGATTTTAGAAAAATTTATTAACAAAATTGTTATCAAAATGAAATAATTATTTGACCGTCTTGTGCGTACAGAAGCACGAATGAAGCGTGTGGAAGCACGACTGGTGCCAATGGAAGCACGACTGAAGTGTGTGGAAGCACGACTGGAGCCAATTGAAGCACGGCTGGAGGGTATGGAAGCACGGCAGGAACGCATTGAGGTTCGACAGGGGGACATAGGAGATCGATTGGAACAGTTCCACATGGGGCTTATAGAGTCCAATAAAGAGCTCACAGAATGTATAGACAGTATACAGAAGCACGGTAACAAACTTTTAGATTATGTAGCCTATAGTATGTCAGCTTCGGTGAAAATTTGGTTTTATAACTTTAAGTTCCACTTGGATAACCACATTTTAAACTAATCTTTTTTCTTTCTTTAACGGACATTATATGGCATATGCTGTAAATGACTGATTTGGTACATCATTGTGTAGTGGTTAGAATGCTGGACTGTCAACCGAGAAGTGAGAGGTTCAAATTACAGCATGCAGGGCATAAGCTGTTAAAAAATATCTGCTTCACTTAAGCCCCTTGTGAACTTGCCTGTAAAATAAGTAAACTGTTGATTCACTGCTGTTGGAAATATCAGCTGGTTAGAGCAAAGGTTGACTATGTGCGGGCTAATGTGCCCATATATATATGGCTGCATTTTGGTGTAGTAGGCCTATATAGGAGAAAGCCCTTCTTTGTTGTCATGGACACTACACTTAATGGAAAACTGCTCAGCAAGTACTAATTGGTTAGCAGGTATTAAGATGTGTGCTTGTCTATATGTTTTTTTATACGTATGCTTGTATGTGTGTATATCTATGAGTATTAATTTAATTAATGTGATTTTTATAATTTACTGGTGACTATTTAAGTTTCAACTTAAACCATAAACTAAAATGTTGACTAAAACAAAATGGTGGATAACTGAAAACATGTGTTTTGTGTTTCTAATAATTTTAAAGATTTGGATAGTGAGAGCGAAGATGAAGAAGATTCAGCTGCTGAGGAGATGATGAAGACACAGGAGGCGTCAACAACTTAAAAAACTGTCCAAGTTAAACTTACATTTTGTTTTGAGCTGATCGGGTAAATGCCATGCATTCTGAAGTGAAGCTGGTTCTGCAGAGGACTGAACTGTGTTATGTTGTCAAAAATAAACATTTAAAATTGAATTCTGACTTGTTTGTTTTGTCAAGTACAGAGATGTGGCAGTGATGTTAATGATTTTCATAAGACGACTCCAACAGGAGCTCCTTAGCGTCTTGGTGAAGGACAGCAGTGCACAAAAATGATGTGGTTCACTAGTTCACTGGTTCACTCGTCTGTGTTTCAAAAACTCGTCGAGTTGTGGTTGCATTTAACTAAAACACCGAGGCAGCTGTTTTATAAGGTCCTGTTTGGCTTCTGTTGGGGCTATGGCTCTCACCAGCTCTGTTTCATTTTGTCATCTGATTTTGTATCGCAATTTTAAAGTTTAGATACAAGAAATTCAGCAGAGGGGAACGGGGACCTGCTTGCTGGCTTATACCAAGATATTCTGCTTGGCCCTTGATGGATTCTGAACGGTACACGCTTTGACCGTAGCTGAAGTTCAACTGGTGCAGAGGTGGCCGCTGGCGGGCGATCTTGTTTGACAGGTAGAGGGGACACTTTTCCACTGATCTGATCAAAACGCGAAGTCCTTTTCTGCTTTAACAGCCACAGTTTCTCAAATGTATCACACAGGCCATTGCGCCGTGGAGTATTTCAAATACTGCCCAGCACTGCAGTATTTCAGAGATTTAAATCTCAGGCTAGCACGGTTCGCAGTCCTACAGGGGTCCTTAAAGGGCTCTGGCGCTCATTCAAATGGGCAGCGGTAGTGAAGCATCTCATCCAATCAATTCATTGACAGATGAGCAGGGTCGCGGCCATACGGTGGCTATATAAAACGTGTACATTTACATTTATTTATTAATGTCGGCAATGTCAACTTTTTGAACTGCGTTGCCCGATGTGCAGCTCTGCACGGGAAGGACTAAGAAGTACTAATGTCAGCTTGGCCGTGCTGCCTCCTATAGGCCTATGCCTGAGCTCTGTTCTCGTGCCTCTGTTGCACCTAGTCGCCGCTGTCTTCGCTCTGCCATCCGTGGTAACCTCTCTGTACCTTTCGCACGCACCGCTACTATGGGCTTCCACATGTGCTGCAGTCTCTTCCTCGAGGCTCGTCCACCATGTTCTTCTCTGCTTTAAAGACATCCTTCGCCGTGGTTGGGCTGGGAGCGCCTCTGAATAGTTCACTTTCTCTTGAAGGGAGCTATATATAGATGCTTAGTTGATTGATTGGTTTTGATTGATTGATTGATTGATTGATTGATTTACATTTACGACATCTATAATCGGATTCGCCAAATCGCTATTGCTATATCTGCTCCAGTGTTTCAATTAAATATGAGAAAACTCCTTTTGTGCAAATCCTCTCTGATTCCTCCTCTTCCACTGATCTCTCTCAACAGTTCAATTCTAAACACCAGTCACTATCTGTTTCTGCCTGCCTGATTTTAGGGCCTATCTTTTTTTACTTTGGATCTTGACCTGGAGCCGTTTTGACTTCACCTCCCTATCGACTTTGCTTTGACTGAGCGTCTGTAAATAAGCTGGTTTCCGCAACTTGGCTTTTGTTTTGGCGATTTAGAAATCTGGAGCTAACGAAATATAGGCTACGCACCGTACTTATTTATTAACATGGCTCGACAACGCGTCATTGATGGTTGATATTATCATCCGAGCATACCGTTAGGGGCCATCCATACATTACTTACGCAAAAATCCGTGAAAATTGGACCCCCCTGTTCGCAAACGTACTTACACCCCCTCACCTGCGTACGTACGCTTGACGCACACTCCCCCAAGACCAGCTGCAGAATGTGTCAGTTCGACAGCTCCAGGCAGCGGCTGTCTGCACTTTAGGCCAGATTGAAGCATGAGTAATCCATGGACTGACTGCTGAGCTGTGTGATATTTTATTAATAGCGTTCAGAGGTCAAGACTTAAGGTGGCATACAAGTGACACCTGTCCCACCGTCCTACTAACCCTGGTAGTACCTGATAGCTGAAAAGACTGAACTTTGGCTCACTTGAAGGCCAATCAATTTGAGGTCCAATATAGACAAATTATAGGTTCCCCACCCCGCCCCCACCCCCGTTTTCGTACGCAAGCGTACGCAAGCGTACGCAAGCACATCCAAGTGTGTTATCCCTCCATGCGTACGTAATATATGGATGGCCCCTTACAGCTTCAAACTCAGCGAACGGACTATCCATATGGTTCCGGTTTTCGGCCGCGCTGTTTGAATTTAGCGAACGTCGATAGCTAACGTAATCTCTTGTTCTCAGTTTTTGGTGATTGCTGTTTAAGATGTCCGAACGTGAGTTTAATCTAGGTAAGGAGGTTCAATTTACATGTATTATCAGTGTGAATAGTTTGTGAGTCGAAAGATCTTTATAGTTATCGGATTTCTTTGTAACGACGAGATCGAATCCCCGATCAATTAATTATCTCTTTTCTAAAGTCTGTGTAATCCTGTCGCGTTTGTGTTGACCGGAATTTTTGCAATAAACAAATATTGATTGATTGATTGAAAACCCAATCCCGAAATTGAATTTCTCTTGCAACGTTGTTATTTCTAATGTATTATAAAACTACTGGTACTGTGGTACACATATGTCGTAGGCCTAAAGATTCGTCTGTATTTTTCATTTAGTACGATGAGATGATAGGCTATAATGGGAGATTAATTGATGACGCCAAAACGATAGATTACCTTTTGATGTGTCATAGCAGTTTTCCTTAATTTATGCACAGGCGCTTAAATGTTCAATCAACAAAATGGGGTAATTTGGTCTTTATAATTAGGAGTTACATGTAAAATATTTTGTGTGTGTAATCATTACCTGTTGAAACTAGTTAATAGTTTAATACACTTCACTGTGAATTGAATTACTGTATAAGGAAATGTAGGCCTACATGACGTTTTTTAAATGAAAATCTGATTCCTATTGTCTTATGATTTCATAAAAATTTATTAGCAAAATTGTTATCAAAATGAAATATTGGACCGTCCTGTGCGTACAGAAGCACGCCTGGAGCGTGTGGAAACACGACTGGTGCCAATGGAAGCACGACTGAAGTGTGTGGAAGCACGACTTGAGCCAGTTGAAGCACGGCTGGAGGGTATGGAAGCACGGCAGGAACGCATTGAGGTTCGACAGGGGCACATAGAAGATCGATTGGAACAGATCGACATGAGGCTAATGGAGAGCAAGAAATCCTTGATAGCATGTATGGACTGCTTACAGAAGGACGGTAACTAACTTTTAGATTAAATACAGTATACGTCAGCTTAGGTGAAGATTGAGATGTTATAACTTTAAGTTACACTTGGATAACCACATTTTAAACTAATCTTTTTTAACTGAGTTATGCTGTATAGGCCTATGACTAATTAGGTACATGTACATCTTAGTGTAGTGGTTAGCGTGCTGGACTGTCAACCGAGAAGTGAGAGGTTCAAATCACACCAGGGCATAGCTGTTTCAAAATATCTGTTCCACTTAAGCCCCTTGTGAACTTGCCTGTAAAATAAGTAAACTAACCCTTCACTTGTTGGAAATATCAGCTGGTAGGGGCGAGGGTTGACTATCTGCCCTTATACATGGTTGCATTGTGGGGTAGGCCTAGTTTATAGGGGAATGCCCATCTTTGTTGTCATGTACACTACACTTAACGGAAAACTGCTCAGCAGTACTAATTGGTTAGCAGGTATTAAGATGTGTGCATGTCTATCTTTTTTTACACTTCTGCTTGTATGCGTGTATGCCTATACGATTTAATTAATTTAATGTGATTTTTATAATTTACTGATAATTATTTAAGTCTCAACTTAAACCATAAATTATAATGTTGACTCTAAAAACAAAATGTTGGATAAACTAAAAAAGCTATTTCGTGTTTTTAATAATTTTAAAGGTATGGATAGCGAAGATGAAGATTCTGCAACTGAGGAGATGATGAAGACACAGGATGCGTCAACAACTTAAAAAACTGTCCAAGTTAAACTTAAATTTTGTTTTGAGCTGATTGGACAAATGCCATGCATTCTGAAGTGAAGCTGGTTCTGCGGACTGAATTCTGTTATGTTGTCAAAAATAAACATTTACAATTGAATTCTGACTTGTTTGTTTTGTCAAGCACGGAGATGTGGCAGTAATATTAATGATTTCATAAGACTACTCCAAAAGGAACTCGTTAGCGTCTTGCTGAAGGACAGCAGTACAGGAAAAATGGTGCTGTGCACTACTCTCTGTTTCAAGAACTCATCGAGTTGTTGCATTTACCTAAAACACCCAGGCAGCTGTTTTATAAGGTTCTGTTGAGGGAATGGGTCTCAACAGCTCTGTCTCATTTTATCAACTGATTTTGTCAGTTGATTTTGTTTCGAAATATAAAGTATAGACAATAAATTCAGCAGAGGGGAATGGTGACCTGCTTACCAGGCATGCTGACTTATGCCAAGCTTGTCTGCTTGGCCCTTGATGGCTCGTGAATGATACTCACTTATAAAGCTCTGACCGTAGCTGACGCCCAATGGGTGATTGCCCTGCTAGCAGTCTTGTTGTCAAGACCTTAATCCTCAAGACCAAGACTTTGAACCTCGAGAACAAGACCAAAACCAAGACTTTGAACCTCGAGACCAAGACTTTGAACCTTAGCTTTTGGTCATGTGAACTTTGATAAGTAATTCTGTGGTTTTTGTGATTCGTATGATAAATGCTTAGCTGTAAACGAAAACAAGCCAAATGGCTTGAACCGTTTTGTGTTATTTGCTCGATGTAATATTTCAATGTGTGATTAAACTTAAATGCACCATTGATTGTGATTAAACCCACTTCACTTAAAGGGTATTTCTTTGAACTGCCCATGTTTGCTTTGCATATCTTTAAAGACTATCATTAGTCTCACAGCTAAAAAATTTGGCATTCAGAAACTTTGACAAGGTCTTCTGATTTAAAAAATTTTTGTTAAGGATTTCACAAGAACTGCGTTGTTACCTTAGAGGGAACTTTCGGCTCTGGTTAGGCATGCCTTTTCTGTGTTGGCCAAGTGTCCCTAGACTGTGGAACTCTCTTTGGGCAAAATATGATTCTGCAGTCTGTTCTGACCTTCAGATCTCAACTAAAAACTGATCTTTTCCCCGGACTCATTTCTTCGTAGGCTCTTTCTGTGTCATCTTGGACTCCTCAGTTTTTTACTTGACTCACCCTAGATTTTGGCTGGGACAACGATTTTGCAGGATAGGAAACATCGACTGATGTCTTGAGCATTATGACATTGGCGCTATAGAAGTTCATAGATTATACTGGGGTGTGCGAATCTATTGGTCAGCGTGATTCATGCACAGGCTCTCGAGAGGTTCGGGTAGAATTCCTCCCAAGGCAGAATGTTCTTGCGATATCGGCCCCTTGCCAACGTGTTGAAACAGTTTTGTCGTTCTATCCATATTGTATCAGTTGTTCTATCAATGTACGATTTGTTATCTACTGCATGACGGCAGAAGATTAAATATATTTTTCCGGAGCAAAACTCCTGTAGAATCACATTTCTCTTGATCCCTTTACGTCCATATATTTACAGTCTATTAACTAATGGTGAAATCTGGAAAATAAAAATGCACATACGGATTCTTTTTCGCAACTGTTTTATTTTCCTTTCTTTAGAAAAGGTACCAATACATAATATTTTTCATGAAATTCTGCTTCAATTTCAACACAACATGTTTTTGCTAAACTTACTGTAAACTTTGTTTTGTGTCCGTGCTCTGCTTCTTGCATGCATTAGTTAAATTAATTAAATGCATTAACCCAAGTCTAATAAATGCCTAAAATGCATTTTACTCAATCACAGAATAGTAGTAACATAAGAGCAAAAAAGAAATGTTCCAAATTCTGAGATTACTGCAAGCCACATCCTTTATGTTAGTGTAAAATGAAAATGTTAAAATTTCTTAAGGAGCGGTAGTAACACTAGTAATGGAAATGTTAGCATTTTAAGATGTGCTGAAAAACACGAATGCAGCTTAAAATGCACTTCAAAACAGAATACGCTAGCATTTCATAGCACACTGTTTTTGCTAAACTAAACTAGTGCAAACCGTGCTTCATAGAACTGTTGGATGCAAGTGCCACTGACAAAGATGTTGAAGCTGAAGCAAAAGTCTAAAGAGCTAAGGTCTAAATGCAATCCTTTGTTTACGGCAGGCCTTTTAAGCCTACGACAATGTCCCACTTACAGCAAAAGCAATTAGGCAGAGCACACACGCACACATAACGTTGACCTAACATGCAGTTCAAATGCATACACTTATATGAAAGCATATGGAGAAAGAAATGTCTTGGTCCATCACTAGCGTGCCTACACAATACTTCACAACTGTGTTGGCGGTCGAGCAATCGGTATTACCGTCGAAGGTGGTGGCTGAAGTCCAGAAACTGGTGGAATTGTCGAAGTCCCGGGTGGTGGAAGTGCAGAATCCTGTTTCCCAGTCGAATCAGGCATCCTTGTCTGTGGACTGTTGTTGGACGTGGAAGAAACGAGCGGAATGCTGGATGGCTGCGGTGGAACAGCAGATGACATCTGTGCCAGATGTGGATTTTGTAGGAAGAGCATGTACATGTCGTGGAGATTCTTTTCCATGTCCGGTTGCTCCGTTTGATTCCATGGCATCTGGATGCCAGACTGGTTTAACAACATTGGACTCGACAACTTTTGTTTTGGTACTGACTCACTTGCAGGAACAGTTCCACCCGGAGCAGCGTTGTGATATCCCGCATCGAGTTGCTGTGCATAAGGCCAGGGCACCTGCTGCTGGACATCGTATTGCAACGACCTTGACGAGAGTAGTTCTTGCTGTCGTTTCTCTGCTGTTACGGCCTGCTGATTCCCAGCGAAAGGCTGGCCTGCCGGCAACAAAGACGATTTCTGTGACGAGAGGTGAATCTGAGATAACTGCTGATTCAGCAGATGCGCCTGGATCTCCACTGGTAGCTGGTTGTACAGTGATACCTGCATCATAGGAGGCAGCTGGAGTTGGGTAGGGAGAGGGGCTGAAAACTGGGAGAACACAGGTAGCTGGGCTTGTGGTGCTGGCAGCTGGGCTTGCGGTGCTTGAACACTCGGTGCTGGCGTCTTGGTTTGCATCAGTAGCTGGGTCTGTGTCGATGCTTGGGTATGGGGAGGCACATGACTTTGCACCTTAGATTGCTGTTCGTTCTGAATGCGTAGTTGGGTTTGCACATCTAAGTGGGTTTTCACTGGAGACTGATTCTGTGTACCTAACTTTTGCTGGTGGGCTGACAGCTGCGTGTCTGCAGTTAACGGGGTTTGGGTTGGCAGCCGAGTTTGTGCACCTAACTGGGTTTGCATGGGAAACTGTGTTTGAGCAGAAAATGGGGTTTGGGTTGGCAGCTGAGTTTGTGGGGCTAAGTGGGTTAACTGGATTGGTGCTGGAAACTGAGTCTGACTGTGTTTTTGTGCCGGCGGCATCTGGGCCTGGGATAACACGTTGGTTTGAGGAGGCATTTGCGTCAGATGGGCCAACAAACGAAGCGTAGATTCCAGTGAAGTCAGGTCTTGTGTCGGTAGCTGGCTCTGAGGTGGCAGGGGAGTCTGGGCCGACTGACCAGGCAATTCAGCTTGTCTTTGAATCTGGCCTTGGACCAGATCCTGCGACATCTGGGTCTGGACTGGCATGTGGGTTCTTTCTGGCAACTGGGCTGGTGTCGGTGTTGGCGGAGGCTGCTTTGGCAATTGCGGTTCTTGGGGTAATTGGGCTTGTGCATCTAACAGTAGCTGTGACAGCAGGTGAGCTTGTGACGTCTGCTGTAATGGCAATTTCGCATCTGACGGCATCTGGGCAAGAGTCTGCATCTGGGCAGGTGGCTTCATGGAAGCGTGATGCTCCTGCACCAACTGGGCAGCTTGCTGTGGCCATGTGGCTTGCAACAGCAGCTGCAACTGTGGTGCTAACTGTGACTGGGCAAGAGACGCTGGAAGCATTTGGGTGAACTGGAGACTGGAGGCAGCGGCATTGCCTGACATCGGTTGTTCGTGAGAAGGAATGTCTGTTCCGTCTTTCCCTTTCCTGACTTCCTGATGCTGACCGGATGGCAGCCCATTTTGCTGGAAAGAGGTGGTCGTTTCACCGATTTGCGATGGTGGTGCTACAGCTGAATGTTCAGGCAGGACAGGAGGGGTAGGATTTTCCTGGGAGTCAATCCTTACAGGAGGAGTCAGGATTTCTGCAGAGTCTGAAAACACGGGAGGGGTTAGTGCTGACACCTGCTGATCGCCAGGTACCTGGTGCAGCTTGGCAAGAGGGTCTTGATGGACTGCCAAGGACTGGTTCTGCAGGACAGCTTGTGTTTTCTCGTGAAGAAGAAATTCGTTACTTTCTCTCGTCTGGTTGATTTGCTGAATCAGGTAGAGGGCAGTGGCCAGATGAGGTATGTTTGTCGTCTCTCTGAGCAGCTGAAATGATGCCGCTTGTTCCACTGCGGAAGCCTCTTTTCCGTCGTTACTCTCGCTCCGTGCAAGGTTCTGGAGGGCCCTAGAGATTGCCACGACTTGCGGATTCTGCTCAAGTTCCAGCAAAGCGTGTTGTTGCCAAGACGACACGTTGGCCTTGTCGGATTCACAGCCCTGGGTCTGAGACCGACGACCTGGCTCTTGTGGTAGATTCTCGGCGCTTTCTAACTGCACACCGTCTTCAACAACTGAGGAAAACCGATGTGGGTGGGATTGCAGCAAGCCGGCACTGCCAATGCACACCTGGTCGCTTGTTCCGTGCATTGCATCTGCGGACTGTTTCCGCTTCAGGTTCAGCAGAGACAGCGGGGAAACGAGGTCTGGATGGCTGGTGGCATCCAACGTTTCACTCAGACTGTGACATCTCTTGAGGTGGGCAGAGTTCGGATCTTCGTCTTTGCTCAACCCTGGTGTCTGGTTGGTTGGCAATAAACCTTCCCCCATCTGTCTGCTCTGATCCACACAACCCGCATCTGGAACTTGAAGAGCAGCTGACTTAGCTGATGAAGACTCTGTCGGCATGACATCATAAACAGACGTTTGTTCAGAAGACAGCTGGGTAAACTCTTGTCCCTCTGTAAGTGTTGAAAGAGTCGTAGGATGTATAGATCGTGTTTCACTACTAGTTAACGTGACCTTTAAAAAAAAAGAAACATAAAATGCAAATCAGTTTGAGATTAATTTGTGATTTATTTCGCCTCGGGCATGAACACAAATAAACATCAGGACAAAACAAACTATGTCTAAGCCTTAACCCTTTAAAGACAAGAGGGATTAGTTTTCCATACATTTGAGTGCACGTTCGTCGTTAAAGTGTGAATGAAATTCCTGATTTTACAATGAACTTTAGTAATATTCCCCTTATAAATCAGTCGACAGGAAATGTACTTAACCAGTATGTGATTTTAACGATTGTCAAATTCGAGAAGTCAACAGTCAAACATTAATAATTCTAGTACACTCACTGAACTCCTGGCATCTGAGGCTCCAGTTTCCGAAGTGTCCGATGGTTGAGACTGACCAGGATAAACGACTCTTCCATTCTTCGATGTGTCACAAGTCTCTTGTCCGGCTGCGGTTGACTCCTGGCTCCCAGGAAAACAAAACATCTGCTGAGAAGCAGCGGCCTGCTGGTTCATATCTTGAACTGATAATGCTTGCAGCCCATACATCATCGAAGCCCGATGCCAGTCGGCCAGTTGTGGGGCCCCATACAAAGCATTCTGTTGTTGTGCCAAAAACTGGGGCTGGCTCATGGCATACGATGCGTTCATTCCTGGACTACCCGAGTACATTTGCTGCAATGGCTGCAGATACATGTCGTGGTAAGCCTGTTGGCCTTGAATCGCCGACAGCAGGAACAGGTCAACTGGGTTCAGCGACGCCAACGTCTGAGACTGCAACGCGCTCAGGTACATGTACATCTGCCTTGGATCTAGCACAGGTGGTAGCTGACCCATGGAATGAAGTGCCGGAATGTTGGGCGATGGTGACGAAAATCCTGGATTAGTCAGACCCCCTTGGGCAGCATCGTTTACAGAGGCAGAAGGCGGCTGAACTGTTTGCGGCAGCATGTTCGCTTGTGTCCTTACTTCCGTCTGCAGAACCATTCCAGGCTGTCCAAGCATTTCCTGATTTCGATCCGATGAAGTCGGTCCTCCAGGAAGCATTGAGCCGATCCCCGGCATCGACTCCGCCATTTGCTGCACTGCAGATGAGAAGATGATGCCAGATGCAGCAACTTCCGGCACCATAGACGATGGTTGTTGAAATGACGGCCGGACCGGTGGAATAACAGGTGGAGCAGTCACACATGAACCGGCGTCAGCCTGCACTGGTTCCTTTCCATCAGGGACTTCCAGTTGTAGGTCAGGCTTGACCTTCTTCGAGGCTGTCAGCTGACCCAGCTTCATCTTCAGCTGTTCGAAGTCCAGCGCTGGGCACTGTCTCCGTCGACTGACGCTGCTGTCCTGAGAGGTCAAGGTCAGGTCATTACCATCCGATTGAAGCACTGCATCTGTAGATACTTTCTTGTCCGGAACTGGCGGCTTAACAGTCACGGTCTCCGCCTTTTCCACGCCGTGAAACATCGAACGAATTCCCTCGGATGTTATGGTAAGTTCAGCGGAAAAATTGTTGTCGGATCCAGTGCCGGTTGCTGCAGCTGTCCTCTCCACAGCTCCGTCTGGAACGCTGATATTGGCCGAGGCGGATTTAACTCCTTCCTCGACTGGATCAGGTGATCCCAGATCCAAGCAAACATCCAGAGCTGTTGCCACCTGCTGAAATTAGAAAGAAAACTAAAATAAATCTACAAGTTACAAAAAATGTGTGTGTATATATAATATAAAATATATATACATATATATATATATATATATCAAATCCCAAGAACCTTGTTTAATGTTACTCTTTGGGACCACAGAATGTATCATCTTATGAAGTTGTGTTGGGATGCAGCAATTTATCTAACACTGAATTACGTTTACGGTCCACGTTCCAACCCCGCTGTATTAGAATTCATGACGAGGCTTCATATATCTGTAAAGCGCTTCCCATGTCTAATAATAATATACGGTAATGGCTCAGACGCTCCGGTTTATTTTCCCCTAATGCAACATCATTTATTTCAGTGTAACACTCATTTGCCATTTATAGCCCTAGATCTCTTCCTACAAATGCACAGCTAACAATATTTATTACTATGTGAAATAACCACTCCGCTTTGTCTTGGAGCAGAACATACTGTTCTGTATTTAGGCTGTGCATTTGGAAGCTACTTCTAAGTGTTTTTATACATTATTATATTACATGGCAAGCACTCTAGAACAATCGGACACTGTGTCCCACATATCTCTCTAACCTCTCTCAAACACTGCAAATGAAAGCGCTATCGGAGGTTCTTTACAGGTTCTTTAATAAATATAGAAGTCCTTAATAAGGTCATAGTTTCGGATTGGTAAGAGCGCTTGCCTTGTAACACGAAGGGTACGGGGTTCGAGCATCCCGAGACAGTTAATGTGACGGAACCTTGAGCAAGTATCGCAATCACAATTATTGCCCGGCACCATCAATTGATGCTTGGTCATTAGACAGTGGTGCTTAATAAATGTCTAATTAATAACAATTATAATCACTTCATTAACCACAAGACAATACATAACCTAAAACAATTTAAAAATACATAACTCGCTCGACAAAACTTCGATCGACGATCTTCTCGACTCATCAGGGCTGCTAAGCGGCGTAAAATATTCGGCATCACTACACAGCTCCGCTCCACCAGTTGGAGAATCGTCGGGGTCTTTCTCGCCCGCCTCAGACTGTAACTTCAAAAACTCCTTCACAGACATTGGTCGAGACACCTGGACTCCTGTGCCTTCAGCTTCTGCCACAGCAGAGCTCGAATCTGGCTCTGGCTGGACACAAGTGTCTGCTGTGCTGGCCACACCGTTTACCATGGTTTTCAGGGCGTACGCAGCATTCGGACTTCCTCTGACTAGGTTTATAAGTCGCACGATCTGTTCTATAAAATCGTTAACTTGGTCGGATGTCAAAAATTCACTCTGCAACTAGAAAAACACCAAAAAACTAGGAGTCAGATTCGGTGCAAAAGAAAACAATCAATTGAAAAACAATCAATTGAAATTCAATCAATCGAAATTCAATCAATCGAAATTCAATCAATCGAAATTTTTATAGCGCCCCTCCAAGATCCCGACTCAGAGGCATCTTGTCAAAACAGCAATCACCCAATGGAAAACAAAAAATACAAAATTTTTTTTATGAATACAGATGTATATGTATTACAGTCTTCTTAAGACATTTCTTTTTGATCAGGCCCGGTTGGGAGTGCCTATGAGTAGATTCCTTGAAGGGGCGCTATATAAATCTTATAGATAGATAGATAGATATGCCAAAAACATGTACATGCCAATGCTAACCATATAGCAAAGACATGGCACTATCCCAAACATGGATTACCAAAAAATGCCGTGCAGGTTTACCTCATCTCATTGAGATTGAAAATCAATTATTAAGCAAGAGAGAGAAAACGTTAATCAATCATTATAAATAATTTATCAGAATCTCAAAAATAGATGTGTTAATATATCAGACTGTTAGTAAATCAGTATTATTAAATCAGTATTAACACTTTAACAACGAGCTGCATTGGTTTCCCAGTCCCTATTAGTACACTGTCATCGTTAAAGTGTTAATAAATCACAACATTAACAAATGAGGAATAACAGACTGTTAGTGTTAGTAAACGAGAGATAACAGAGTGAAGTGTTAAAGAAATCAGTATTCATGAATCCAGACAGTAATAAATTACAAACTAATTAAATTAATAAACTAGCATTTTAATAATCTACATGGCAATAGCCTTAGATGCAAGTGTGCATTGCCTGGCTGCAGGTATGTAACGGCTAACTCTTTGCAAATAATATGAGGAAAGGCTTCTTTAGAACATGTCTTTTAAATTTAAATTAAAGCAATTCCCAATATTATCATATTATATTAGGTTATATATGATTATCAACAAAAAGGTTGTTTACTAACATGCCCTTTCAATTCAAATAATAAGAGGGTTGGTCAAGAGCGATAGAGAAAGAGCAAGAGATAGCGGAACTTAAGTGACAATGAGAGAGAGGAGAGAGACAGACAGACAGAAATAGAGACAGAAATATAGTTACAGAAAGCAAGATATAGATCAAGGTAAAGAGAGAAACGCAGAGAAAAACAGACGAGATCAAAGTTGGGTCAGTTTTTTGCAATTAAAGCTAACGATGGGAATCGCAGGGCATTTCCCCGACTGGACAGTTTCCCGAACTAGCATGCCAATACGCAGTAGGCAGCGTAGAGCCTGAATCATCGACAGTGTGTCTCCAAACAGCATATTATCTTACCAGGCTATTGGCAATATCATCTGGATGGTCATCGTTTTGGCTGAATTTGAACGAGACAGTCGACTGTTTACTCGTTTCCAGCTGACATTCCATGACCTCACCCTCGATGCCAACGATCGTCAACCTCGGCATAAGATGCTCTCCTTTACGTCGCCTCGATCTCGACTTCTCTCGGCGCCTTGGCGTCTCACCGGTGGCGCCCTTGCTGTGGCTGCAAACGGGTTTAGACATTGCTTATCCGTCGATTTAGAATAAGAAGAAGCTTCTGTATTCGGTGTGTGTAATGATCTGGTAGCTGTGTAGCCCTGTTTTGCACTTAACTTTCTCACTTTTGTATCTTGTTACACTGTTTCAATACTGAAAAAGTCGCAAAACCGAAGTAAAATCACTGGACAAAGGGTAAGACTTTTAGATTGATCCGAAAACTGTACCAATGGAAGGAACTCCACTACTCCTAGCTAGACAAGAATCCTTTAATAACATAAGCAAGTCTCTCTGTCGTAGCTCGATATGGCCTTGACCTATATAGTAGGCAAATCTATTTATGCTGCTTGGATATCTCCGCACAAGTCAGGTGCGGTTGTATCGGAAGAAGTATAACAGCTGGACTCTCTATTATACTACCGAGCCAGTGGTCATCGCAGTGGTCACCCCTTTGGGTAAGCAGGAGACCTAGCTATCTAGCAGTAAGCAGGAAACCCAGCTGGCTACAGTAAAATCACAGGTGTTGAAGTGGGCCTGGTTACTTGATGCCAGACTGAAACTGCATCATTTGGAAGTCGGATAATCTATGGTAATTGATCGTTACAGGAGGCCGATCGGATTACTAACAAACAGATTTCTATGTCAAACGAAAAACAAGTTCCAACCAACAAAGCTGCAAACGATCTTGAATAGGGGCCTACAAGATCTCATTAAGCCTTAGAAACCACACACTTGAAAGGGCAAAGGAACATTCATATATAGACCACGTTATCAGCTGTTGATTCAACAATACAACGGGGTAACGGCCATTCAGTAGCTGAGGTGATATTTAAGTTGGTCTCGAAATGGATTACACTCCTTGTGTAAACAACATAAACTATCTTCCAGACGTGAACTCAATTACAATAGGAGGTTTCAACAAGTCATTTGCATACAATTCAGCATCCATTCATATCTCTCATTGTCTGACTGAGTGCAAATTTATATCCAATAGCTAATGCATAACAAGTCCCTAATATCAAGAACCATTAGTGAACTCTGCCACTGTTCGTACTCCGACAGTGCCAGTCCCAAGCCTGGATAAAGGAGAAGGCCACGCTAATCATCTTTGTTATGACACAGCGTCGTTAAAAAAAAATTAAAAAAAGAACCATTAGTGACGGGCATTTGCATATTTGCATATATTAATTAACCGGAAAGTTACCATCAGTTTACATCAAATCATTTAGAATTGTTTTTCCAAGTTGTCTCCCTGAGTTATTGGTATGTGCGTGCGTAAATATTATTAATATGGTCAGATCTTGATACCAGACACTAAGAAATTCATTCACAAAGATCAGACAAGTACTTTTCTTTGTCTTCAGTAATGATTTATTGGTAAGTACTTTGTTGTGCACATGCAAATTACGGATCTTAATTAACATAAGCGGACTTGAAAGGCTCAATATTAATTGTCTTGATTCAAACAAACAGTTATCCATCATCGTAAGTGCAGTATTTTACAGTGTTGGGTATGAGTTAACTCAGATGAGTTTAAACTCACGAGTTAACTCACTTGCTGTGATTTATGAGTTTGAGTTAACTCATCCTAAAGAGTGTGAGTTATGAGTTTGAGTTAACTCATATTTTCTGTGAGTTTGAGTTGTAACTGTCAATTATTTTAAACTCAACTCACTCTTCGGCACATATTATGTTGAAACAAGCCTATTTTATATCGTCGGCTTTCCATACTGGTGAGTGGTGACGGCAGGGAGGGTCGTAAACACTGCTAGCGGGCAGTGTGTAAGCACTGCATATTTTGTATATTGTGAACAGTTAAGAACAACATGGCTGAAGTACCGTGTATTCTTGATGGAAAATATTTTCTGTTACAAGTAGGCGTGATGGAAAAATTGCTGCTCGATTAGAACGTGCTAGTATGAAACGTGTGAGTTTATGATTTAACTCATTTAACAACTGAGTTTGAGTTAACTCATTTCACTTAGGATGAGTTGAGTTTGAGTTTAAACTCATTTTGAGGTGCATGAGTTGAGTTTTGATTTAACTCATTTCTTGTCTGAGTTTACCCAACACTGGTATTTTATATATATATATATATATATATATATATATATATATGTATATATATATATATATATACTTGAAATTTCACAGATGTTCCCAACATGACAAAATGGGGACCATGATCAAACAGAAGGGCAATCAGTCGCTGGAGAAATAGAAGCAAAGGACATCGAAATACAAGCACTAACATACATATACACATACATATATTAACATATACATATATTTATATATATATACTAACATATATATATATATATATACATATACTAACATATAAAAATATATATATACGTAATGTATACATATACCTAATACCTATATATATACACATGTATACCTAAAATATACTAATATACATATAAATACATCTATATATAATACATCTATATACCTATACATATACACACACAGACCTTCTTCAACCAGTAATTAAGCACTGACCAATTGTGGTCATTTTAGACCCTTAGCCTGAATAAATAGCCAACAGGTGAAGTCTGGAGTCTGGACCTCCCAGGTTGACAGACGTTTACACAGACCATATGACCTGCTTTATGAAACAATTTGTCAGGTGGGTGGTCAACATCTTAGACAACAATGCCTTCTTTGAACTCGCCTCCAGTACAATATAATATACAGTACAATTGTAATTTGATAATGGGGCATAGTAGCTAAATGGATAACGCTCAGCCTGTAACACGAGGAGTACGGGTTCGAGACTCCACTCCACTCAAAGGAGGCACTCCACTCACTGAGCAAATCCTTCACGCCCTGCACCATCAATGTCTTATCGTATAGTCGTCTGTAAACTTCTGAACTTTGGAGGTGGGCAATATCAAATGCAGTTGTATTGTATTGTATTGTATAGTCCCAGCTTCTAAAGTTCAGAAGTTCAAGTTGAAGCCAGACAAACATTAAGAACCATGGGTAGACTGGAAGAGGTAAGTTTTCAGTGTAATAACACACACCTGCTGTGAGATACTCTGCTAGATTCTGGAGTGCTTGTTATAGCAGTGCCACTTGAAGCGCTGACTGCCTGGGGCGGTTCAGCCACTGAACTGGAACTCGGGTCAAGGTGGATGTCATCCGCTCCCCCTCCTCCGTCAGATACCTGTCAATCACACCATGCGCCTGTCAATCACACGGCCGGACTCATTTGGACAATGTAGAGTTAATGCCTTAACAACGTAACCATTATTATAAAATAATTAATAAACTGCTAATCATAATCAGTAATTTGCACACATACAATTCGTCTGAATCTAGTTTAGAAATAAGAATACATTTCTGGAAAATGTTAAGTGGTATATCTGTAGCATCACAGAAGATACAATTCTGTAAAACGAAGAGATGACACTCTCTGTACATTTGTCTGTCCAGGGTGTCTGTCTGCCTGTCTGCCTGTCTGGGTATGTATGCATGGGTCTCTGTTTTAGCAGGTATGAGTATGTTTGTCTATTCCGTGTGTTTCTCTGCAATCTGCTTGCCTGTTTATCTGTCTGCCTATCAGTCTGTCTGTCTGTGTGACTGCCAGTCTGTTGGATTGTATGCATATATTGGATATCTGTCTTCCTGCCTATCAGTCTGTCTGTCTATCAGTTTGTCTATCAGTCTGTCTGTCTATCTGTCAGTCTGTCTGTCTGTCTATCAGTCTGTCTGTCTGTGGGTATCTGTCCGTTCTTTGGTTGGTGTGACTGTCCATGCATAAGTAGGGCTTTGGTCTTTCTGTAACTAGAGCTACAAATCCATCCATCCATACAAATGTCTGTGACTTGGGAAAAAGATTCATTGCTTTGACAGGTCATTTCCAACATCGACCAACAACTGCTTCACCGCCGACTTGCGTGACTTGGCACCAGTTTAGCAATAACCATTAAATAACCACACACATACAGATCCATTACACAACAGACGACCACTGACCGCAAGATGACCTCTAAATCAACATACTGGACACTGACTGACCTCTGTCTTCGTTGCTTCACTGCCGACGACAGCAGAGGTACTCGCGTTTACTAATAAACAACACACAAGACAATGGTTTCATAAACAAAATATAGAAACAAAGAAATTATGATCTATGCAAACTTAATCATTAAAAACTAAGTCAGTTCTGAGAAGGACAAAGCCTTATGGTCTCAAGAAAAAAACAATGATGACTAACTACTTTGCATTAACACTTTAACAACGAGCGTGTACTAAAATGCATGGAAAACTACCGCGTAATCCCTTTTGTCGTTAAAGGGTTAACATCTTTGCCAGCCTGCTCACATTCAGCCCATTTAGGATCCATATTTCCATATGCAACCCGTACAGAGCCCATATGGGTCCCACCTAAAGCTCATGGAAATGTAAACAGGTATAATCTGCCCAGAGAGACTACGCTAATGGCTCCCAAGACCATTTACACAACCATTTTCCCTGACATCTTAATATATACTTTATTTCGCTCAAAGCAGATACGTAAAATACGTAATACGTAAATACGTAAAATACGTAAAAAGACGTAAAATAAGAAACAGCACATATGGCTGATGGCATTGATGGACTGAAGTGATTGATTTAATCAGTCATCATGAAGAAAATTATCGGTTAATAGCGGTAAACAAAACTATGACTCCCTTACCCGCATTGGAGGGTGCTTCGGTGCTTTCCGAAACTGCAGCTGCCACAGACGATGTAACAGCTGACACCTGTTGAGGAACACTGGCGCCAACCGCAGCAGCATCACCACCTGGCGGCAACTGAGAAGATGCTTCTAGCACAGTTGGTATAGCACCAACAACCGCCATATTTGTATCGGACGTCATGGCAACCACAGGCAGGGCACTCGAAGGCACTGCAGCGTGACTCGGGTCCTGTCCAGCTGGGGGCTGAGTCGAAATTGAGGTGTCGAGAGTCGCGGTTTCTGAACCGAGCAGCTCTCTCTTACGCCTCACGAGCATGACCTGGTCGTGAATGTGGCGCGCAATGGTTTTGGTGTCTCCCTCGAAGGCATATCCAGAACGTACCTGTGGCAACACCACAAAAACAGAGATACAATAGCTGTATACAGTCCACTTCTTCGGAATGCAGCAATTCCGGTTATATTACTATAAATATTATTTGTAATGTATATTACTATATATATTATTATATATTATTATTATTATATATATTATTTGTAATGTATATTAATGTATATCTCTCTGCAAATATTAAGTTCAAAATCCTCATTCTGATGTCCAAAACACAGCGGGGTCTTGCCCCTAGATATTTAACTGATGTAATTCACCGGCCTCTTTCTGTCTCCTCGCATCATCCACTTCGCTCCTCGAACAGATTTGATCGTTCAGTCCCTCATACTAGAACAGCTATGGCGCAGTCCAGATCTTTTGCCTCAATTAGTCCCTCTCTCTGGAATACACTGTCTCCTTCTACTCGCTTTCAAATTTTAATAGATAACCCTCATCTTCTTTTGCTTTCCTGAAGACTCATTTCTTTTCTCTTGGCCTTGCACACTGGGAGCGCCTCTGAACGGTTCACCCTACTAGAGGCACTTTATAAATGTTTAAATACAATACAATACAATATAATTATATCACCTTTAAAACAACATCTACTAAAGTCTTTGTAGAATTCTGGAAAATTAGTGACATAATATACCATTTCCTGAGCCACTTGTTGTGGGTCATCTTTTTCAACGTTGTAGTCGAACTGGATCGCTTCATTGTCCTTGTGTTGCTGTTTCCTCTTCTTTGGGTCGACCATCCGCAGTCGCAGCTGAATCACAGCGCGACCTGCTTCCTTGATGTCGTCCTTGTTAACGAGTTCCACCTGAATGCCAGTGTCCTCCGCAAAGAAGTTATGCAGAAGCAAGTCCTTCACTGTATACCTGTTTCAATATACATATATCTGTATACCTGTTTCAATATATATATATATACTAGGGTGGTCCTTATTTTTGAAAGTCTGATTTCACAATGAGGCACCCTGTGCTTTTGTTTCTACTGATGAAGAAAAAATTCAGAAAAAATTTGAAGAGGATCTGACAATATTTAGAGGTTGCTACCAGATGCTAAAGTTTAAGCCTATGCCACAAGGAATTCATTTAGACTAGCCATTGCAATTTTCTTAATTGAACTGATGTTAGCAGGTGAGAAAATTGCAAAGTGACATACAGTTGTGTGTGTAATTAATGATTGAACACTAAATGACTTCTAGCAATTAGTATACCCTAATAGTACTCATGTTTATTTATTTATTTATTTATTTATTTATTTGATAAACAAACGTAGAAATAAATTATTTATTTTTTCAAACTCAGTGGTCTTTTAGTGTTTTTCTTTGACTAACAAAGTAAGCAGTATACTTTTTAAGAAACCCAATATAAAACAAAATGGTTGCCAAATGCATTATGGAAAAGATGTCAATAAGTAAGCAAGCAGTAAGTAGTTTTTAATCAAATTATAGTTATATCATTGTGTTGGAGCATAGGCTGGACAATGATATGTTGTGGCGTGCATGTCGCCATCACATACTAAAAATAATGTTGGAGGCAGTGGTCATGCTTTCTCTTGGTCCATCCCAAGGTCCAGACATAATGATTATCAGAGATTCCAGAGAAACTGGCGACTTATAGACCGATCAAAATAGAACACAGTGACATCCGATGAGTTTTTACAAGAAGCAATTTCCTGTCACAAACTTTTGGAGCTGACCATCACTTTCTTCGGCGGCGTTTATTCCAGGGGCATATCATTCAGAGCACCAGCTGGGCTCTGCATAGAACAAAGTGGATGGCCAAGAGTATTTATAGTCTTAAGATTTGGATGTTCAAGAGACAGTTCAAGTTGACAAGAAGAGAAGAAAAGGGGATAGCTGACATCTGCTTGTTCACAGTAATGCCGTATGTCAAAGTCTGGTTTCAAGCATCATATGCACCATTGGCTCCTCGAATAGACCTGGAGCTCTTGAAGGACATTGACAGATTGATAAACAAGGAGAAAAATTGTGCAGATGCAGAGGTTGCAATGAAGACATTTCCGGGTCACTTCTGGTATCTGTCGGAGGAATTGGAGACTTTTGCGTTCTTTGATGATGGGGTCTCCATTGATTTATCAAGCGCCATATGGCTGCTCCTCTGGACAAAACTGGCATCGAACATCCACTAAAGAGAATACCAGGTAACCTCTGATCAGCTGGAAGCAACTGGAAAATTTTATCACGGAAAACACTAGAAGATTCTTCAGCATTACATGCATTCCAGCAAGTTTCATCCAACAAGATGTTGATACTTGGCCAAACGATGAGAACTACAAGTTAGCCAAGGCCACTGCCACCTCAGTAAGAGATGTGAAATACATAGCAGAGCGTGGAGTGGCACTCATGGACGAGTATAACAAGCTTCAAACAAATAATGAGGATCATAAGCAGTTTCTGGAATATCGTCACAGATATCCAGACAGGAACAAAAACACTGATTCATTAATACATTAAGTAGTAACTGGAACTAAACATTTTAATGTTCACTTGTGTGTCTTGACCCAAATAGTAAATACTACCGTCCACTGCCCACCAGAATTTGTTTTGAATTTGTGCATAAGAATAGTAGGCCTATATAATATTCTATGTATTGTGTGCGTTTTTACAATATATTTGATATAATTATGTTTTGTCCGGTAGCAACCTTTAAAACTCATAAAATCTCCACAAACTTTTCAGTATTATTATTTTTGTACCTAAAACTAAAAGTTTGGAGGGTGCCTCATTTAAAATTCCCCCAACAAATTTTTTACATGGAGCTAAGGACCACCCTAATATATACCTTATACCTGACTTGATATATCTGCACACCTGTTTCAATATATACCCATCTGTATACCTGTTTCAAGATGTATACCAGTATCATTGTCTTAAGATATACCACGATACCTGTTTCAATATATATACACCTTTATACCTGTATCAACAAACATTGCTGTGCGACTTAATGCATGTAAAAATATTTTAAAATACTCATATTCTTATCATTATTCTAATACATTTTTTAAACCCGTAAGGTGTTCAGCAACTATGAGCTAAGCAAAATCACACCAGAGAAAAGAAATGCGCTTCAAAAAGCCTTTTCATCATTATCACCATTATTGCTCCACAACAGTCAGTTGACGCCTACCGTGTAACTGCAAAAGGAGCTACAGAAAAAATCTTCTGATTAGATTAGATTAGCTCAGACTGCTGGCCACCCACACATGGGGTTAACGGCGCAATATAAATGGCAATAAGGGGCAGACGAGGGATGAAGTGATTGATGCGAACTGCGGTCGAGATTATCACTCGGACAAGCGACGAATATTGGAAACGCATTAACGCCAGATGCAACTCTAGCAGACGATATATATTCCATGCAGCTTAACACATCGACCGGCGCCCTCTATAAACCATAAACGAATACTTCTACTGTTCTCCGTAGAGACTTTGCCAGCATCACTGAATAAAACAGTTGAGTAAATAGGAGTAACTTCTGTAGCACCACTGTAATACTGCTCCAGACATTGGTCGGTGGTTGCTACTAAGCAGAAGTCGGTGTGCAAGTTAGATTCATGGGCAAGTCTGGTCAAAAGTCAAGAGGAGTCTGGAAGATGTAGAATGAATGAGTTTGTGAATCAGTGAGTGAATTAGTGAGTGAATTAGTTATGGAATTGGTGAGTGAAATAGTTAGCGATTTAGTGAGTGAATTAGTGAGTGAGTGGTTTAGTGAGTGAATACGTGAGTGAATAAGTGAGTGAGTTAATTAGTCAAGAAGTGAATTAGTGAGCAAGTGATTTAGTGAGTGAACTAGTGAGTGAATTAGCAAGTGAATTAGCGAGTGAGTGTATTCCTGAGCGAGTGAATTGGTGAGTGAATTAGTGAGCGAGTTTGAGTAAGTGAATTTATTCTGAGCCATTTATTCTCAATTTAAGAGAAAGAACAGTTCACTTTCACACTGGCAGGGGGTTGTGAATGAGTCAACTCCCCCCATTTGGGGTTGAAGTCAGGACCACGCAACTTGTAAATGAGACTTACAAATACATACTGAACTGGAGATAAATACCTTTCTTGAGTTTTGCTCGTCGTACATCCTTCGATTATTTCCCTAATTTCTGGATGATCTACTTTCTCCAATGCTTCAGGTCGAATTCCCTTAAGAAAGACCCAGAAATCGTAATTATATAGCAATTAAATAGTATGGAATAGTTCAATAATTTGCCAAACACTGAACAAGATGCGAAAAGCAACATCATGTCACTTGACAATTCAGAATTTAATTTACTACCAAATATCACACTGCTACCTGACATAGAGGCCACAATGACTGCCCCATCACAAAATACAATTAATGTTTACAAATGATAACAGTTATATTCAACTGTGGCATCACTATTTTCTGGCTCTATATAAATGCCTTAATACAAAACATTACATCACATAGAGTAAAGAAGAAAAAGAAGTCCCTTAAGCTAACCATGTAGCCATAAGTATGTAATAAGTGGGTATCAAGCCATGGGTATCAAGCAATTCCAACTTCATTTTCGTACACTACAAGCATTGGACGGTATGTGGCCAGTCCTCTCCCTCGCTATCAGATCTTCCCAGTGACAGAGTATTGAGCACCATCGAGCACCCCCCTGGAGGACTGTACTATAATCACTCTCAGAAATGTGGATTATAAGAAGCACAAGAAAAGCAACAAGTTTCACTAAAGCAGACAATAATTTACTGTTGTGACTCTTCGAAAGATCTGAGCTGGATTTGTGCACTCCTTGTACGGATACTCTGAGGTCACCATTTCGATCATGCACATCCCAAACGCGTATACGTCAACTCCCTCGTCGTAACGCTCTTCATACATCTCGGGTGCCATGAATTCCGGAGTACCTACATTACACAAAAACTTACAGTATACACTACATATTACGCATTACATATTACGCATCACATGATGCAAGTTTACTACGCCAGAACACCCAAAAACTCAGTTGTCATATAAATTTATTACTGCATGCTTTCCACTCAAGACACCACGTAAGTCACGTAAATAACATGAAACTGTCACATAAATTTCGTAAAGCAAGTTCTCTGTTTCAAACATTGCATATCACATAACACCCAACACTAACATGAAATTGTCACATAAATTTTTACACTTGGTAAAGCAAGTTTTATCCATGTCACATACCACAAATAAACCACACAACACTCATAAATGGCAGAAATCACATAAAACTTGACACTGTAGTACAGTGTAGTGTTTCAAACACACAAAGTCCCAGAAACATTATATGTTAAACATTACACGTGTCACCAACGTTTTCTATGTTAAATACCACACATGTCACCCCAAGGTTTCTGTCTTAAATATCGCACACGTCAGCAAAAGTTTCCCACCCACTTTTATACAGTGCACACACGTTGCCACGTTTTCTACATTAAATGTCATGGACGTCATCAAAGTGCTTGTTCTATTCTGTGTTCAATATCAGACTGCATCAAACCGACCAATATCCAGTCTGCCCGCACGCAAGTACAAATGTAGACAATCGATAATCTGATTATTAATTGTGTCGTTGGCGCCAGTTGTTTTGGACCACGATTGGAAACGTCATCTGGATCCAGTCATGAAGCGACAGTTGCCAGACTAGCAATGCCTGTTTTTGCAACAGGTGCTGATAAGAGGCCAATGGCAGGAACTGAACCTCAAGCATCCAATCGAGACCAAAATCGGATGAATGACTGACCGGGCTTCAAACGAAAAAACCCTGAACGGTAAACAGTCACAGGCGTCTGGCTGACAAAGCTCTAAACACCCATGACGAGTTTCACACAAACAAGAGCTTTGTAGTTCCTGCTTTTAACAACGCTGTGTCATAACAAAGATGACGAGCGTCGCCCTCCTCTTCCTCCCGGCTTGGGACTGGTCCTACCAGAGTACGAACGGTGGCAGAGTTAAAAGAGCTTGCAGCTTGCATGTATGTCTTCCCCATTTCTTGTTCACTGAGGTCGATGGGGTTCTTCGGGTCCTCATCTTGTGGGACCTGAGGACGTGCCCGATTAAGCTGTGTGTGCTTCCAGACTATGACAGAGACTGGTACTGTTGCCATTCTGTTCCTGATCGCCACTGACACTGACGCAGGCCCTTAGTCAGAAATAAAGAGTAGGGCGTCCAAAAGCATTCAAAGTCGTGACCACCTGATGCCGTGAGCGTATGAAGTCGCGACCGCCCGATGCCGCGACCGTATGAGTCCGACTGCAAAAGTCTGCAATGCCCCTACACTGAATGACTTGGGTTTTGGTCACAATTGTAACAGTTTTTTTATATACAATGATACAAACAACAATCTGTTGACTTCAGATTGTAATTTTTAATTCCCTTATTTGATTATTATAGCCTAGGGAACAGAGGTTACTTGTTATCAATCCAAACCCCTATAATTATTCATAAGGTCAATGAATTTATATAGTCAAATCAGTTACCAATAACCACGAAACAACCTCATCTAATTGGCACTTAATTACACCTATCCTAGGTCATAAATAGCTGCTAGAGAAGTGTATCTTGTGTGGGAAAAGGAACATCGTTGCACAGATGAAGGGGAATGGAATATAGCCTATCACATTTAGGACGTCTTGTCCATGCACAATTTATGGCCGTCCAAAGTGGCTGGCTAAGGGCCTGCACTTACGCGGAACACGTTGTAAAAATAATTCGGCAACCCGTCCAATCGGCAACCCGTCCAATGCGTCCATGCGTCCATGCACAATTTATACCCGTCCAAAATAATTTTCACCCGTCCAAAGGACGCGTGGACGTATGGCTGGCTAAGGGCCTGCACTGACGTGGTCCACGTAGGAAGCCCGCAGGACAATCCTGAGGCACCCCCACATGTCGAAACCGTCAAGCTTCTTTCTATTCAGGGCCTCAGTGATCGTTGTCCAAGTCTCGCAAGTGTAGAGGAGCAAACGGCAACACATACAACTACTAGACAGGTCTGCGGATTGGTATTCAGCTCGACAGTGGCGCACCAAAAATGCTCTTATCTACGGAAACCATGCAAGATCTGGAGATAGCGATTCAGCGCTTCATCGCCTGCTACGGCTACATTTCCAAAAAAGTCCAGTCCCAGTGAGACACAAGGGCAGACTACGGAGAACAATCTTGCTGCCAAAACAAAATCCGATTAAACGTCAGAGCGTATGGCTTCCTGGCGCTAAGCATAATATTATACTACATATTGTTCATTAAGTCAAGTATCTATCTATTCGCCACAAATTTTCATTTCTCATTCATTCACATATTCATCCTGCGATTGAACACGACATACGTAATGCCAGGTCTCGGTAGAATTCCCATCGGAGACATCGGGCGGGTCTCCGGAACGCAGTTTTACAGTTTACCATGGGCGGGGAGATGGTTGAACGGTAACATGCTGGCACGAAGATCAGAAGGACGCAGGTTTGATACCCGCTAGCCCCACAAGGTAGACTCAGCCTTCCATTCCCTAAGTGGCGACGGTAAAATGAGCAGTAGGACAGATAGGCGCCTTGTAGTCTGTCATACAGTTAAATTCGACTCCTGTTAAACTTGTTATCGTGTGTTACAACTATTTCATGTAATCTTACTGCGTACTTGACAGTTTGAATCAATAAACAATTATTATTATTATTATTATTATTATTATTATTATTATTATTTTCATCATCATCATCATCATGACATATTCTGGTTCCTGTAACATATTACAATTATTATTTGACCTGACAACGGCTTAGTTTGAAGTACCATTGACTGATACCTTGTGCATTAGATACCGGCGCAATAGACGTTACCAATTAATAATACTGATGATAATTATAGCTCGCATGACGTATGAAGAGCACCAACAACAGCCAACCCCTCCCCGTCTTTCCGGGAACACTATTACGCAATGGAAAATTTGCGCTGACCGTGGCAAAATCGATAGCGTCAAGGCCACTTGGAATTTCCGGCTGATTTCGTATGCTGACCACATTACGGCGTATGTAGAAGCCGCGCAATGACGAAGGGCTGGAAACGATTTATCTATTGGGTTGTTGACCGCACGAGTCCAACTAAATGCCGAACAATTGCAGAGAAATTGACTGGCAGATGCGGTGTACCATGTAACAAAAGCTGTCAACTGTCTATGGGAATCAGTTGGTTGTGTTCCATGTGCGCGCGAGGGCTTGCCACTGTTGACACTCCTAGTCTACTGCGCATTGTTTTGCTAATCGAGATAATTATAGTCCTTAAGAACGTTCAACAACAAAGAGGCTATCGCATAGACCGCCTCTGGTAAGTTTACTCTTTGGGTGATGCTGTATCAAATAGTTAATTACATTTACAAAGCTGTGTCAATCTCCCAGCCTGACGATCTCTGGTCAAAACAACACTTAACTGATGACTTCTATATCGGGATAACAGCGCCATCATCGAAATGCACAAGTGTAATCACAGTCCAAAATCGTAGCATGCTGGAGAATCCGGTTGAAATTCGACGGATCACAGAAAGTCAAGCAACAGTTGGTAAAAGTGAGCTGAAACATATCAGTGAATTCCAAAGCTTTTGACCAGCCACACTGGAACCTGAGAGTCCAACACTGGTACAGTATCTTGCTTATGCAAGGTGTTGGGCTTTTTCCTGTTGTGTGTGCGAACCACACCCCAAACCCACCAAAACACACACATACACACACAATCACTCATGCTCACACCCAATGCCCGACTCTAAACGGTCCTACTCTTATTCAGACAATATAATATTTTGTCACGATAACAGCAGCCGGAAATAGGAGAACTTCCGATTCCGAATAGATGTGGGTACATAATAATATGATGTTGAATTATGGCTTAGACAAGACCAGATAACCTTACAAGGATTTTTTTCCATAATCTGCCAGACGCAACCGCTGCGTAACGGAAATCCAAACCCTTCCAGATTATGAGAGCCTCCGCCTCAAACAGACACTTGAATTTCAGGCGAAAATCAGGTCAAGGTCTGAAAATCAGGTCAAGGTCTGGCTTCCATAAAATACAACTGCATTTGATATTGCCCTTCAAAGTTCAGAAGTGCACACACGACCATACGACAGAACATCGATGGCGCTGAGCAATTGTGCGCGAAGGACTTGCTCTATACACAATGACTGCATGAGTAGAGGCTTGAAATTGAACCTGTACTCTTCACATGACAGGTCGAGTGCCTTATCCACTTGGCTTCCTAACCGGTTCGACTGATATCAGCTGATATAGCTTTGTCGCAGTGACCAGACGATCACAGAGAATTCATAAAAAATTGTGCTGACCCATCAGATTACGTCCACACTTTTCAGAATCATCCAATTCCTCTTTGCGGCAAGCAAAAAGCTTTCTAAAGTGTCATTTACAAAGGAAACCAGCAAACAATCAACGCCATAAGTCGGACAAAACATAGAAAACAAAAGCTATCTACCGTCGCAAAACAACGACTTCTTGGTCCAGTGAATTAATGCATATTTCACTTGATCATCCTCCTATCTCACTCCTTCCCACCCCCAGACACAACTCGTCAAGTTCTCCAACCTGTATACCCATACATCACTCTACATGTCAACTCTGGAACGATCTCCCTCCTGAATTCAGCAAATTCTTAGATCCTCCACCAATGTCACCATTCATCAACCAATATCTACATCACCTCTCAGGCCTTACACTCCAAACTGAAGTCTCACCTCTTCAAGAATTCCTACCCTGAGCCATACTGTCCTCCACCTTCCACTCCTCTTTGTCCCAGACGCAATCCGCCTTTACAGCTGAAATTTGAATCGCTTGCTAGCACAGTCCGTACAAGGGGACCTTAAATGGCGCGGCACCCATTCAAACGGTACTTGCTTAAGGTGCCCATCATGCATACATCATGCATACATTCCATCATGCTTATCCATGATGGGCTTACAAATCTGCAGTAGTGACTTATAATACAAATATAGGAGAAGTGAATACTAATAATTAATACATGAAATATTTTTAAAAATCTGGGGTCCTTTTTCCGTGGGAGGCTCGGATCTAATGGCCCTGCTGGCGACGGAGAATGCCAGGCGCTATTTGAGGAATTCAGGAGGGAGATCGTTCCTGAGATGGCCCTGTGCATGGTCTCAGTATTGTTGACTTACTGAGGTAAATGACCTGCTGTGTTGACTTTCGCAGTGCATTTGATCAAGTCTGTGTACATTTCTAGCGAAAACAAGAGCTATAGGGTGACATTAGCACATTCCTTCTACTAGAAATGTCTGCAGAATGTATGCATGAATGTACAATTGTACATGCGTCTGAACCTCTGACACCGCCTACTCCGTTCCTCGGCACGTGGCGATCTGGTCGTTACCTTCGCCCGCATGGTAACCACGCAGCGCCGGGCATTCTCCGTCATCGGCCCGTCGACATAGAATGGACTCCCCTTGGACATGCGTCACCTTCCCTGTAGGGCTCCCTGCTCACAGTTTCACCTACTGCTTAAGACTGCTCTGTCCCGCCTGGCCTGGGCCGGGAGCTCTTCTGATCGGAGATCTTTAAGGGGAGCTATACAAATTTGATTGCAGATTGATTGAAGGGTCTTGAATATATTGACTGATTGATTGAAAGGCCTCAAATATAATGACTGATTGATTGAAAGGCCTTGAAACATTGACTGACTGATTGAAATGCGTTTATATTGACTGATTGATTGAAAGGCCTTGAGTATATTGACTGATTGATTGAAATGCGTTTATATTGACTGATTGATTGAAAGGCCTTGAAACATTGACTGATTGATTGAAATGCGTTTATATTGACTGATTGATTGAAAAGCCCTAAGTATTTATAAAACGGAAACTCATTCCTTACCAATGACGCTCTTTGCGTATGAACTGTGCTTGAGGGTCGCCAGTCCCAGATCGCCGATCTTGACAAGTCCGGTCGTGCCCGTGATGAAGATGTTGTCGCATTTGAGATCGCGGTGGATGATCGGCGGCGTCCGACTGTGCAGGAAGCAGAGGCCCTTGAGGATCTGACGACACCAGTTCTTGATGATTTTGATGTTGATCTTTTTCAGACGCTTTTTGATATACCTTGTGCAAATAGAAACACGTCGCTGGTCAAATAAAATCCACGTTTTACGATGGGTTACACGGGTTTCCATGCACGTGCGCGAAGGTGTGATTGTTTGCATGTTTTTCCCACATAAAAGAGAGTTCTTGTTATGGTCAGACATTGGAGTGGTCTGTAACAATCACTTGGAAAAGTGCGTGTGTATTTTTAGATAGTGTGTACATGTACATATGTATGTATCCATGTGTGTATGTGTGCATGCATTTGTGTATGTATGTGTGCACTTGTGTATGTATTATGTATGCATCATGTATGTATGCATCATGTATGTATGTGCATATGTAAATTCATGCATACGAGTTTATGTATACATATATATACACATATATATATAATGTATGTACATAAGTGTATGCATGGTGTGTATGGTATGTATTCATGTATGTACATGTATGTATGTAAGTGTATATGTGTTCATGTATGTATGAATGCATGTGTAATTGTGTATGCATGGATTACATATGTACGTTTGTATGCAATTGTGTATCTGTGTAGCATGTATTAAGTGAGTATGTATATCTGTATGTAAGCATACAATGTGTGTGTACGCCTGTGAGAAAAGGCCAGAAGAAAAAACTTAACAATTACCCAAATGTTTACCACTGTTATTGACACTCCTCAGAAGTCCCGACCGCCCGAGACATCAAAGGATCTTTGAGCCGAGGCGCACACACAGAGCCACAACAATAAAACAATTTAACAGAAGGACACATTCGCACATAAGTACAACTGCATGTACATATGTACATGCGGCATTGAATATGTGACAGAGCTGCGAGGAAACTTTCTTTCCGCAGACAATCACTCACTGGAAATACATTTTCCTAGAGCAGAGTTTCCCAAACTGTGGGTCGCGACCCAAAAGTGGGTCGCGAAGCTCTGGAAAGTGGGTCGTCACATTTTTTCTAGAAACATTTATTTTTTGCAGCAGCAACATTTGGCCATGTTTGGGCTATAAGTAGCCGGATTGCAATAAATTGTGAACTGGTTTTACCTAAGTTTCCTTTTAATGCTTTAAATTTCTAAGTGCTGTACGTAAATCCGTA
This sequence comes from Allolobophora icterica, assembly GCA_963556255.1. NCBI lineage: Eukaryota > Metazoa > Annelida > Clitellata > Crassiclitellata > Lumbricidae > Allolobophora > Allolobophora icterica. The sequence continues at coordinate 6,837,426 of OY744607.1, read as the reverse complement.
TATTTTGATGCCAATTTACGAAGCAAATTTTAGTACACAATGTTTAATTTTACATAGTGGGTACCGAGACTGCCAAGATATTCACAAGTGGGTCGCGACCCAGAGAAGTTTGGGAACCTCTGTCCTAGAGTATTTTGTTCCAGCCACAGCATTGTCTCACACTCCACTGCTACCAGCAGAAGAAGAGCAGTCCCTTGAGCTAGCCAGAGAGGCAGCCATGGGTATGAAGTGTTACCAAAGAGAAACTCCTCTGACTTGGTAATAAAAGAAATAACTCGAAAGGTCTGAGGATATAGATTTTCTTCACAATGCCTTCTAATATGACATTCAGAGCAGAGTTGATAAATGTTCCTCCACTTTGGGTCACTTGTTCTCAGTCATCTGCGACAGAGTGGCTTGTCAAATGTCACACATGAACAATTGAGTGTTTTTTGAGTATGTGTATCAATGTATGCAATAATTACATCGTGCATATGATGTATAGATGTGTTTATCTGTTTAGATATAAACGAGGACATAACATCACTTGGACTAACACTAAGGAGAGCAGTGGACTTGATAAATGACAGAGGACAATGGAGGTCATTTATTTGTAACCATCGTCGCCAAATGGCTGGCGTCAGGAACTGATGATGATGATGATGATGATATGCAATGCATGTATGTGCACATATGTATAATAAAATAACATGTATTCATGTATGTACTATGAACGTAAGTGTATTTGTATATATTGTACATATAATATGTATGCAATTAAGCATGTAGGTGTGTATGTTCTACATAAGTACATGCCATATGTATGTATGTATGTATGTATGTATGTATGTATGTATGTATGTATGATGTATGTATGTATGTATGTATGTATGTATGTATGCATGTATGTATGTATGTGATGTTCTACAAAAGTATATGCCAATGCCATTATAAGTATGCATGTATGTACTATGAGCACATGTATGTGTATGTATGCACAACAGCATATACACATGTAGTAGGCATTCACCTATGCATGTACAGCTAAGCGTGTATGTAATATGCATGCATATCAGTCTGCATTTAAGTACGTTGTTCATACGTATATACGTCTATGCGCTTGTCATAAGCAAATAGAGTCATCAACTCCAAAATAGATCCATAAAAATAAGTCACAATTTGTCACGAATGATTTATTAACTCTCAGTAAATGGCCTTCTTTACGGAAACATCGTCTTTGCCAACGTCTTCATAAAACCGCAGCGCTGCCGACATTTTGAAAGAAACAACGTCCGACAATTTTTTTTTAGCAAAGACACGAGTCAACAGTTCTCAGATTGTAAACGTTCTTCGCTTTTTATAGTTTCTGTCCACGGTTCGACTCCTTATGTGAAAAACTGTGAAGACAAACTGTGAAGACAAACAAGCCATAAACATTGTCCAGTGTGAACTTTAACCTTATGATCTTGTACCCCCCCTCGATGTGCTTGTTGACTCATAAAAGGTCTGGTGGAGTGCATGGAAAACATAATGTCAACAAAGTTTGCAGACATAATAATCATCTGTTGCCATCATCCAGCAGACCCCGTTTGTCCATCAATTTCAAATTAATTTTACAGTTGGAAATTTAGATAATTCGGATAAATCTAAAATTCTGATGCGCAGAAACCATTTCGTTGGTTCAGCAATGCACTGCATTTACAACAAAACCTAACGGATGAACAGAGAGACCTGAAAGTATTTGTGAACATACCACTGGAGACAGACAGACATACAGACAGACAGACAGACAGACAGAGACAGACAGACATACAGGGAGGGATGGAGGGAAGGAGAGAGGAAGAGAGTGAGACGGGTATACTACCTTTACCTTTAAAAAGAGTGTACCTCCCGTATGTAATATACATGTATACATGTTCCCGATATACATGTATACACATGTTCCCGAGTAACTATAAACAAAAAATACATGTACAAGCATATATTTTTGTACAAAAATAAATCAAAGCTAATCCCCTAAATCACAGACATGCCCATGTCTATAAATAAAAGTACAAGCATACAACTGACGCCTCGCCCTCTCTCTCTGTCTGTCTGTCTGTCCGTCTGTCTGTCTCTCTTTCTCTATCTGTAGACCTATCTCTGCGTACGTAAGTGGTTATAGGCCCTACGCTTACCTAAATACGCCATAAAAAAAGAAAACACGCTCCGTGAGTCACGGGTAAACCTTGCGAAGGCAAAGCCGTGCTGATGTAATCAACCCGGTTCAGTTTGCCGTACGAATTATGTCAGTCTGCAAACAGGCAACGTAGTGGGGGAGGGGGAGGGAAAAGCCCTCTCTTGTTCCTCTTCTCCCAAGTGTATGCAGTCAAGTAAGGGAAAATTAATGGACTTCAACCCCTCCCGACCTCAAAAACACACCAGAGGAAGAAGAAGAAGTAGAGCAGTCCCTTAATCTACGTCTCACGAGGAAGCCAAGGGTGTGAGTGCTACCGACTTCAGTTGACTTTGCCTCGGCATATGAGGGCAAGTGGTCACTGGTCAGCCCTCTCCCTCACCGTCTGATCTTCCCACCAACCGTGTAATCAAGGCATGAAAATAAACAAAGCACAGAATAATCAAATAATAAATTAACCAAACCATAAAATAACCAAACCATAAACTAGCAAGATACCCAAAGCAGAGAGAATAACCAAAGCAGGAAGAATTACCAAACCATGAAATAAGCAAACCTAAAATAACCAAACCATAAACTATCAAAATGTGCAAGATAAACAGAGCATAGAAAAACAAAACCCTGAAATAACCAAACCATACAATAACCAAACCATAAACTAACAAATTGTGCAAGATAACCAAAGCATATAATAACCAAACCACAAAAAAACCATGTAATAACCAAACCATAAAATAACCAAACCATAAACTAACAAATTGCGCAAGATAACCAAAGCATAGAATAACCAAACCATGAAATAACCCACCCATAAAACAAGCAAATGCGTTTCTATACTAAAATATATTAAAATTTCATTCATATGACCACTGATAAACTCCCAGCCGAAACCAGCTCATTATCATGTCACGTCAACTACAGACTGCTCAGCATTGTGTACACCGTGTGGCATTTTCACGAAGACCGCAAACGTTTTTTCTCCATACAGAGAACGCCAGTGAACTGTTAATATTTTATGCTTACATACTGAGTGAGATAAAGGAACCCCGTTATTCAACAGGTCACAGGAGACTGAGGCAGAAGCTTCATCAATACAATTGGCTCAATATTTCAATCAAAAACCTAGTAAAATATGTCAGCAATCGACATAGGATCTTTAACGAAATGCTCAAAAGCAATGCTTCTGGTTAACAAAGTGCTCCAATTGGTATCAGAATAATGATCAATGAAAAATGCAATGATCCAATAGACATAGGAACGTTAACACAGTGCTCCAACGCAATGCTCCAATACAGACAGGAACATTACCAAAATGTTCCAATACAATGCTCCCTGGAATTGGCATCTGAACATTAACAAAATGCTCCACTGCAATGATCCAATAGACATGTAGGAACACTAACACAGTGCTCAATGCAATGCTCCAATACATACAGGAACATATATATCAAAATGTTCCAATGCAATGTTCCAATCAGTACCTTAACATTAACTAAATGCTCCAAAGCAATTCCGTGACAGGTGTATACGAACATTACCAATATGACGGTGTTGATGGGGGACAGGCTGCCACACAGAAAGACACAGAAGGGCACAAAGGCTGACACAGAAGGAGACACAGAAACATACAGAGGCTGACACAGAGGGACATCAACATCACAGCAACATCACATGTCGAAGGTATGCGTCCTCTGCATGGATTCGAAAACACTCATATAGACACAGACACACACAGACACACACAGACACACACACACATACAGAGGTCCATAAACCAGACGCTGACGTCTGAACTGACCAATTGCGAACTAAACAACGGTCAAGCAGAGCACAGCTTCCGGAAGAATGGGTCATCGCTTGATTGGCTGCGACGACAAAAACACCGACAGACAGACACACGAACAGACACACGCACACCTCAGTAATTGATTGACAGACGAATGGAACCAGACGAACGGACAGAGAGCCAGGCGAGGCAAATGAAAGCCTCTGAGTCAGAGGACGAGATTAGAGGCCACAGGACGAATAGAAGGACGAAGAGAGGAGGACGAGGAGGAGTATGCGAAGGAGGAAAAGGAAGAGGAGGACAAGGCGGACGAGGACAGGAGAATGAAGAGAAGGACAAGGAGGACGAGGACTCGAGGAGGAGGACAAAGAGGAGGACGATGAGGAGTATGCGAAGGAGGACAAGGAAGAGGAGGACAAGGCGGACGAGGACAGGAGAATGAAGAGAAGGACAAGGAGGACGAGGACTCGAGGAGGAGGACAAAGAGAGGAGGACGATGAGGAGTATGCGAAGGAGGACAAGGAAGAGGAGGACAAGGCGGACGAGGACAGGAGAATGAAGAGAAGGACAAGGAGGACGAGGACTCGAGGAGGAGGACAAAGAGAGGAGGACGATGAGGAGTATGCGAAGGAGGACAAGGAAGAGGAGGACAAGGAGGACGAGGACAGGAGAACGAAGAAGAGGACAAGAAGGACGAGGAAGAGAGGAGAATGAAGAAGAGGACGAAGAGAGGAGGACAACGAAGAGGAGGACAAGGAGGACGAAGAACGAAAGGAAGAGGAGGGTGAGGACATGAGAACGCAGAGGACAAAGAGGAGGAGGAGGACGAAGAGAGGAGAACGAAGATGAGGACGAGAGGGAGTATGAAAAGGAGGACGAGGACAACGAGGACAATGAAGAGGAGGACAACGAAGAAGGGAAGGACAACGAGGTGAAGGCAAACGAAGAGGAATACACCAGGAAAACGAGGATCAAAATCGAGAAGGAAGACTACGACGAGGAGGAAGAGAAGGAGGAGGAAGAGGAGGAGAGGAAGATGGGAGGAGGAGGGAGGAGGTGGGAGAGGAGGAAGTTCCGACCGCAGAATCGAAAGAGACGAGAAGAGGGAGAGCTATGGCGATTCGAGATGATTAGCAACGTGAGAAACATTTGCCAGACAGACCAAATAATAAGTCACTCGGATCCCCCACAGATTCTCTACGAACACAACCGAACCTCAGATATACATCGCATAGCAGGTGACGTAGAAGAACAGGAAGAAGAACAAGAGGAAGAACAAGAACAAGCAGGGTCTCTCAAGCCACCCCACCCCCACGCTCAGCAACAGGTACAAAGCGTTAGCTACCGGTAATTGGTATTTTATATTTAGACAGCAAATTAGCGAATTCACCTGTAAAACAGGTGTTTGGAAAGGACGAGTCTTCGAGTCTTCGATTGTTTGCTGAATGAGAGAGGAAGAGAAGAGAAGAGGTTGGTCCCATAAGGCGGGATATAATGAACTCCCCATAGATGGACCTCTGTGGAAAATGTCACGTGAACCACAGCCTCCTTTTGGAAGGGATGAGACAAACAACTTCCTCAATATTTAGATCAATGGTCTATATCATATATATAAATCAATGCGCTGGATTATATAATATTGAGACCAATGCACTATATTAAATATGTACATAGATACTCTATATTACATATTTAGATAAATGCTCTATATATCGCATAGCATTTAGATCAATGGTCTATATCATATACCGGTATAGTAGCAGTAAAAATAATACAAATAATAATAATAAAATAATACTAATAGAATAATACTAATAGAATAATAATAATAATAATAATAATAATAATAATAATAATAATAATAATAATAATAATAATAATAATAAAATGATGATGATGATGATGATGATGATGATGATGATGATGATGATGATGATGAATGAAATGATGATGATGTGATGATGATGATAATAACTAGGCAGCGTCGTGCTTTCTCTGTGGTCGGCACCTCCCTCCATCTGGAATCAACTCCCATTGCAGATACGCCTGTTGCCTAAGAATAGTTCGGTTCCTTTTTATAAGTTACTTAAGTCCAGTTTATATTGCCGTGGTTGGGCTGGAAGCGCTACTGAGTAGGTAACTTGAGGGGGCGCTATATTAAATTTTTTGAATGAATGAATGATGATGAATGATGATGACGACGACGACGATGATGACGATGTTTCCTGCATCACAAGAGGTTGAACTATAAGAGTCAGATAAAAGTAAGGTTAGGTAAAGTAAGGTTAGATAATCTCTCTTTCATTGGTTCTGGCACTAAAGGCTGAATCACAAATTACATCACAAAGCTGTCAAGAATTAACTAGAGGCGTCACACAAGTCTTTGGATATCAATCTACCAGGTATACCAACCTACCTATACCAACACACTTGGTAACATATACAAACATACAAACAAATATGGGTTCGAGCCTCCACTCATGCGATCTCTGTGTAGGACATTGAGCAAGTACTTCACAAACAGCACTATCGATGTTCTGTCATATGGTCACAAGTGCACTTCTGAACTGGAAGGAGGGCAATACGCAGTGCAGTTGTATATACATGCAAATACACATACATACAAACATATATACAAGCATACATACATACATAAATGATGTACATACATACATACCTACATACACGCATGTATGCATGCATACATGCATACCCACACAAATACTGTACATACATATGTACATACTGTACATTTATACATACATACATACACAGTTACATACTGTACATACATACATTACATACATCCTGTACATACATACATCCTACACATATGTACATACATGCACACATATATACATACGTACGTGCGTACATACATGCATACATACGTACGTACATACATACATGCAGACATACATATTGTACATACATACATGCATACATTACATACATACATATGTACATACATACATACATACGTACATGCATACACACTGTACATACAACGGCCGTCAGACTGATGTCATTAGAGGGTATTTTCTGTTCCAATGCCAACACCTGCGTCAGTCATTTTCGCTGATCTCCGGGGAAAATCCATCAGGTGTTGATACGGAGTTTATTACCGGATGTCTGTCATTCGCTGATCTCATCGGATTTTACGATCCGTAAGGGAAACGTTGGTCCCACTCCATCCCTAGGAATCGCAACACAGGGTGCAGGATCACGTCCCCACAGGGAAGAGGTCATATCGATCACGTCTCTACAGGGAAGAGGTCATATCGTCTTGTTTCAATGCTGATTAACACAAGGATCGATAACAACCACGATGATATCCTGTTATCAAGTCAGGATATCAAACATCTGATAAGGAACTCTTGGATATCTTGCCTATCCATCGAGGCTTTTGGAACAGATCAAGATTTTCAACAGCTGCTGTTACACGGTCACCAGGGATTACAATGTCAGCAGCCACGAGTTAAAGCGATCAAAATCAAAAGTAACACTGGTACTGGTAGCAGTCCATTCCTTTATTTTCTTTTGTTATTCTCTTCTTCCTGCAATTTGTTATTTTGATAGCTAGTTAACTAGCAATGATTAATAGGAACATCAACTAGGCTAAATTTATTTAATGGGCTACTTGTAATAAGCTTGTTTGATCTATGATTTAGTATTGCCATAGCATCATCTACTTGGTAAATAGGGGCCTTTCCTAGCAGGACCCTGGTCCTTTTAGGGCCTCCTATTGACCCACCTTCTGTTTGGTATAGTCTTATCGTCTCCATCTACACCTTATTACCTCAAACCTTTCACATTATAGGGGCTGTTTAATTATACTGTCATATATTTCTTTGTGGATCAATAAAAGCATCAGTATCAGTAACAGTCAAATGTAATACTTAGAGTGAAAAGTTACGCTTACAGCAGTCAAGTTACATCAATAACAGTCCCAAGTTGTACCGATAACTGTCACACATTACAAATTACAATTATGCTGATGCTGTTTTTGTAACTTAGGCACTGTTTTCAGTTCTACCATGCACAATGACCATGTAAAATGGTATTTGTAAGTCGTCATATATGTTCATTCGTGACATACGCATAATTAATAATTAATAAATAAAAGTCGAGTTACAGTTGTAACAGTGATAACATACAAGAAAAATAGGGATACGGAAATTTCGCCCCCGGAAGAATCGCCCCCGGAAGATTCGCCCCCGACATTTCGCCCCCGGGAAGATTCACCCCCCCGGAAGTTTCGCCTCCGGGAGCCATGATGAAAATGTAACTAAGACTAGGAGCTGGATTAGCGATGAAAATGTAACTAGAAGACCAGAAGTGGGATCTATGATGAAAATGTAACTAAGATTAGAAGCTGGATTGACGGGGGCGAAACTTCCGGGGTGTGAAATGTCGGGGGCGAAAATCGGGGGGCGAAAAGTCTTAGAACCGAAAAATAGGTATCCCCATCACACAGTTCTTTTAAGCTCTACATCTAGTGTTGTGAGGAGGAAAAATTGTCCGGAAAATTTCATATTTTTCCGGAAAATTTCGGAAAATTTCCAGTGTATTTTTTATGAAAATTTTCCATATTTTTCCATCAGCATAATATTACTAAATAAGAATTTAAATGCATCATAATGTTTAAACATCACTTTCTCTAAGCTATCTTTATGTAGTTATAACTGATGTTTATTCAATAGCTGGCACTTTTAGTGCTTCCTGTTCACTGTGTTCAGTGTTCACAAGGCTCAACCAAAGCTCGAGGGTACGTACCATACGTATTCTATTTTTTGATAGGTACGTACGTATTTTAACGTACCCTATTTTAGGGTACGTAAACAATACAAAAATACGTTAACCACGTCATTGCTCATTATCCAATCAAATAATTGTTTTTCGCATTTTTCAACACTTTCACGTGCGTCCATTCCTTCCCACGTTCTCTGGGCATCGCTGAATCGCTGACTGATGCGTATAAAGATATATATACTACAACTTTTGAGTTACAGAAATTTGCAAACCAGTGACGTGTACTTAGCTCTCCTCAGAATGAAAGTACAATTTGCATTAAATTAATTATAACCGAAGAATTTATCGAATTAAATTTACTGCTACGCTACCGGAAGTACCGGTTTCAATGACTCATACTGTTGACGTCAGATTATACGTAGCAATGGGTCGCCGAGTAAACCATAAATAAAATTTTTGTGTATGATACGTACCATACGCGTATTGTATTTTTTGAAAGGTACGTACGTATTTTAACGTATTCTATTTTAGGGTACGCGTACCCTCGAGCTTTGGGCTCAACATTCAACAACGATAATACATTAATTAATTGCAATTAAACTTCACTGTTAATTTAGAGAAAATATTTTTTTATGATTTAGTCTCCTTAATATTTTTTAGTTATGAAAATTATTAGAAAAACAGCAATTGGAGATTTTCCGAAAAATATTTTTCCGGAAAAGCTACATCTCTATCTACATCTATAAATATCCCCCATGCATCCACACATTCACATACACAGACAAGAGTTGTTATAACAGATATCCATCCATCGTAGTTCAAATGATAAATCGATTTGCATCCTGAATACGTCATCTGATAAGAAGAAAGATAATCTGGTGGGAGAAATCATTCATCACTTTTGATGATAAGGCTTCCTCAGACAGCAAATGAAACTCGTCATGCTCAAACTGGGAACAACAGGAGCACGAAGTGAGCACAGTCGGAGCACAATGTCAGCACAGCAGGTGCACAATGTCAGCACAGCTGGATCACAATGTCAGCACATTAGGAACACAATGTGAGCACAGCAGGAGCACAATGTCACCACAGCTGGACCACAATGTCAGCACAGCAGAAGCACAATGTGAGCACAGTGGGACCACAATGTGAGTACAGTACGACCACAATGTGAGCACAGCAGGATCACAACATGAGCAACGCGGGAGTACAATGCGAGCACAATGGCAGCACAATGTGAGCACAGTAGGAGCACAACATTAGCACAGTCAGAGCACAATATTAGCAGTCGGAGCACAACGAGAGCACAGTCATAGCACAAACGAAAATGATACATTTGAAGTGCTCGAAACATTGATCTGGAAACAATCATAGTTCATGCACTACTTACTGCCTGAGAAATTAATTATCAGTATCACATAACCAGATCACGGAACTTCTAGATCGCTGTTGTAAGAACCCCCATCGTGAAACAGGTACTATCCTATTAATATTCAGACATCCAACCACATGCGGGACGAGCAGTACTAGTTGCCCATGAGAAGATGCATGGGTTTACGATCCTTATGCTGATGCATAGCTGCCTGGTCGGCTGTGATCCATCCTATCTTAGAGAGCCATGTATTGCCCCTTCATCCTTCCTTGGTTGCAGATCTCTCTTTCTGCAAGGGTATTCTCGTTGTTCCCCCATCATCTACTTCCAAAGTGCAACATGGAAGCTTTGCAGTGGTTGGCCCCTCATTTTGGAACTGGCTTCCATGCAACCTGCAACATGAGCTACTTCTACTTTCTATGCCTCTATTTCGCAAGCGGTAAAAGACCATTCTGCTCGATCGCGGTCTTATGATTTATATTCCAGTCAGGAACACCTCTGATGAGTTTTCTCATACAGGCGCTATATAAATTAGCACTTACAATTACAATTACGACATTAGCACACAACAGCAACTACTCTTTCAACGCAAATGTCTGGCAATGTCAGACATTATCGTGGCCAGAACCCCTCAGTTTGTGTTACTGAAAGGTAAAAGACATCTATCATAATCAACTTTGTCTGAAAATACAGAGCAATGCCTGTGCAACATTATCATGCAGCCAGTGTGGCTTCTAATGGTAGCCAGACAAAAGTGTTGGTTGTAGTCACAGTCAGTCATTAGTTATTAGATAGTGTGGCTTCTTATACTATCCAGACAAAATAATCTGGCTGTACCTATAGTGGCTATGCTGTGTTACTACAGTGTGGCTTCTTACAGAAGTCTCGCTTTAGCCACACCTGAGCCTTACTACACAGCCAGTGTGGCTACTTATGATCGTTGAACAAGTGTCTAGCTGTAGCCACAATGGATGTATCTTATTAACAGACAGCCAGTGTGGCCTTTTATTGTATCCAGACATAAGTATCTGACTATAACCACAGTAGCTGTTGCACCTTATGACCAGACAGTATTAGGTTCAAAGTTGTGGCAAAATTAATGTCTGTTGTTCCGAGACATTAAATTTATGAGTGCTGTGTACAACAAAAACAAACACAATCGAGCAGATGATACACAGATTCCTATAAGCTGAGGAAGCCTTAGTAGCTCCAAATCCCAAGTTCATCCAGTGCTTTACACCTGAGAACCCATCATACAGCCATCCTATTCGCATTAGTCATTACAGTCACGTCCGTGTTTGATGGCTAGAATTAATGCTAATACCTGGTCAATTCCGAATCCATACAGCGGAACTGTTTTGAAAGCACACCCTCTTTATTGCACGCTTCGTTTGAAAGGGAGTTAATATCCCAGAAAACGACCTTATTATGACCAAACCTCGATGTGCTGTGTATTACTGGTCAATGTGCTATGCACTAGTGATTAATGTGCTATGCACTAGTGGTTAATGTGCTATATACTACTCGTTAAAGTGCTACACAATATTAGTTAATGTGCTGTGTACTACTGGTATCTAACATAAGACCTTACCTTAGTTTTCTTACCTGATTACCTTAGTTTGTTTCCTTACCTTTGTCTACCTTGCTTTACTTTTCTTTAAGTGCTTCAAGTTTCTTTATTCGCCAAATACTACTGGTTAATGTGCTAAATACTACTGGTTAATGTGCTACACACTACTGGTTATTGTAGACCATGACTGGCGCCGTGTGACTGCCGCTTAAACAGTTATATTCGACTCCTGTAAAACTGTTATCATGTGCTTCTACTGTATACATGTATGTAAGGCGCCCTGCGTGGCTGCCGTTTCTAATATATGTATGTTCACTGTACAGCGCAGTGCGGTTAGCAGGCGCTTAAATAAAGAAAAGATAATAATTACTATTATTATTATTTGCTATTTAACGACACTGTGTCACAATAAAGATAATTAGTGTCGCCATCCTCTTGTACCCGGGCTTTGGACTGGCACCACCAGAATGCGGGCATGCAGTGGCAGAGTTACAAGAGCAGTTACGAGAACAAACAACCGCAACGCTTAAAAGCTTAAAAAACTGAAGAGCGAAAGATAAAGACTCACGAGTTGAGTGTTCCAGACGTCATAAGTTCTGTAATGAGCACCGTGACTCTCTTGTCAAGTTTCGGAGGCTCCTCGAAATAGTCGAAGAATCGAACAATGTTGGGATGTTGCAGAGTCTTCAGCATATCTGCTTCCTCTTTGAAGCGTTGTTGCTCCCTCTTCTGCCACTTCCGATGCTTCGAAACAAAACACGCAACGGACCGTAAGTACTCATCAAGTAGGTAGGGTAACACTTGAGAAGAAAAGGTCCCGAGTAAAGTATGGTCAGACAATGTAAGCATCAAGTACATGTACGTAGGGTAAAAACTGTGAAGAAAAGGTCAAGAATAAAATGTGGTAAGACCAGGTAAAACGGTAAAGGTAAGGTAGTGAAAAAGTTGTTTGTGGTTAGACAAGCAATGGCAAGGAGTTAAAGAAAAGTAAGGCAAGGTAGACAAAGGTAGGGAAACAAACTAAGGTAAGGTCAGGTAAGGTAACAAGGAAACAAAATACCGTCAGATCAGGTAAGGAAACAAACACAGGCAAGATAACATCTCTTCCTTACAACATGCCACAATAACCACATCAGTCCACTCGGAAATGCAATGGAGTTGGAGTTGAAGGCTATTTGACTGAAAGCTAGAGTGCCAACAAAACACACAAATAGTCAAACAATGAATCCTTGAGTTAGTGTAAAGTAATGTCAATAAGGTAATGTAACCTGTGTAACATCCATTCATACATACATTACTAGATTCATATATACATAAATTCATTAATTCATTCATTCATTCATATATACATTCATCCATGCACACAAATATTCATTCATTCATATATTCATGCAATTAATCATGCATACATGCATTCATTTCATTCATTCATTCATACATTCACGTGTACATTCATACGTACATTCATTCATGCATTCACTCATACATACATTCATTCATGCGTACATACACATACATTTCATTCATTCATACATTCATACGATGGACCATTCTGCAGTTTCTTTTAAAAGTCAGAAGAAAGGCGAGCCACAGCCTACGCACCAGATATAAAGATGCGTGGTTTACGATAAGCTGAACATGTAAGATGGGCTGTCTCTTCTACTCGTAAAATTTTACTACATTTTAACCAAACGACCTATCTGTGTTCCATTCTCACCCCACATACAAATAGAAACTGCACTCCAATAATGGAAACTGTGACTCTTGCTGTGCCCCACACCTCAACAGTGATGGGCTGCCGGGCTATCTCTTGTGGATGGTACAAAGCTTTTGGAATTCGCCCTCCAGTTCAGATCATTTGGTCAATTCTTTGACGTCATTCAGTCTAAGCTCAGAATGCTGAGAATGAATTAATGAATGTATGAATGTCTGTATGAAAGCAAGGTATGAATGAATGAATGTATGAATGAATGACTGTATGAATAAATGCATGAATAAATGTACGCACGAATGTATGACTGCAAGTATGTATGAATAAATGCATGTACGAATGAATGTATGAATAAATGTATGCATGAGCGAATGTATGAATGAATGTAAAATGAATGTATGAAAGTAACTATGTATGAATGAATGTATGTATGTATGAATGAATGAATAAATGCATCAATGAATGAAAGTATGCATGAATGTATGAATGCGAGTATGTATGACTGAATGTATCTATGAATTAATGAATAAATGTATGAATGAATGTATGTATGAATGAATGAATGGAAAGTGTATGTAGGAATGTATGAATGAATGTATTTATGATGGTGATGATGATAACGACAATTTATATGACGCCGTAACACGGCCGTACCGCTACAAGGGCGCCTCACAACTCCTACCGGGCAGGATGGGTTTTATTTATGAATGCATGAATGAATGTGTGTATGTACGAATGCATAAAGAATGAATAAAAATGATTGAATTAAATGAAATGAATGGAAATGAATGAACGAACGAATCGTCCTGCTCATCGAGTCCCAAGGACATCCCAGCCGTATAACAAACAGACATCCCCATCACAGACTCCCGCTCCCATCAACAGGTGGGCCGGAGAAGATATTGACACCGCTGTCGTCTGCTAATAACAATTCATATGGCGCCAGAGATCCTTGCAGGAGACCTGGCCACCCACAGGAAGCAGATTTACAGCAGCTACCAGGAAAGCCCGTCCTACGTGTGCGCCGACAGAAATCTAATTCGGGCGGAGTTCTCAGGAAATGCCAGACAGATCGATACCTCCCTCGTCTCCCTTGCAACTCAAGTTTTAAAGCAGACGCCTCTTCAGCTCCTCCCCTTGTCTGTCTGTCTGTCTGTATGTCTCTCTCCCCGCCCATCCGTCCTTCTCTTCGCCTCTTTGTACATTTGTCTATCCCTCAGTCCTTCTGTTCTGTCCCAAACGTATGTCCCGCTCTCCCTCCGCCTGTCTGTCTGTCTGTGTCTGTCTGTCCCTCTCTCTCTCCACCCATCCTTCCTTCTCTTTGCCTCTCCGTCCATTTGTATAACCCTCAGTCCTTCTGTTCGGTCCCCAGCGTATGTCCCGCTCTCCCTCCGCCTGTCTGTCCCTTCGCCCGTCTGTTCCTCCTTCTATCCCTGCGTTTCTACGTGCGCCAGACCCTCCCTCCGTCCGTCCGTCCCTCTGTCCTCTTCTTCATCCTTCTGTCTACCCGTTTGTTCGTCCCTCCGTTTGTCAGTCTATATCGGTCCGTCTCTTCGTCCCATTGTCCGTTCTTTTATCTATACGTCCGTCCGTCCGTCCGTCCGTCCTTCCGTCCGTCCGTCCGTCCGTCTAGCCGGTCGGCCTGGCCAACGGTGCGCCGACGACCATCCCAGGTGAAATCAATATGTTACGCCATCAACGATCCCTCTAACAGCCGCACGGACTGCAGCGTACGGCGGCGTAATATCATCGCGAGACGCATTACTCACGGCCGGTCTATACACGACCAAAGGAAAACACCGACCGACAAGCACGGCCGACCGCTCGGCCGATGGGTCGCACGGGCAGGTCTCGAAACACAAAACCGGGGTAATCAAGGCAAAAAGGAAAATGAAATTGTCGGAAACTGGTGGGGATGGGGGGGGTGTGGGGGTGAGGGTTGGATCGAGTTGAATGACAATTAACCGTTCGATAACGACCGAAAAAATCGTTCAAGTGAGAAAAGGCCGTCAAGCGAGAAATCCATATATTCCGCCGCACTATATGCTATCAGCTGTTCGAAAGTACTGTTTCCAGTGGGTGTTATTGACAGAAGAGGATTTTAATTAATTAATCAATTAATTAGCTGACGACAGCAGCAACTCGACGAACTTTCCCAGTCGGTTATACGTGGCTTTACAAAATACGATCAGTTTCACACAAAATGCTTTTGTTAATCAAGATAAAGCCGCTATAGAAACCAAGGAACCGGAAGTTGCATCCCGGAATGTTATCATTATTACTGCATTTGATTTTGGCCTCCTTTCAAAGTTCAGAGGTTAACACACGACCATACGACAGTCGATCGATGGCGCTGAGCAGCTGTGCGTCAAGGACAAGCTCAAGGTCCTTTCAAAGTGACCACCTGAGTGGAGGAGGTTCGAACCCGTACTCTCCGCGTTACAGGCGGACCTCTATCCGTTCGGCTACCGCACCCCACATTATTACTATTACTATTATTCTTCAGATATTTCTATCGCGCCAATTTATGAATTCGATTAATTTTTTTAATCGGCACCAGCCTCACAGTAATCTGCCACTGTGCCATCTACTTAATAATTTATAACAGCAATTCCATGGAACTCCGCCACTGCCCGTACTCTGGTAGTGCCAGTCCCAAGCAAATGGACAAAGGAGGAGGGAGACGCTAATCATCCTTGTTTTAACACATCATCCTTAAACAGTAACCAACCAATAAAAACATCTATTTAACTCCGCCACAGTCCACACTCTGGTAGTGCCAGTCCCAAGCCATGATAAAGGAGGAGGGCGACGCTAATCATCTTTGCAATGACACAACATTGTTAAACAGCAACTAACCAACCATTACATTGCTGTGTCATAGCAAAGATGATACAGATGACAAAGATGACACAGATGACAAAGATGCCACAGATCATAGATGATACAAACGAGTCACGACAGAGATGACACAGATGAAAGATGACACAGATGACAGAGATTAAAGAGATGACACAGATGACAAAGACGACACAGATGACTAAGATTACAGATGACAGAGATGGCAAAGATGACACAGATGACAAAGACGACACAGATGACATGAGGCACAATGCATAGCGCATTATGATAACGTCGCCATGCAAGTCAAAGCAGCTGAACTCGCAGAACAGTGTTCTAATAAGAAAAAGTCTTTCAAAGCGGCTTACCTCAAGTTCACACCACGCGACATGGACCCCGGTCTCCGTGTCGAGGCCCTTGAAGACCGTCTTAAAAGACCCTCGACCGATGCTCACGTCGAACTTAAGAAACCGTCCGTTCGGAGAAGTGGCAATAGTCTCCTCCTTTTCGTCTTCCTTGTCCTTCTTTGGATCACAACGATCCACCTCGTCCTTGTCCTCGAGTTCCTTCGATCGGTTGTCCTGTTCCTCGTCGCTGTCCTCGTTCGGAGGAAACGGATCTGATCGATCCACGCATGTCACTTCGATCGATCGACAGAGACCTTCATGCGTCTCTGCCCTGCACCTTTCGCTACCCTGACCCTCTAAACAAATCCCCGCTGGTAAAACCAGCTGATCCACTATGCAGTTGTGACTATCCGTATACAAGAGAACCTTCTCGCGCGCGGATTCCGTCGACGGAAACTCCGGAACGTCTGCGACTTTGCAGGTGTCCTTGGATTTCGTCGACGGCGGTTGTGATAATTTTCCACAGTCTTCGGATATGGAATCAAATGAATGTTTGCTATCATTGTTGTGTTTAGATGTTTTGCGTGAAAGATTTGAGCACAGATCTGAATCGAACGGAGATTCACACTCGTTGGAGATCCTTTCCGGGACAGAAACGGACGCGTTCAGTCCCTTGACGTCTCCGTCGACGGCGACGGAATCCAGATCTCCGTCTTCCTCCAGCGGAGCAACCTTTTCCAAGGACTTGCTCCACTGACAACGAACGTCACTGTCGGTTTCAAGACTAGGCAACCTGGTTGTCGACCCGTCCAAAACCAAAGCGGATCGGGTCATCGTTACGTCGGGACTTCCTCGCTTCCTACCGTCGATGGTCCACGAGCTTTTCACTCTTGCAATCGGACCGGGACGGTTCGGACTCCGGGTCCGCTTTTCGGTAGAAAGCGGCGAGACGGCCTTGGAGAGTTTGACGAGATCCTGCTGCTGCTTCCCATCGCAGTCGAGCTTCTGCGACAGCTGCTGTTGTTTGGGGCTGCTGCTGAAGCTTCGCTTGATGTTCTTCTTCGCAACAGGACTAAGGCTCTTCGACGACTTCGAACTCAGGAGATGTTCGCGAAACGAGATGTGCGACGCGTCTTTTAGCTTCACGGTCGCTTTCGGAGAACTTCCGTTGCCCGGAGCGTTGTTGCACGGTTCCCTCTGCGCCAAGCAGCTGGTGCTTAGCTGCAGGGTCTGCTGTTTCTGAAGCCTTGGTTTAGACATGCTTGCCAGATGATACCATCATCGCCTAACGATTGGCAAATGACTTGGCAGAACTCCGTCGCGAAATTTACACCATCAGATAACAATCCTGAAATTTAAAGCAACATGTCAACCGTTAACTCTATAGCGATTTTCATCGCTTAAATCATAAAATCTCGTCATTTTCCAGCCAAGACATAACTGTAATGGCAGCACTACATTTCTATAGCTCAGTGCTGTCCAACTTTTTTGACACCGCGGGCCACTGAAACAATTATTCTTGAAGCCAAAGGCCGCACCAGTAAACTTAAAAGCAACGACTAAAATTTACTGAAAATTACTAACTGTATTAAAATTTATTAGGACAATAATTATGTAATAATCAGTGAATAATAGCATGTATGCATGCTATGATTTATCATAGTTCAGCACCAAAAAGTATATCAATAAACGTTCCAGCACGTTATTAGAGAGATATTTGGATTTGAAATTTGAATTGTGCTTGCAGTTTTTATTAGCGGTTGGTATTCAGCTCGGGCGGGCCATTTAAAATCAGCCCGCTATAGCTTATAATAACATTCCTATAGCTATTACAGCATAGCATTTCTATAGCCTATGTAGGTGACTAATGCATGCGGTTCTGAAACGCAGATGTTGTGATCAGTTCTTTCATTCAATCATTCATACCTACATTCATACATTCATGCATATATTCATACATATATGTATGTACAATTACACCAGATACGTCTTTTAAATAGCTAACCGCGTCCAAAAACCGACACAATGGGCACTCTACATTGTTTTTCTAGAAGTCCACGCCCTTAGGCTTCCATGGTGTTACAGCGGTTCCCCCATTTCTGGATAGGAAACGCCAAAGAATTAAAAACAACATCCAAGAACTGTGTAGGAGGGATGAGGCATGGACTTCTGTATATTAACCTAGATATACTGAAGTCTATGGTTGAGGCGCACCTAGTATATTGTAAGGAGCGCGGGTAAGAATCTGGCACCACAAGGTCAGGCCTATTATGCAGAGGCGCGTTTACGTATAGGCGCAGTAGGCGCGCGCCTAGGGCCCCCAAATTTTGAAGGGCCCCCAAACGAAGGAAAATATTTTTTTCAATTATAAATTTTCCAGTATACAATTTGTGATGAATTTATCACAATAATGGGGACACTCTGAGAGCTCAATTTATTCAAGAAGTAAAAATGGCCACGTATTTCGCATTGATTGTTAATTCAACACCTGATCTTAGTTTTTTTATATACTAAAATCATTAAATCAAATAACTTAACATTCCTTGAAAATAGCTTTTATAACTAATTATAATTACAGTGACTGCGTCAATAACACTCACAAAAACGGCTTCAAGTTCAACTTCGTGGGTATTTGCACAGCAACACATGATAGACTAAGCACCGCCATGGTCTTAGACTCTCAGTCTACAAGTTCAGAAGGGCCCCAAATATGTTTGCGCACAGGGCCCCGTTTTCTGTAAATGCGCCTCTGCTACAAGGATGAGGACTGATGGGCTTGTGGCATTTCCCGGCTAAGATTCTTCCGTAGCTAGCTGTGTGCCAGACTTCCCTTCGTCCAACTGGAAGCAGACCCATCTCCAATGGAGAAGAGTCTGTCTAATGGGATAAGAAGAGAGCCCAAAGAACAGGACCCAATGAACAGGAAGGTGCTACGACACCTCCACGTCAACCCAAGTATTAATACTCTACCGACAAAGTTAAAAATGCTCTTCCACTTACGGGCCACTATAATTTGTGGTAAGCACACGGCGCGCTGGCTGCAAGTAATTTTCCTCAGCGCCTCGAACGAAAATACAAATGCTTTATTTATATTCTTAGAAAAGCCGAAAAACAGGTACTAAAAGGTCACTCGAACTTACAGTACTAAATTTCCTTCCACGTTAACTGTAACAAGGTCATTTAGTTAACTGTGAAACCTGGGCTTCTTTGCCAAATTTCTAAAAGTGGTCGTATAAGACAAAAAACATTAATTTAAAAGTGGTCATGCGGGCCGCCAAAGAGCAGCTCTCGGGCCACATGTGGCCAACGGGCTCGTCATCCCTGGAATAACTGAATGTATAACTGAATGAATGAATAACTGAATGAATGAATGACTGAATGAATGAATAACTGAATGAATGAATAACTGAATGAATAACTGAAAGATTGAATACCTGAATCATTGAATAACTGAATGAATGAATTTACTGAATGAATAACTGAGTGAAAGAATAACTGAACAAATGAATAACTGAATGAATGAATTTACTGAATGAATAACTGAGTGAAAGAATAACTGAACAAATGAATAACTGAATGAATGAATAATTGAACGAATGAGTAACTGAATGAATGATTGAATGAATAATTGAATGAATGAATAATTGAATGGAGTAATAATTTAATGAATGAATGAATAACTGAAAGAATGAATACCTGAATGATTGAGTAACTGAATGAATGAATACCTGAATGAATACCTGAATGGACGAATAACTGAATGGATGAATAACTGAATGGATGAATAACTGAATGAATAACTGAATGGACGAATAACTGAATGAATAACTGAATGAATTAATAACTGAATGGATGATTAACTGAATGGATGAATAACTGAATGAACAAACGAATGTGTCCTTCCTCATCAGACCCGTTCTCATGACAACAGTCCAATTAACAACAACAAAAACAACCTACAACAACTGCATCCAAATGACTGACACGCGTCAAGACAAGACTTTGAGCAGGAACGGAATTCTCCATTCTCCGTGGCAACGACATTGCCTCAACCTATCTCCATTATTCTCCGTTTCTCCATGATTTACTGGCCAAGACCTCCTAAACTCCACCGACATCGACAAAAGGCCATTCTAATATTTCGATTCTCAACAGTGCACATTCGAGATACCAATCTTGTACATCGCCCGAGATGCCTCGCATTATGACCGCACAATAAAATTCTCCTTTTCCGGGCCATACTCCCAAAGAAAACTGTTCTATATGCTAACTAGTTTGACTCATAATTTGATCTTTATATTACATGTAGAGTGTAAACCATCGAAATTTAAACCGCAGACAAAGATAGAGTAGCTTGACTCAGAGTGCTACATTTTCAAAATCGTTATAATATAATAATAATAATAATAATAATAATAATAATAATAATAATAATAATAATAATAAAATAATAATTTCATAGCCTGAGGGAACAGAACTACCTCGAATGCTTAAAATAATAATAATAATAAAATAATACTAACAATTTAATAATAATAATAATAATAATAATAATAAAATAATAATAACACTAATAATAATAAAAATAATAATAATAACATCTTTAGCTATATATACATATATATATATATATATATAATATTATTATTACAGTACCTCAGATTCACATTTCTATGTGACTATGCACCTGTTAAAAATGTTTGTTAACAATACAATATAATGGAAGCCACACCAAGAACAACCTTAATATCTGCACTTTTGTGGCGAATTCACAAATCTGCGCGACAGAAATATCCGGTTAACAATACAAATGTATGCATGTATCCAGATATTTACCATAGTGCCTTTCAGGTCCTCACAAAAGTGCTGCCTGTGCCAGTCTATATGTAAACTTGAATCAACCATCAGTTGAAGCTTTTATACATCACAATAAAAGGCGCCATAGAGGTCATTAACTTAGATTAATTAGGGTTCCTTGTGAAATCAACATTGGCGTGACTAGGAATCAAGATCCTTTACGTCGGGCGCCCGTCTTAATTTAATCAACCATCTTCAAAAGGGTTGTTTTTACGTAAACACCTCCACTGGCTGTTTCCCTGGACCTGGGTTGGGATATCTCCAACGGGACTGACCTGGAAAATTCTCCACAGAATGGAGATAAATCCTTCGATTGCTGCGCTTTGATGTGCTACGTAAACTTGTTTACCGGCTTCCGAATATATGAGCACACTTGTCCGTTCAATGATCTCCAACGTATCAGGACACGGCATCACAGATCAAAGCCATGAAAAAGTTGCTGACATCTATCTATCTGGTCGATATAAGCTACCTGCTGTGATTTAGCCAAATTTGAGATGCCTTGATAAAAAAAACATACAAACAAACACGTGGGCGTCCACGGGAATTTTTGTATGGGGGACAAAATGTTTTTGGGGGAGCAAAATACCGTTTTTTTTATTATTATTATTATTATTCCGGATATTTCTATAGCGCCTCTCGAAGTCAACTACTACTCAGAGGCGCTCCCGACTACAGCATTTGATACTGTGCCGGAATTTTCACGCCGAAGCGCCACGAGCAATTGCGAGTGAAGGACTTGCCCAAGGTCCGTACGCAGCGGCTAGAGTGGGATTCGAACCTGCAACCCTCCGGTCACAAGGCGCCGAACTTACCACTGAGCCACCACGACCCATAGAATAGCTAGCTATTCATGAACACAGAACACGTGACAACTTTAAAAATAAACAATGATCAAGAACTTTACCTAAATAATTGTTTTTCGCATTGAAAATCGTGTTGGGACTGTTGCAATAATCATAATAATCAAAAGATTTAATTTTTTAATATATGCAAAATCCAGGGCCCCCTTCCAGACTCCCATGTGCATACTTTTAAACATTCATACATAATATACATAAATATTATACATACATAAATAGCTACATACATACAATCAAACACACATACATGCACACATGTGGATCATATATTAGTACACACATAAATGCATACAAATACACACACACACAAACAACCATATCCAGAAATGGTAGAACTTGAACTGTTAGAACCTAGTTCTGGTTTTGCAAAACCGCTACAACCAGGACTTGTACAATGGCTACGAACAGAACTGCTATAACCACAACTGGTAGAGCCACAACTGGTATAAGTTGTAGAACCACAACTGATAGAATCACAACTGGTAGAACCACAACTGGTAAAACAGCAAGATTAACAACTATCAGAACTGCCACGACTATATCTCAAAGAAACTGCTAGAACTTTTACAAACACAACTGGGAAAAGAAATGCTGAGGCGATCTGTCTAAAACAGAATGAAGCTGACAACTGCTGTAAATCACTTTAGTGGCTCTTTTGCCAGAGGAGTTTGCCAGCCAAAGGCGCCTTGACGGCAGATGGCAGTAGATGTCAGTGACGTCCGTCACGTGGTAAAAGATCAAACAGCCAGACGGATCCGGATGAACCTCTGGCAATTCCCACTTGAACGTCTGCTCTATATGAACCCTCACCAGAGTTACAACCATTTTCTGATCAATTCTACGAACTCAGCAAGACGCCACCTCTACCCTCTCAGCACAGGTCTTCAATTTAAAACTGGAAACACTTATTTTCACAATCCTACTCTGATTCCATCTCTCTCTTTATCTCTCTCAATGTTGCAATTCTAAGCAACAACCACTATAGCCGACTGACTGTCTGCCTGCTTGACACTCTGGATCTTGACCTGGAACCGATTTCGACTTTTACCTGCCTGTCATTTCTCTTTTGACAGAGCACCCCAGCAAATCAGCTGGTTCCCACAACTTCACTTTCCTGGGCACTGCAGAAATCTTGAATAAATTTTTTTTTAAATAATGTTAATCATTTCAACACCCAAACGTTCACAGTTTGGTAGGAGGTCGAAAAGGCAGTTGCAAAAAAGGATGATACTATAGTATCCACCAGTAAACGCTGCATCTAAGGTTCGAATCATAATGCATTGGCTAGACGGATCCGGATGAACCTCTGGCAATTCCCACTTGAACGTCTGCTCTATATGAACCCTCACCAGAGTTACAACCATTTTCTGATCAATTCTACGAACTCAGCAAGACGCCACCTCTACCCTCTCAGCACAGGTCTTCAATTTAAAACTGGAAACACTTATTTTCACAATCCTACTCTGATTCCATCTCTCTCTTTATCTCTCTCAATGTTGCAATTCTAAGCAACAACCACCATAGCCGACTGACTGTCTGCCTGCTTGACACTCTGGATCTTGACCTGGAACCGATTTCGACTTTTACCTGCCTGTCATTTCTCTTTTGACAGAGCACCCCAGCAAATCAGCTGGTTCCCACAACTTCACTTTCCTGGGCACTGCAGAAATCTTGAATAAATTTTTTTTTAAATAATGTTAATCATTTCAACACCCAAACGTTCACAGTTTGGTAGGAGGTCGAAAAGGCAGTTGCAAAAAAGGATGATACTATAGTATCCACCAGTAAACGCTGCATCTAAGGTTCGAATCATAATGCATTGGCTAAACCTTGGAGTACTCTTCTGTTCTGGATTTGAACCCCTTCCTTTCCGTTGACAATCCAGTATATTAACCACCACAAATGAAGAAGAAGAGCAGTCCTTAAGCTAGCCCTGAGGCAGCCATGGCATGAAGTTTTAAAGACTTCATTTTCTTTGCCTCAGTATATCAGGGCGGGTGGCCAGTCCTCTCCCTCGCCGTCTCATCTTCCCACCGACAGTGTACGGTCAGTGTACTCATTACAGCTGAGTTGGCTATGAGGTGCACGTGGAGCAGAAATCTCGAACCAAATTTCTGCCCAGGCGGGGATTTGAACTCCCGACCTCTCCATTGACAGTCTAGCACGCTAACCACTATAGTATCGGGGCACCGCCAAATGAAGACATCGGCATTTAATAAAAGACCAGTCTCAAAGGTTCGACTTAGCTGTCTCGGAACTAGATGAATGAACGCACTGTGGCTTTATCTGCAGCCTTGCACGGTGTCTATAGGATCCAGCAAATCCCAGGATACAAAGGCACCTGAGCTGCTTTGAAAATCCGATAAATGGAAAAAGCATCTACGCAAAGCAAAACAGGGATTAAAAGCATTCAAAAAAACTTTCTACGACCGCCCTAAGTCCACGAACGGTTTTATTTGCAGCCTCACAGGATTTTTTAGAATATTGCAACGCCCAGGATATAAAGACACCTGAGCAACTTTAAGCATCCAATAATTGGTAAAAGCATCTAAGCAGAGTAAACGAGAGATAAAAAGCATCCAAAAACTACCTACGAATTCGCCCGAATTAAAGGCGTTTTCAAGCGCACACAAAAAAACGACTAGCGGCGAGCCATACTTGGCCCATATTTACGTCTGCAGGCCTTGAGACGAGCGCGCCGTCGGCCCGCGCGGCCATTCAACCGCCGG
Source organism: Allolobophora icterica (assembly GCA_963556255.1). NCBI lineage: Eukaryota > Metazoa > Annelida > Clitellata > Crassiclitellata > Lumbricidae > Allolobophora > Allolobophora icterica. Next base: position 6,812,443 of record OY744607.1, on the reverse strand, counting down.
AGACGCTGACGTATCGCAGCCAATATTTGAATAGTCTGCAGTAGATTGTAAGCGGCTATGGAGCGCCGTTTTTGCCATAACGAATATCGATTCGCTTCTAGACGCACAATGTCTAAATCAGCCCGTCTGGCGCGCACACGACCTGGCTTGGCCGCCCTACGACCCCCCCACGGGCAATTCTTCGTCGAGTGGGCCTCTCTGCAGGAGATCGTAAAACTACTAATGTATTACTACGCGCGCAGAACTAGCGCGACGGCTTAAGTGTCCGTAATCTGGGTCACTTTAACCCTGAAGAAAAATCTCCCGCACACGCGACGTCTGATTTAGCAACAGAAGTAGGGCAGGTTGACAAGGTCACGTTGTAGGGCTCGGTAAGGGGCAGAGCCCGGCAGACGACCTGATTTTCGGCTTGTACCGCCAAATTTACGCGGACGACAAAGATAAAAGCAATTCAAAAAAGCTAGCGCGAGAGGTAGACATGCGTATGACGTGTTAGCGACTTAATTTTTCTTAGCCTCGGCATATAAGGGTGGTTATCCAGGCTGCCGTCTAATCGTCACACAGTGTGCGGTCGTTGTGCTCATTTTACAGTTAAGTACGCAAGGGGCGTAATTGGAGCAGAATTTTTAAAACAATCTACTGCCCTGGCGGAGATTTTAACCCCGATCCGGTTGACAGTCCATCACACTAAGTCGCTAACCACTCAACAATCACGCATTACACTTCAGTTATACACACGTATAATGTCTATTTATACCTTAAAATCTTTACACAAACATACTCCCCACACGATGTATTTAAATAACGCATTCGGATATTGATTTATGGATCCCCTTCAACAGTTAAGCCGTCAGCATCTGCCATTCACATGAAGACCGTTCCGTTGCGCCCTGTATCTAGTCCACTACGTCGAGAACAGCCTTGACTTCGCTACTTAGTTGAGAAGGCTGTACACTGCCAAACGAACGGTGAGAACCGTTGAAAATGTATACTGACATCAACGGTCTTTGTTGCCAAAAGATGTCGTTAAAATGTCGGATTCATTCTGCCTGAATAACCTTGGACCAACCCTCCCATTACTTGCACATCGCCCCAAGATCGTAACTTTGCCCCATAAAGTGATGGTGATCTCCTCTGCCCCTTCCCTACTGAATGATGTCACCAATTTATACAACATACACAAATAACGAAGGAACTTGAACTGCACTGCGATATTTAAGTATGCAAGAATACACCGCAATTAATTTCCGTCACTTGAACTTGCTTCAAAACCAAAATAGCGCCGTCATGTCGCAAAAATATTTCAGCACAGCGTCAACACGTGGTGGTGACTATCGCCACCACTTTTAGATTGGTGGTGATCGGACATCACCGTAACAACACGCAGATACGTCTCTGCACTGTCCTAGACCGGACTGCGATTCTTAAGCATCTCATTCTAGGGAAGAAAATGAAATTCCTTTCCGGCGCTCGTTTATCAACCTCACCCCTTTCAGAGCAAATTAAACATCCTTCTTCCTCCTCCACTGTAAATAATTACTTGGTACCTTCATCAATAACCCCAAGGCCAGGTCTTTTTAATTTAATTTAATTAAGTTATTTTGAAATACGCCAAAACAACGTAAGAAACCCGTACCTATTCAAGCAGGTATACATCATGGGCATACTCCTCTTCCTTCTGCTCATCCTCCTGCTCTTCCTCCTCCTGTTCCTCCTCATTTTGCTCCTCCTCCTCCTCAATTACCCTTGTGTCTCAACCTTTACATTATCACTTGAAAGCTAAGTGTAGGGCACCAGCTCATTCACGAGCGCTGCGTCGAGTCAAAGGGGTTGTCCAAAGAGATGCCAAATTTAATGGTGATCCAAGTCGTTACCAGAGCGACCAGACAGAGGCGCTGCTCAGGGGGGTTTCTTTTAGGTCGAGAAAGATTGGAAGACGGGTCCATTCCTTTTAAATGTTCCTAAATCCAAGTTTTTATTTACTCCCGCGCACATAACCGAATCACACCACCTGCTGATAATACAGCCCGTAAAACTTATATTACTTATATTGAGCGCTTCTGAATGGCCCTCCTGCTAGAAGCGCTTTATAAATATCCAAATACAATTACGAGGATGATCTATACCCGATAAAACGTTCATGTACACCAAAGCGCGGTTAGCAGTTGGTTCAATAAAGGATATACTTGCTTACTTACTTACTTTAAAAATGTCTGTTAAGCATCGCCGCCTCCGTCTTTCTTGGAAACTGACGGCTCGGCGGTCCTTTTTCGATTGAAACGTGGACAGACTGGGAGAAAGCGACGAAAGACGATGATTTAATGATGTCTTATCGTTTAATAAGTGTCACAACGGGACCATACGTTATTCTATATATCCCTTCCTACGTCCCTGTCGACGAATTATTCTTATTCCTCCAAACAGGCGGTTTGGTTCGAAGAAAACTCCTCTATCTCTTCTATCTCCTCAGATACACCGTGTGCCACAAATTCGTGAAGCATATGAATGTTCTCACAATTGTCACTAACGCCAAAACAACGTATTAATTTTCAGTTTTTAAATTTACTAGCTCAGTCCCTTGGGCTAGATTCAAGAGGCAGCCGTGGATTTTTCTTCGTCTCGGCATATGAGGGCGGGCGGCCAATCCTCTCCCTAGCCGTCTGACCTCCCAACGACAGTCTTAAGGGGCACAGGTGGAGCAAAATATAAAAACAAATTTCTGCCCTGACGAAGATTTGAACTCTCAACCTCTTCACCGACAGTCCTGCATGCTAACCACTACACTAAAGCACACGTCATTTGAATAACCATATAACTTATTGAGTAATTGTGTCAGAAAGAAGGCGCATTGTGAAAAATGGGCAGGAGACTGTTTTAAATGACCCGAGACTCCTGGAAACCATCAGCCAATGGCAAGTAACCTTTGACCCATGTTCACTATCGCTGGGAACATTCTGAAAGCAAACTTTCACTTTGAAACAATACAGTGCAGAACGACTAAGCCAGTGGGATAAATTTTTAAAATACACAAAACCCATCCGATTTGCAAATATTCAAAATCACATGTCAATCAAGTACATATATATATATATAAAAATTATAAACAAGAAAAAAGCTAAATATGATAATGTACAACATGTATAGAAATATATAAAATTATGACTTGTTTTGCTTGTAAATATGCAAAGGAAAATTGCAAAAAAAAACATATTGCTAGACTTTCTGAATAAGAAAGCACTTTTTTTCTGGTTACACAGTGTAGCTATCTTAAACTTCTCCTACAGGAGGAATATCATGTAGCAAAATGTTTTATCTGGGACTGGGAGGAAATGAATTTCTTCATCTACCACTCCCTCAAACAAAGACACAACCAAACACACACAGACAAAAACACACACAGACAAAGACACACACAGACAAAGACACACACAAAAGGTACACACAGAGACAAAGACACACAGACAAAGACACACACAAAAGGCACACACAGAGACAAAGACAAACAGAAAAACACACACACACATACAAAGACAAACACAGCAAAAGACACATACAGAGACAAAGATAAACAGAAAAAGACACACACAGACAAAGACACACACAAAAGGCACACACAGAGACAAAGACAAACAGAAAGACACACGCATACAAAACACACACAGCAAAAGACACACACAAAGACAGAGACAAACAGAAAAAGACACACATACAAAGACACATGCAGACAAACACACACAGAAAAATCACACACAGACAACGACACAAACAGACAAAGACACGCACAGACAGACAAACACCGATACAGACAAATACACAGACAGACAGACACACACAGAGGCATAAGTCGGAAATGATTGATGTATGTTTAATCAATTCACCAGAAGTCAAGTCAGAGACAAACTGCTCAGTCAAGCATGGCGGGAGTCCACACATCCACAGAAACCACACACCACACACTGAATGGCCAGCGTTGATTGGCTGCGGTGTTGTTTTGTTAAAAAGGTTAAAAGGCATCGACATTCTCAGACCAGAAAGGTTAGAGCAACACAATTGTTCCCAGGCCTTTATATAAACTTTCCTTAGAAGCACGAAACGCAACAGTAACTGAGAAAAGACATTCATTGTGTAGACCAGCGGTTTTAAAACGGTGGCACACGTACCACTAGTGGTACGCCAGGTGTCACTAAGTGGTACACAAAAAATTCAAAAAAATGTTTATTTTCTATGAGTTTATGCCCATCTTTCTTTGGTTAGCTATTGACTATTGAAGCCACTATTCTACGTCCACTAAGCGCTTCTTTTTCTTTAAATTTTCTATGAGTTTATGCCCATCTTTCTTTCTTTAATTGCAAGGGGACTTCGCGTTCGCCGATTTTTTACCTGGTACCACCGGTGGTACAATAAAAAATAAAGTTTGAAAACCGATGATGTAGAGTTGTAGACAGACATAGGACAGCCGTGACACTTATGAAATGACTTTAAAAAAGTCAATACTTAACAGCAGATACTTATTAGAAGGTACTTAACAGAGGATAACTACAACAGAAACTCGTTAAAATGCAGTCTTTGGAAGCAATATCAAAAACCGCCTGTAGCATAGTTAGCAAGAACAACAGGATAGCATAACTAAGGCTTAGTCCTCCGCTGGTATGCAGCCTTCCGCATATGGAGATGCGTACGGTAACGCCTAAAGCCAACAAGGGGAGCATAACGGCAAATGCGGGCGAGTGGTGGGAGGGCTCCCAAGTAGGTAATTTATTACCAGGAATGACTCCTAAGCTGCCCCTCTGTCCAGGAATTTACTGGATTTGCGGAAAGGCTCTGCTGGAGAGCCACAGGTTAAGCCTCCGTCGTGCGCGTCATTATAGAGGCGCTCTATAAATTCTGAGATTAGATAAAAACAGAGTGGGGGATGTGCTCGTAGTGCTCGTGCTGTTGACTCACAGTGTCCGATTCCACGCTGGACGACGCTTGATTTGGACCCCGGATCTGGGTCAGGTCATGTGACTCATCACGACCCGAGCTAAAAGCCAATCACTCTGGAAACACTTCCATTTCCAGTTGCACCTTTTCCCATATCACACAACAGCCGTATTTCCATGAGAGGTTCTTATAGATCTGGTGCTACACAAGTGCCGAAACACACACACACACACACACACACACACACACACACACACACACACACACACACACACACACACACACACACACACACACACACACACACACACACACACACACACACACACACACACACACACACACACACACACACACACACACACACACACACACACACACACACACACACACACACACCCAGACACGAATACAAGCATACATGCATACCGTACATACCATACAAGCCACACATACACACATGCACATTACATTCCCCACACACGCACATCATGTACGATCACAGGCATTCACGATGGATGCATCATGTCTACAGTCATGTAGTCATACACACATACACACATTTTCATGCATACATCATCATAATCATACATCATTTACATAGAACCTTTCCAGGAAACACTTCTCAAAGACACTGGAATCACACATACACAACATACATACACACATACACATACATAATTTATATACATACATACATACATACATACAAAACATACATACATACATAATTTATATACATACATACACACGAATGATACAAAAATACATTCTACATACATACATACATGCGACATACATACACACAAATGTCATACACATATATACAAGTACATGCACACTATACATACATACCTGGTACATACCATACATACATATGTTCATACATACATAGAAACATGTTACACGGCCACCAATTGGTTAGAGCGCTCGCCTTGTAATGCGGAGAGCACGGGTGTAGGCACCTCGAGCAAGTCCTTCAATCGCAATTGCTCAGCGCCATCGCTTGATGCTTGTTCACTAGATAGTGGCGCTTAATAAATACACAATTATACAATTACATACAAATGCATACATAAGCCAGATAATCACAGAAGCTCATTTACTTACAAATTAAACAAAAAAAGCCACGATATCGATACAGTTAACTGAGGTTTCAGTTACATATTGACCAACAACATGTCATCAGCTGCGTTTCAGACGTACACTACCTCCACCATTCAAGTCCACTTTCCCTCATCAATATTACTGTAAACAAGGCCTACTCTATATTTCCACAATAACACATATTCAGTTCCCCAAGTGAACTATATATAGCTCAAGAGAAATCGATTTCACACTTCATGCCAAAGGCCGCAAATTTGCTACTCAAAACCAATTAGCTCCGAAACTAATTAAGCAAAACTGAGCCGGGTTAGTACCTGGAGGTTGACTCTATGGGACACCATGCAACCTGGTGCCCACTCACTCCACCATGCTATTAGTGGTTGTATTATCTTTTTAGTAGTTAGTAAATAAGAACCAATACCAGTTGTGAGGGTAATAAAGTGTACACTCACTGGATTGCTATGATCAAGTTTCCTACAAGGTAATGTAATGTAAATATTTATAAAGCCCTCCTTACAGTATAGCTATTCAGAAGCGCTCTCAACGTGACAGGCTCATACAAAAAGAAAAGTCTTTAAGCACTGAAGTGAAGCTGGAGAAAACGCCTCAAGCATTTTGTTCCAAATCGCATAGGGAGTTCATTTCAGAGAGAAGGGCCAGCCACAGTAAACGCCCGATGTCGAGTTAATGAGGTTCAGGACCGAGGTACAAACAATTCCAATCGGTCAGCAGAACCGGGGGAGGGGCGAGAGGAGCGTCAAGAGCTTGGCTTGTTCATCAATTCAGAAAGGTATTTAAGTGCTAAGCCCAACTGGGATCTAGTGACTAGAAGGAGGAATGAAACGGGAAAGGGAGCCAGTAAAGTTCATTTTGCATTATCTGAGGTAATGTGCGAGTAACGTGGTATGCGGGCAATAAGTCTAGCAGCAGCATTTAAGACGGATTGCACAGGAGATAGCCGAACATTAGGGAGCCCAAGCAAGGTAACGTAAGCAACGGAGAGTTAACGGATGGTAAGGCAAGGTGTTGGTGCACACGCCACTCACACCAGCACACACGTGAGCAAGTAAGCATTCGAAGTGTAGCTTTCTCAAGTAAGTTTTCAATGTGTTGCTTTCTCATGTACATCTTCAGCAAGTCCTTAATAATAATAAGAATAATAACATGAACAATTTCTAGAGCACCGTAACATGACCATGCCGCTACAAGGGCCCTTCACTCGCACTTGCTTAGTGCCACTGATTTTCTGCCATATGTGCACTTCCGAAGTTTGGAAGAAGGACAACATCAAAAACGGTTGTACTGCATTGTATTGTAGTGTACAGTTACTACCATAGTATATTGTATTGTATTGTATTGTATTGTAGTGTATAGTATTACTGTGCTCAATCTTAAGCAAGAACTGGTTTTTGATTGCATCTGATGCACAGCTGTGAGCAATTTCCGAGCACGTAGGGGCATTATTATTGCACAGCTGTATCCAGCATTTCATCCAAAATGCCATTTTCTAATCCAGCCTTTCACCATTCATTGCCAGCTGTATGCAGCCACATTTCCGCTTTAATAAGGCAGACGACTCCTGCAATGTACGATCTTCAGCAGTCTGCCACGGTAGCCAAATGGTTCGAATGGTCGCCTTGCAACACGAGGGGGTCAAGCCCCCCTCGATAGGAACGCTTTGTGGAGACCTTGCACAAGTCCTTAATGCACAACTGCTCAGCGCCATCGACTGAAGCTTTGTCATGAGCTTAATAAATTCACAAGAATGTGCTATAAAGCCCAACAATTCTGAACCTTGGTTAGGATCAAGGTTGGGACCACCAAAGGCCAATCCAGCCATGCCCCATTTGACTTGTTTAGAGGCCCAGGGCATTCCATTGTGTTGGCCCCAAGCTGGTTAGATTGAGGGTTGCTTTTAACTGTAAATAAATATCTACAGGTGGTTGCAAAGAAAAACAGGGTCAAGGTCCAAGGCGAAAACGGCCATCAGAGATCAGCAACAATAAACCCCAGCAGGGGTTAATTACGGCTTTGCATAATTACACGAACCCCATCCCTTTGCAACACTTCTGAACTGGTCAAGTAGGTTCAAGCCTAAGATAAATGATTTAAATGAACAATGACATCCTTAACTTACAAAACCCTTATCAAGGTAAATATTGGTGACTTTAAGTTCTGCCAGGTTGTAAAACTTGTGCCCCCTACTTCTCTTTCCGCCACTAAGTCCAATCAAATAAAATGTCAGAGAATTTCAGTGTGATATAAAAAACACGAAGCTGCCTCAATGATATATACTGACATTGCAAAGGCAAATTCCCAAAAGTAACACCTGTTGTTCCCAAAAGTAACACCTGTTTCCACTAAACGATAGAGTACCTAAAACACGAACGAACAGTAAGACTTCTATTGTTCAACAGCCAGACAATAGCATGGTTGGTCATGACACAAAAACTACAATACACACAAGCAAGCATACCATACCGTTCATGCACACCATAAGGTACATGCGTACAAAAAGTACCTCATGTGTGGACACGGTTGCCGATTGGTTAGGGCACTCACCGTGTAATGCAAAGAGTACAGGTTCGATCCTCTCCTGAGGGGAGTCTCAAATCTGTACTCCCCACATTACAATGCAAGCGCTCTATATACCCATGGCTCACTTAAATTTCCACACAAGCTTCCCTTTGAGCTGAGAATGCATCTTAAAACCGGGATCCGTATTCAAATGAAGCAGCATGGAGGTCATCTGCTATAACTCGATGCAATGCTAATTCCCCAAGTCTACCGTATTTCACCAGAGTCTGATGCTCGAGACAGTCTCTGGGTAAGACATTCGATGACATACATCATTGCTCAGCTGCAGGACCAAGAATTGCAAATTTTCCCCATCAGTTCATTTAAACTACCTCGGCTATTCTGCACATGACACAATTCTTCGGACATTCACAAGGGCTACCGCTTTTCGTCTCAGTGGAATGATATTTTAGAATTTAATTTGTTTCAGCCACAGTTCAACTTGCTAAATAGATTATTATTATTATCATTATTATTATTACAAACATTTTTAACGCGTGCAAGGTCACACACAAATGTGAATGGGAGGTGCGGTTAGTCAAACGCCAGGTGAAGAGCTGTTAGATATCCAAATTCTTTGAAAGAAAATGAGAAATAGCGAGTCTTGAGGCGTTTCTTAAAGGAAGAGAAATTCATCTAGTCGTGTGGTTAACGCTTTACTGATTAAACATCGTCTTGTAAAAATTAACCTTTACCACAGTTTACTGGTTAGCTGCCTTTATATGTATTATGTGAAAGTCGTGTGTAGGAAAGTAACAGATGCAATTATACACAAGTGAGAAAAAATTAAAAGGAATCAACATATGCAGATGATGAGTCAAATACAGAGTAATGCAGACACTTGGTACGGGACATGGTAAGGGACATGGCATGGGATATGGTAGCAGATTGGTTAGGGTGTTCGCCTTGTAATGCGGAGAGTAAGGGTTTGAGTCTCCTTTGAGACAGTTACGGTGTAGGGACCGTGAGCAAGTCTGTCACTCACGCTTGCTCAGCACCATCGCCTGATGCTTGGTCATTAGATAGCGTTGCTCTAATAACAAACATATAATACTACTACTAATAATAATAATAAATAATAATATTATTAATACTAATACTGCTACTATAACAATAATACTAATAATAATAGTATGGAAAGACAGAACAATTGCAAACACATGACAAGTAAAAAGAAGTGCAAATGGGAACACGTGGAAAGGAAAAGACATGTGGCAATTGTACTATAGACTAAGTGGAAAGGGAAAGACACATCAAGTGGTAAAGGGTGGCAAGTTCAATATGAAAAAATGCAAAACAACAACAACAGGTATAAATACATGCAGTGCTTTTTTTCTAGAAAAAAAGGTTCTGGAACGGAACAATAGGTGCCGGAACGGAACAATTACGGACAGGTTAAAATCCCGAGAAAAACGGGGTTGGAGGTTGGGAAGGGTCTCAATAAACACTGAAAACAGTCCACAACACTGAAATTAAATTAAAATAACTAAATGATTGTTTTTATTATTAAAATAAAATAAATCATTTTTAGGAGCTGAAAAAAAGGTGCCGGAACGCCGTTCCGGCGCGTTCCGGCTGAAAAAAAGCACTGAATACATGTATCCAGCATGTATAAGCAAGTGATTAAGTCAAACCATAGATTGTAATTAGTAACTTCTATTGTGCAGGTATCCAATGCACAAGGCATCAACCAAAGGCACAAGGGACATGTACAGCCAGCAGCAAGTGTAAAGTGCAAATGTGGTTGACATGCAAACATGTATTAAGTGCAACCATGGGTTAACTGCAACCAGGGATTAACAGCAGCACAGATTATGAGCAAACATGGCTCAATTGCAAACATGGATTATAAGCAAACACGGATTATCTGCAAACACGGATTACGAGCGCCACAGATTATGCGCAGACGTGAATTCAGCGCAACACTGATAAGTGCAAACAGTTAGGACGAGACCAGAAACTTGCAACTTGCTGTTTGCTAGTGCACACACTGTATGCATATTATGCAATTTATATCATACATACAAATTGTATGCAGATTATACATATACAATGTAAGAGTATTATATATGGTACCCACTGTATGTCTTCACACACACACGTGCGCGCACCAACACACATGCATACACACATGTACATCCACACACAAGCATAGAGAGCCTACTGGAAATTTACTGCATGTGTCCAGCTGTGCCCAGGACAGCCATGTGTCTCGACAATCGTTAGTAAGAGGATGCTCTGGAGGATGAATTTTTTTAGGAGGATCGAGATCAATGAACGCCAGCTGTGGCTCGATAGAAGGAATCTTTGTGTGCATATCCTCTTGACCCAACACTGAACCTGATTCAATATTTGCTTACTCTCTTACGCAATGGGATAAAACAATCACCAATACGTAGCTTTAACTTACCACATTGGGTATTTTTGTAGTCCTACAATATTAATGAAGGATAACTACTATGTAAAAAAATACGTCACACGTGCTTACGGGGTTAACTGTGTTTTCATCCCCATATCCGCTACGAGTTCAACGAAATAATTTTTTTTAAATCGCGGTCCTGAGGCTGAACGATAATTTGGCTTAGGCGCACATATTGCAAGCGTCACTCAAAAATTAGACAAACTTGTCCACACGCGTTTTAAAGCTCAAGAACTGATTTCAAACTTAACCAAATTGACTGCATAAAGTAGCCTTACCTTGAATCAGTCGCTGCTTAGGATATCAGAAAATTTGGGAATCGTGCGCGGCTTTTAACCGGTTGATCCGCTAATTATATCAGCTCCATGACGTTATGGCCATCCTCCGACTGTCTCGGTCCCATTCAAAATTAAAACTGTGGTTATACGAACAGTCAAATCTCTTTACCCGTTCTCCGTTATCGATGTGTGTAAACACTCATGGTGATGATAATTACGCCCGTATAGCTATCTTAGAAACTTCCTTATAGGACGAAAATCCGTATTCCCGGCATTAAAACCGTCTCGATGCCCGACTACTTACTCACGATGATAACAAACCACCATCGTGTCAATCGCCGTAATAGTTTTCTCATATAGAGTCTACACTCGATGACGTTTTCACGCAGCAATGGCGCGTCATCTTGTACCTAACTAAATTCTGTGCTTTCGTTGAATCAAATAGCTCAATAATACGCTCAAAATGGAGTAACTTGCGTATTATATGTTTCGTTTCGTTAATTAAAGAAAAATTGTTTATGCTTTATTATAATGCATTGCATATAAAAGATGGCGCTGTTAGCAATTGGCGTCATTAAAGTGCAGATTCATCGCAGAGGCCTGTAACATGAAATTAACACCGATAAATCATCTGTGTCGCCGCCAGTTTTCTCCACCAATCAGATGCGCCGAAACCTCAAACATTCATAATTTGACGTCGCACATTGATATTTATTAATAGTAACTATTAATACATAATTATTAATGACGTCGCATTCAAATCATAGCTATAATCGAAGGCTCTGATTCAAATGGCATACGAAACTCATGGCTATGTCGGAGATTTACATTTATATTTACATTTACATTACATTTAAAGTCTACAATTACTGCTTTTGAGTTGACGAAAAGTTATTGGTCTCCCTCGGATCTCCGGTAGACTATTTAATTTTAGGGTATGCGGTGCCTCAGTTTCTTGATGAATTCGAGGCCGGTGGTGTTGATGGGGCAGGGCATATTTTAACTGTATAACTAGTGTGCGTTAGGATTTGTCCCAGTAGTTAGGCTGATTTGTCCCAGGCAATGTATGGTTAAAGTATAAGTAGTGGGACAAAATGTTGGAAGAGTTTTAAGATTTGCCTCAGTAGTAAATTCCCAAAAAGGTGTCATGAATTTTTTTGGGAGATGAATTCCTAAGAAAAGATCATGAACTGTTTTCGGGAGATGACTTCCTAAAAAAAGGTCGTCAACTTTTTCTGGAGGTGAATTCCTAAAGAAAAGTCATCAAGTGTTTTCGGGAGATGACTTTTTCAGGAGACGACCTCCTAAAAAAAGGTCATCAACTTTTTCGGGGAGATGAATTCCCAGAAAAAGGTCATCAAAGTTTTTCAGGGACGAGTTCCAAAATTTTGTCCCAGTAGTCTAAATTTCTTAAAATATGTACTGTGATGGGGCCCATGGTTTCAAAGGCGACTGGCACGAACTGATGGGTCGCCAGCAGCTGACTGTATTTTGCGAGCTTCCGAGTGACCGCCTGCTCCGCAGTTGCGACCGCCGTTGAGAATAGGTATGAAGGTGCCACCGTGTCCGTTACGGTGACGTCCCAAACCAGGCCACGCCCTCCTCGCCATTGGATGAGCGAGAGGGCATCCGGTCGTTTACCGTCCGATCTCAGCATTCGAGGGGGCTCCTTAATGTTAGCTGTATTAGGGAGACCAGCACGCGAGAGATCGCGGCTGATTAAGTCATTGAGGGTCGCGTGTCTTGCGATCCTGCCAGGGCCGAGCCCACAGGACTGCCCGTGTGTATCGACGTCACCATCGTCCCACAGGGGATATGTGCAGTTCGCAAACCGTCGCCCCCAGACGCAGGCCAACCGCGATTCTTACACACACCCCTGCGTACGTACACTTGACGCACACCCCCCACCCCCCGAAGACCAGCGGCAGAAAGTGTCTCGAAAGTCTGCACTTTAGGCCAGATTGAAGGATGAGTGAGGGCCAATATAGACAAATTATAGGTGTCTCGTTCACAGCACAGAATAACTGCACATGGCTTTTATATAATGTAATAAAATGCCATCGGACGACTATAGGACAATACAGAGTTATAAATAGGCTAATGTGGACGTCATAATAAGAAATTTATTTTGCCTACATCCAGTGCTTGGAAAGCTGTTGTGTGTGCCAGCGACTTCAGCTCCTATAAAACGTATTCTTTCACATGACGGAATTTTGTATGAGGGAGCGTCTTGGCCTGAAAATTCTGTGTAAATTGGCTTTAATAAAACTATAGGGCCTACAACAGGCATATGGAATAAATACGAATTAGGAATTCTCTGTAGTCTACATTTAGAGTTGTTTTGCTTGAATAAAATAAGACTCGTGTTTTTATTAAAAGCGAGGAGTCCGACTGGACAATTTTTTTTAGTAAGGAATAGAAAATATTAATCTGGATGTGATATTTTTAGGTCTTGGTCTTGGTAGAGGTTCAAAGTCTTGCTCTTGGTCTTGGTCTTGAGGTTCAAAGTCTTGGTCTTGAGGTTTAAGGTCTTGACAACAAGACTGTGTTTGTTATTAATATTCTTTAATTGATAAACCAAAAGCTGAGAGAAAATATAAACATAGAAGTAATAAGAAGATGATAAAATTTGGAAAAAAGCGCAAAAAGTTAAAAGAGTTGAAAAATATAATTATGCTGCATCGAAAACATCATAAAACAGAGATAAGAAACTGAACAGTAAAGAGTCTATAGCTAAATGCTCGTGTACCTGACGAGGTTTCATAGCTATTAAGTACAGTTAGGCATTTATTACAATTATTTCGTACCACCTATAGCGACACCTGCCGAACCACTATTGGTACGCGTATCACCGTTTGAAAACCGCTGCCTTAGACTTCCATTTGGGAGAACCAGATTATGTGAACGCGGGCGTAAATCATACCCGGTCTTTAGAACGGGTGGTAAAAGGTCATGGGGAGGTGACTGTGGTTTTTAAGAATGCTACCTCGGTACTAAAGAGATCGCGATTAGCTTTTTTACAGAGTTTCTCAAAAGTTGGAAATGAAGGAGGGAGGTAGCCAAGACGAACCAACTTACGAATAATAGCGCTCAAATGATCTAGTTCCTGCTTGTTAGTACAGCCCAACCATGCCTGGGAACAGTAGGCCAATAGCATGCGGTTGACAGTGGTGGCCCGTATCACATCATGGAGTCTGGAGCCCGAGAGCCTATACTATGTGAAATCAAGATACGATGAGCGTAAAGGGATTGCTGTGCCTTTACGCTCAGTCCTTGGATATAGGGAGAAAATCCAAACTTATCAGTTATCTCAATGCCTAGTATTTTTAAGGACGAGACCCTTGAGATGCCGCATATAGGTGGTGGGCAGGATTTAAGGTTCGCCTTGGGTCTGGTGAAGATAATGCTGCTGGTTTTGAATGGTTAAGATGGAGATTACATTTCTGGGCCCAGGTATTTATGTGACCAAGTTCTGCAACTGTGATGGAGTTATTAAAAGCCAGTATGAAAAGATAGCAGTCATCTGCGTATTTGAAGATGCGATTGAAGTGGTGGGGAGGTTTTAAAACCAGAAATGCATGGCTACTGTAAAATTGGTATAGGACCCATGCCGGAGCCCTGTATGATGCTCGCATTATTGCTAGCCAAGGACGATGTAACACCATGGAACTTAGTACAATGGCCTAGTTCCTACAGTTATCATGAACTTAGAGTACAAAATGTTCCTAGAGTCCACCCTGCCTCTACACCGGGACTTCTGTGCTGAGAGAGCCTCTGAATAGTCATTCTTCGAGAGGCGCTTCATAAATTTCTAGATACCATACGAAACGATACATTAATCATTAAATTTCATCTCTTTTTGTTGGATGAATACGTCAGCTTTGCGACTGTTGCGATTACGTCAGCATTTGTTACAATGACGTCATTTTGGTTGCGATAACGTCATAATTTAAGATCGTTTCGAGTCATGGAGACCAAAGATTTTAAAATTTTCGATGGGGGGACGCCGAGTTTCATTTGGAAAGCGCAGAAGGAGGAAGGTCGTTTCGACGAGAAATTCTTCCAGGGCCGTAGCCAGGATTTTGTTTCGGGGGGTGTTTTCTGTTTCGGGGGGTGTTTTCTCGTCCTTGAGCAAGCCGAAATGCCCCCGAGTCAACCGACCAAGGGGTTTGTCGTTAGTAAATGCATTATTTTATTTTTACATTATTTAATTTGGGGGGTGTTTAAACACCAAAACACCCCCTAGCTACGGCCTTGAATTCTTCGATAAGAAAAATGCCAGAGATTGGATGTTCGTCGACTGGAGAAGTGTGCTGCGTTAATGCAGAGCAGTGACTGAAGTGATTCGTGCTAATATCTGCTCGAACAGATCAGAAAGAAACTGGAAATTCTCAGCCAGGCGTAAGAAGTTTTCCTCTTGAAAACAGATGGATAAATAACTAAATGATGAATCGACAGATTAATTAGGTCTACTCTCAAGGGCTATTTATGTTTTGATAATTATGCAGCTTAGTCTCGAATAATCCAGCAGCCTACGTAATATGAATTTAAGACAATCTAATTCATATCAATAGTACTGCTAGTTGGCCATTAAGTTATACTCAGCCTGTACATACTGGGATCTGTACATCTGCCTGTACATCTGTACTGGGATAATGTTGGCCCAAGTGTTGTCCAACACTGTTCCAATGTTGTCCAAATTTGGCACAACATAGGTGTGTGTTGGTATATGTGTGTTGGTATGTGTGGGTGTGGTGCGTGTGTGTGAAGGGGAGAGCTGGCTGGTTAGTCCACGAGTAGGCATGTATAGATCTTAGGCCTATACAGCATTCTGATGGCGAAGAAGCCATAGTGACAAGATGCGAATCCGCCCTATACCCTTTCGGTTCCATGGAGGTCAGATCTGATTTTGTGCAGATAATGTTGAGGTGAAAGATGTGTATTGTGTATGATGGTGAGGGCGATTCATTATTTATTCCATTCACTCACTAAAGTTTGTGCTTTGTGTGTGTGTGTGTGTGTGTGTGTGTGTGTGTGTGTGTGTGTGTGCTTTGTGTGTGCTTTGTGTGTGCTTTGTGTGTGCTTTGTGTGTGCTTTGTGTGTGTGTGTGCTTTGTGTGTGCTTTGTGTGTGTGTGTGCTTTGTGTGTGTGTGTGCTTTGTGTGTGTGTGTGTGTGTGTGTGTGTGTGTGTGTGTGTGTGTGTGTGTGTGTGTGTGTGTGTGTGTGTGTGTGTGTGTGTGTGTGTGTGTGTGTGTGTGTGTGTGTGTGTGTGTGTGTGTGTGTGTGTGTGTGTGTGTGTGTGTGTGTGTGTGTGTGTGTGTTAGTAGCAGACCTGCTGGGCCTCTGGCGTGGCTTAAAATCCCGTAAGCTCAATAAGGCAGGGGGCCTCTGGCGTGGCGTAAAACCCGGTAAGCCCATAGTTTGTCCGTAGTTTTGTGTTGTGTATTTAGTCGTTGTCCTTGAGATGAGCCGAGGGATAAGAAGGAGTCTGAGAGAAGACTAGATTAGAAGGCAGAAGAGACGGAAGGGGAGTCGAGATGACCGAGGAATCAATGCCTAAAATACTCAGAAATGTCAACTGCACGCTCTTCCTCAACCTTTCAACACGGATCCTGAGGAAGCGCCGTTTAGCTACACCAGAGGGGTTCTGGGACTGAGCCCCGACATCAGTGGACATTTCCGCAAGGCCGAAGACCAACTCTTAACCGTCAGGGTTCCAGACGCCTATCCACTCTGTGGGCGCCATGCGCATCAGCGGTTTTCGATTATAATGTGAGCGAAGTTCATAGAACAGTGTTGTAGACTTTGTTGGTAGGCCTATTAAGTCATCGAAAGGTGACAATTAACATGTCAGCATGGTCAACTCGGTGAACTGTATTTCAGACTGAACTATTAATAATTGCGCATTAATTAATTATTTTCTTGTGATCAAAATATTTATGTTTTACAATGTTCCGGGTGTTTGTTCAAGTTTTCGGAGAAAAGTTAAATCGCACTTATTTGGTAGACTTGTATAATATCAGCACTGCGCTGCAATATTGCATGGTCACTTCGATCATTCACACATCTACGCGACGGTTTAATGCCTCAAGTTCATACAGTTCATGATAGCCTAAACTCTAAGGTACACAAAAGAAGACCAGTCATTTTTGTTAAAGGCGAACAAAATTAGGCCTAAGAGAGAGAGATTTCAAAATGAAATAGATAAGTTTTATTAATTAAATAACGTCAAAAAGCATGCTAATAATAAAAGTCTTTCTAACCAGGTTATCAGAATGGGGTATAGGGGGCCTAGTTAGATTATGACCTCTATTGCGAAACATATAACTTGTCAGCTTGTAGACAGTTTTACACGGTTATCTTCAGGAAGGTAATGTCTTTTAATTAGTCTTCTAATGATCGAAGACAGTGGCGGCGATCTTGTCTGAGAGGTGTGGAATTCATAGGAATTCATTTCCCAAAAAAATTTCTCTTCGCTTTGTTACCAAAAGTTTAAGACTTTTTTGACGATTTCATCTCCCAAAAACGTTGATGTCGGGGACTTGATGACCTTTTTTTTAGTCATCCACCTATTTTTTTAACTTCTTTACAGCGATCTTGCCTGAGAGGTGGAGGCACAAAGTAGGCCTTGATCTGCTTGATGACGTTTTTTTCTGAAAATTTATCTCCGATAGCTTCATCACTTTTCCGCGAATTTATCTCCCAAAAAAGCTGATGATCTTTTTTTAGTCCTTCACCTCTTTTTCCAACATTTTCTCAGGGTCATATTATGTCATCGCTCTCTCTAAATCTTTTTACTTTTTACAAATTCTTCTCATACAAAAATTTCATTATTACAGATTTCTTCTTGCTTTGCCTACTTTCTCCTTTCTCATAATTTTTTTGGGGGGACACTTCTCCTTATACATTTCATTTTTACCTCATCTCGTCAAAAAAGGCTGTCAAAACTATCACACGCAATTACATTTGTTGGCCTTTTTTGGTGTTTTATCAAAATGTGGGGGGGGACAAATGTATGGCGTGTCCCCCCACTCTTAAAGGTGGGGGATGTCCCCCCGTCCCCCCATGATCGCCGCCCATGATCGAAGATAGTTTATCACGGTCACTTTGAGTAGCAGAGCCCCATCATGCAGAGGAAGCATAAACTATTCTAGAGAGGATACACGTAGTCGGTCTAACCACGACATATAGGCTTGGCCCTTGTGTGTCATGAGTAGGGCTGTATCGAATATTCGCTTTGTATTCGCTTCGGAGCCGAATAGTGGGCCAAATAGCTATTCGGTATTCGGTCGAATAGTAGCGGTCGGACCGAATACGAATAGTGGTCACGTGATATCTGTTTCTGCATATGCGGCTGCCTTAGCGAGTGGAGTGAACGTTAAGTAAGTGACAATTTCTAAGTTTTGTTAAATTAGTTCCATTCCTAGTTTACACAGACTGGCAGAAGGATGCAAAAATTACATGTAGTTAACTGTTTACTTTTAGTCTAGGCCTACGTATTAAATTTACTGAACTGAAACTTTTGCTTACATTTGAAATTTTGAATGTTGTCGGAAGACCTATTTTGTACACTATTCGTATTCGTATTCGGCCGAATAGTTGGTCCAATTATTCGTATTCGCAGTGCTTTTTTTCTGGAAAAAGAGGTTCCGGAACGGAATAATTATGGGCGGGCAGTGGCGGCGCCAGGGGTGGGCTAGGGGGTGCTTAGCCCCCCCCCCAAACTGAGGCTCAGCCCCCCCCCCAAGGCAAAACGCTGGAAATCTCTTAAGCTTTGCAATGCTTATGTACAAATAGCAGCCTCAATAGCAAATGCCATTTCCCCAAAAATTCTTAAAGAATCCGATGCGTCTGTAACGTAGCTAGGTAGCCCGCTGTGTATAATATAGATGACTAGCAGAGCCCTCATCCATCATCATCCAGGTTGTACAAGCTATAGTATAGCCATCGCTCTGTATGAAATATAAAACTCGGCTGCCGTTTGACACATGACCTTGTATAGCAAGTTATGGGCCAGACATTTCTCTTTTCCCGCCTTCCATCTTAGACACCCTGCGATAGGCAGCTGGCCTCTGTGCCATATGCCTGATTCGTCCCGCTCTCCCCACTCACTCACTCTCTCTCTCTCTCTCACTCTCTCTCTCTCTCTCTCTCTCTCTCTCTCTCTCTCTCTCTCTCTCTCTCTCTCTCTCTCTCTCTCTCTCTCTCTCTCTCTCTCTCTCTCTCTCTCTCTCTCTCTCTCTCTCTCTCTCTCTCTCTCTCTCTCTCTCTCTCTCTCTCTCTCTCTCTCTCTCTCTCTCTCTCTCTCTCTCTCTCTCTCTCTCTCTCTCTCTCTCTCTCTCTCTCTCTCTCTCTCTCTCTCTTCACATCTCTCTCCCTCTCTGTCTCTCTCTTCACATCTCTCTCCCTCTCTGTCTCTCTCTCTTTGCATTGAGTATACCACTACATGTGTGCAGCCACGCACGTAAGACCAATACAAGACCAACGGTTTAAGACCAAGTCCAAAGGCTCTCCATATGATATGGGAGACTAACGACAGCTTTCCCTTGGCTTGTCGCCGAGTTATGAGCTCAAAGTTCGTAAATGATGCGGCCGGACGCGGCGTTGCACTGATACAATCATTCAATGGAGTGCTTACAAATCAGGGGGAACAGAAGCAATACCATCTGAAGGTGGTTGAGAAACATAGGAAGGAAGATCCAGATTCAAACAAGCAAACAATAATAAAGGGACTTGTTAAATAGCAGTGGTATCAAATACGATGAAATATATACTGTAATAACATTGCGTTAAACATTGATCATAATAGTAAAATTTTAGCCACGTTGAGTGACCATTAAATATTGACTAATTAATTTTAAAAAATTTGTGGGTAGTTACTTAATGGCATATAACTGAGACCAGGCAGCTGACACGTCAACACGTTGCCACCAGCAACTAACAAAAATTAATGAGTTTTTTACATATAATTCTGTTTACTGTATATTGTTTCGCAATAAGTAACTAACTAATAAAAATCAGTTAAATTTAGATTTGAATTAGTTTGAATGTAATTATACAATTTTATGAAAATGCATAATCTACATGCCGTTACAAAGTGCTTGCCCCTTGCTTTTTAAACGCATTTTTCGTGCACAAAAAAATCCAAAAAAATTTTCGCGCTCACGCGCGATTAAATATTCAGCGTAGGGCTCTAGCCCCTCCAAACCTGAAATCCTGGCGCCGCCACTGTGGGCGGGCTAAAATCCAGAGAAAAACGGGATTGGGGGTTGGGAGGGTCTCAATAAACACTGAAAACAGCTCAAAACACTGAAATTAAATTAAAATAACTAAATTATTGTTTTTATTATTAAAATAAATAAATAGTTTTTAGTTCCTGAAAGAAGGTGCCGGAACGCCGTTCTGGCGCGTTCCGGCTGAAAAAAAGCAGTAGGCCTATTCACTAACCAATTAGCTTTCGTCAAATCTGACGCTACACGCGAAGAAGAAAGGCCAGTGAAAGACTTTAACTACGCTGGGAGAAAATTAAACTGTTGAAATGACTGGAGCAGTAATTACGCGGGGACTTTAAATGGTGTGGCACCCATTGAAACGGGCAGCGGTGGCGAAGTATCTGGTTCGGTCAATTCATTGAAAAAAGCAGGATCGGAGCCATGTGGTTGCTATAGAAAAACATGTACATTTACAGCTAATTAGCACTTTACGACGGAATAACAAGTCCACAGCTGCAGAATTTATAAAAATCGAAGACAAGGGATCGAGATCGAAGGCCAATCTGGCCATGCATTAGGCCTATATATAGATTTGAATTAGGAGAGTATACGCTGTTGGATTTCAGCAAACCAGTTTGGGCGACGGATGTTATTGATGCTACCAAAACGATACAAAAATACTTCCACTGTGGTAAGGGTAGGAGTGCATACCGGAGTGCGGTGATTTCATCACATCATCCCCATCGCTCATCTTCTTATCTCGCCTGTTAATTCACCTCTCTACCCCTTAATTGCACTCTCCTCCGATGCATTCCACTCACGACTGAAAACCGAACTCCAAGCTCTCCCATCCTGATTCGCCACCACACAACCACCATCATCACCGATTACCACCGTAGCCATATGACCTCGCACCGGAACGGACAAGGCAGCCTAGCTATTGCGGACTTGATCTGATGCAGCCGCTGCAGCGCCGGTAATTTAGCTGGTCTCTCTGAAGTGGCTTTTGTGTGGCGCTGAGAAATTTCAGAGATTTACATGTACATTACACTTACATTCGCACATGCAAACGTCTCGTTGAAAATACGCTGGTTTCAACGACTTCAGTCAGTGGTAGGCTATAGACATATAGGCAGATGAAGCCTGGAAATTGATAATTATTTTTTGTTTGTAAAATTGGGGAAAATAAGCGGCCATTTGCGTTCCAGACACAAATCCAGCCGTGAAATAGTCTGTCACCTTTCATAAATTCACATTAACATTTCACAGTCATTGGTCTGTCCTCTGCCTGCATGCCCACATGGAGCGGAGGCTATATACCCAAATTCCCATATTGGACCCGCACAGAGCCCATATGGGCAGTGGCGTCACGAGCCCCCTCGTGACGCCACTGCCCATATGGGCTCTGTGCGGGGGGTGCGGACCGCACCAGGACTGGTGACACCCTCAGAGGGGGTGACACCCAACATGAAATGATGAAATTTTTGGAAGATGAGTAATTGGGCCAAAATGTGTTCATTTGTGAACTTCAGAAGGGACCAGGCGTTTCTTCTTGCCTCTATGTGTGGATTGCGGAAGGCTTACATGCCTATGCCAATTAACTGAACTTTTACCCAGACCACAGAGGCCCTAGAGAGATTTCAACTGTTCACCCTGGATTTGAGGATTCCAGTGACAGTCCACGTACGTGAGGGTTAAAACTGGTACTCAAACTGGGGATATTTCCGATCAGGCTTAATGGTTGACGTTTACATAAC
Source organism: Allolobophora icterica (assembly GCA_963556255.1). Classification (NCBI taxonomy): domain Eukaryota; kingdom Metazoa; phylum Annelida; class Clitellata; order Crassiclitellata; family Lumbricidae; genus Allolobophora; species Allolobophora icterica. Next base: position 6,790,170 of record OY744607.1, on the reverse strand, counting down.
GTATTTGGGCCTGCCGTATCCAGCTGTTCAATCAGGTCCCGAGCCATGGGCATGCGGGGGGGGGTGAGGGGGTCAAGGGGGCATTGGCCTCCTCTGGATTTTGCAGATATTTTACCAAAATAAATCTTTTGATTATTATGATTATTACAACAGTCCCAACACGATTTTCAATGCAAAAACACGTGTTCTGCGTCATTTAAATAGGCCTAGCTATTCTATGCAAAAACGTACTTTTGCTCCTCCTATGCCCCTACAAAATTTTTGCCTCCCCTAAAAATTTTGCCCCTTCTACAAAAATTTTGCCCACCCCTAGAAAAATTCCTTCGGACTTCCATGTCCCGAGCAAAGCTTGGATTGATACTTCTGCCGTATTATGGTTTTTTGGAACCTCGGAGACTACAGATTTGATATCGCTATCGAGTATATAGGCCTAAACATTTTAAACAATTTGCTGATCACACTTCATATCAGAATTTGACTTCTAGGCCTATAGATTATATACACTCTGTTTAAGATTTTAGTTTAAACAACCATCGATTTATGCCTTGTGCATTAATTATGATAATGGTGCTATAGAAGTCACTGGCTTAGCTAAAGGACGCGTGGATGAAACGATTCTATTGCGCTTGAAACACGCTGTTAACCACTAGGCCTACTTGACTATATATGTGCAAATGAATGTCAGGCCTATGGTAGAATTTTTCCGCTTCAAGGTGATGTCGGTGAGAGACAGGCTCAGACAGCATTTTTGGGTCCTAATTAATCACTGATAGCTGGGCCTAATCAGTGCTTTTTTTTACTGCCGCAACGCTCCGGAACGGCGTTCCGGCACCTTTTCAGCTATTAAAAAATTATTTAGTTACTCTAATAAAAGAATAATTTAGTAATTTTAACTTAGGGCCTAATGTGACGTCAAAAAATTTCTAGGGTCTCGCCGAGATCCCTCCCCAATCCCCAACCCCGTTTTTTCTCTTGCTTCGCTCTCGATTTAGCCTTTCGATATGTGTTAGTTCCGCAACCTTTTTTTCTAGAAAAAAGCACTGCTAATAATAATCTGTGTTAAGTGAATTCTATGCCTATGAACCATAGGGCCTACCTATTCTTAGCTATGAACTGTTTGCGTAGGCCTAGCGACAGAAACATAAGCCTACTTTATTGTGAAATCCAAAATTGTGGCATTATAGTGACTTCCGTGTAAATACATTTACTTTTAAATTTGTTGAACATGCTTATTTTTTCTTTATAGGCCTATAGCCTATATTTCCTAATTTCAACTGTTATTTCTTTGTGTTTGTGTTTCATTATGTTGTGCTGCCCGATTGTGACTTAAAAGTTTATGTAATGCATAGGCCTATACATTGCATCACATTTTAATGTAATGTAAGCATTACATTGTAATGTAAAGCAATGTCATTACATTTTAATGTAATGTAATGAAATGATTTCATTATATTTTGCTTACATGACATCGACAGAGCCGCTGAGAAGCCAGACTCACTGAGCGAGTGATGGCCTTGTAAACTCGTAACGCGTCGATAGATGACGTAAGAACGTGTAAAACAGGGTTCCAGCGCAGCCTCGACTTCGATTCGACCGACAAGAAGCTGAAAATAAAAGGTGTAAAAAGTTTTTAGTTCGCGTTTTCCGATAAAATCTCGTTGTAACTGTTCGTTTATTTCTTCATTATTTCGTTTAGAACTGAGTATTTTTAAACAAATTCGCAAATGGCCGAATCAAGCAAACACAAGCCAGTAAAACCGCATTATTATCGCACAGAGTTGAACAAGACGGAATGGGAAGTTCCCGAACGCTACCAGAATCTGAGTCCGGTTGGGTCGGGCGCTTATGGGCAAGTCTGGTAAGCAGCCAATCGAACCGTATTTTGTTGAAGATTCATGATTTCAGTTACCTAGGATTTTTGTACATGGTATTTACGTTGATGGGAGACTCTTTCACTTTCACCGTCTGGCTCCGCCTTGCGACTGTTCTTGTACGCAACCGCCAGTGTGTCGGCACCGACTACACGACCATTAAAATTTTTTAGCATGTTTTTACAGTTGCAAAATCCTCAGGACTGGTCATTGCTAAGTAGTACTGATCAATAGGATTATGTGTAACTAGGGTTGCTAGATATGTGGGTAGCCAAAGGAGGACACAGAAAGCAGGAAAGGAGGACAAAGGAGGACACATTGAATGTTTCACTCCAGAGTCAGAGGGTCTCCTAAGCAACCAAGAAACTGGGAAATAAAATTGGCATTTGACCATAGGTTCATTGTAACATTACTCAGATTATGTAATAGAAACGTTTGGAAAATAGAGCTGGAATAAAAAATAAGTAGGTTAATTAGGGGGACAACATGCGCATGTAAAGTCGTTGAAAACAACCACAAAATAATAGCCAATAGCCCAATACAATAGACATGCAAAAGCCGGACATTTTCCAGGTTTTTAGTTTTGCATGCTGGACAGAGGACATGAGATCAAAAAGGAGGACAGGTCCTCCTTTTGCCAGACATCTGGTGACCCTATGTGTAACAGAACAACTGTAGTAATTGCAGTCAATGCTATAATGTTTTGTTATGCGGGTGTGTACCGAATCCCCGAAACGAATTTCGGCCGGATCCCCGAAATCGAAATCGACACTGGCAAGCCTAATTAGGATGCACATACATGGCCTCCTGAAACACATAAAGGCCACGCTAGATCTGTGTCATATATTAGAGTTCAAATCGTTTTTGGGATTTCGACCGTTTTCTATAAAACTGTTTTCGGGAAATCGGGCTGTTGTGTATTTTCAGTGTTTTCAGTGACCCCTTGTTATGCCTGCAGAACACTATTATTTTTATTCTGGGCTGTTTTAGTTTTTTATGTAGAGAACAGTACATGCTTCCCATTGCTAATATTTTTTGTGAAGCACTGCATATTTGAAGTGTGTATTATTCAATCACAATTCCCAGCTCTGTTTTTCTTCTATACAGTCTAGTTTTCCCAGCGTCTCAGAATTCGACTGGAGCATTTTTAGTAAATTGTGATGGGGGACTGTGGTTTACAATAACTTCAGAATGACCATTTGTTGATGTGTGTGTATTGCAATAATCACACTTTAGAGTAGATTCAGGGTAGGTAAGGATGTTGTACTTAGGGCATTGTATATAGATTGCCAGTTCTTAGTTATAAAAAACTGCTAAATGAAGTAATCCAGCGAAGAATCTGATGGCTTTGCCATGTAGGGTAAATGCTGGTGGATGGAATCCCACACAGTGCACTACTTAAGAGATTCGAAGGAAAGAGAATTGAGGCAGACCAAGACTGCATTGGACACACAATGTAAATGGGGATACGGAAATATTGCCCCCGGAAGATTCGCCCCCGGGAAGATTCGCCCCCCCGATTCTAGTCTTAGTTACATTTTCATCATAGATCCCGCTTCTAGCCTTAGTTACATTTTCATCATAGATCCCGCTTATAGTCTTCCGGGGGCAAAATGTCGGGGGCGAATCTTCCGGGGGTGAAAAGTACTAGAACCATATAAATGAGGACGTAACAAGACTTGGACAAACACCAAGAGGAGCACTGAACTAGACAAATGACCGATAACGATGGAGGTTATTTATTCGCACCCTTCACCACAGTGTGGCTGGCATCAGGGGCCATCCATATATTATGTACGCAATGAGGGGAGGGGTGATCGGATTTAGGCGATTTGTATATGGGTGCGTATGGCGGGGGGTCTCGACAAAATGTGTACATACGCAAAAAACCAAATTACTGACTATATTCCTGCGTTATCAGTTTTATGTAGTATTAACACTTTTTGAAATGTAAGTGTTAGTGTTGTTAGTATTTTATTTCTTTATAACAGTTAACAAATTTTAGCTAGCAAATATGATTGTTAACGAAAATATTTAGTAGCCTACGGTAAAATAAATGTCTTATAGATGACTTTAGCTAATTAACTTTTGTAAAGGGAAAGGGTAGAGAAGCTTAGTTGTATGTATGCATGGGGAGGGTGTCCACAAAATGTATGAGGTGAAACAGGGGGAAAGGGGTATGAAAATATGATTTTTTTGCGTACATAATATATGGATGGCCCTCAGGAAATGGTAATGATGACAATGATGTAGATGGTGGTGGTTGCAGTGGTGGTGATGATGACGATATACCATACATAACAAGGGTGTGATCTGTGGGGAGGGAACTTGCTTCCAACTGGCTCAGACTGCTCCATTAGAATGTGTTTTCCAGATTCAGTTTTCTCTTGTCCATATGTCTTGTACTCATTACTTTTTCTAATACTCGGATGACGAGAGTGCACTAAAATGCGTGGAAAACTAATCCCTCTCATCGTTAAAGGGTTAAACTTGTCTTGGTATGAAACCACTTTACAGTGAGCAACATAAACAATGACACAGTGCTAAAAAAACAGCTGGATAAACATGAAAACTTGTGCAACACTGAGCCCCTGTTTCTTGTTTATTTGTTTCTTTACATTATGGACTTTGTAAGTGCTAGTATCTAATGACCAAACATCAGTCGATGGCACTGAGAAATTGTGAGTGAAGGACTTGCTCAAGGTCCCTACACAGTAACTGTCTTAGCGGAGACTCAAACTCGTGCTCTTCACGTTACAAGGTGAGCGCTGTTACCAATCTGCACCATGCCCCACCGTAATGTGGACCTCTGTTTAACAAACTCTTGAGAGGTTCAAATTCCTGTTTGATTAACAGCTGACAATTAATAGTGAACTGAAATTTTTGCTTAGCAATACACTAACAAATAAAGAAGTTGTTGTGAAGGAGAAGAAAATGTTATGAAAAGAGTAAAGAAGTATCGTCTAAACAAGCAACTTGGCAAGCTGCGAAACTGGTGAATTTTTCAAGCAACAGCCCCTAAGTTTACTTTTGAAAGGATAGATATTGCCCTGATATGTAAGCGCTGAGTTCCTGGAATGTGGTTCCATGTTTTCTGAACAGGTCTGTTGGCAGGGCAGTGCATGCAGAGGAACTTGCCAGTTTTGTTGAGTCTGCTTTTGCTGTGAACGTTAGGCACTGCAGGGAAGAAAATTTTTGTATACTGAGGAGAGATCATATTTACGGTTATTTTAAATTTTCACTGTTTATTAGAATGTTTGTACAACAGATTGCGATTAGCAATTGGTCAATAAAGAAATACTTGCTCTACATCTGAGGATAGATGGTAGTGTATGAAGTGGGAGTTTGGGATTGGTATGAGAGACGGGGAGGGGGTTCAGGACTACAGTAGGAACCTGAGGGTTGTTGGACTCATCCGCATGCTGGGGACTTCAACGTAGAAGACTTGGTGATTCCTGACCACCTGCCCTTTCTCCACCGCCTATCATAGGAGGAAAGTGGGGTTCTGGGCTGTTGCCAGACAGCACCTTTTTAAAGATGGCTACTCGGATGTGCTTGTAGCCTTGTTTGTGTGACACAGAACGGTTTACAAGCATTATAGCCAGGAGGAGGGGTGACAAGGATCTAGAGGAAGGCCGTTCAAGTTGATTGCCTAATTACTGAAAAGGCATGGCTTTGCAGAGTGTTTTCAAAGGGAACAGTGGGTTGTGGAGCAAAGGAATACGAAGACCCTTTGTATGTACGGCTGCATTTAATGAGGCTAGCGAATACTTCAGCTGTAGGGAAGTTATTGAGGAATCATGTATTTGTGTGGAGTGAATTCCTAGCGCCTCGAGGTGGTTGGTGTCTGTAAAGATGGTGCCTGTGCTTCAAGGGTCATCTGTCTGTACAGAGCAGAAGAGTGATGTCTTATCAGCTGTCCGTATAATGCTTACAGCCATGATATCTGGTAATAGACGGCAATCTAGAAGCCAGACATTTGATGTGGCCTAAAGCTGGCAGTTAGTGTGGCCTAAGCCAGTCAGTGTGGCCTTTAGCGAGATAACTGGTGTGACCTTTTAATGTGGCCTAGAGCCAGAGGGTCAGTGTTGCCTAAAGCTGTAGAGTCCGTGTAGTTTAGAGCCAGGCAGACAGTTGGTGTGGTCTTAAGGTGGCCATTCAGTGTGGCATACAGCAAGTTAGTTGAGGCGACATAGTGCCAGTTAGTGTGACCTACAGCCAGACAATCAGTGGCATTTTATGCTGTGTTAAGCAGATGCTGATAAATGGGCCTCAGTAACTGGGACATGGTAGCCAATCAATTGGTTAGAGTGCTCCCCTTACAGAGAGCACGAGCTTCCCCTGAGACGGTTACCATGTACAGGGACCTTGAATAAGTCCTTCACTCACAATTGCTCCGTGCCATCGACTGGTGTTTGGTCATTAGATTGTTGAACTTCATAAATTCATCATAAACAAATAAATAAACTGTGTCCAGTTTACCAGATTTACTATTTAAGGTGCATGTTCGGTTAATGCATTGCTGGTACTGACCAGTGCTACTTTGCTAAACACTGTCTCGTGCTGATGCTTAGCAGCACCTACTGTTGCTAGCACACAGGTGCTAGACAACATTGCGGCTTCTTAGCATCTGAAGACAATGGGATTTTTAAAATTGATTTGTGGTTGATGTTTTCTACGTAATAGCTGGATTACCTAAATTGTAATTACTTTATTATTTATTTTAGTTTATTTATTAAAAGTATTTATTGTGCACTAAGAGTAACTCTTAATCGGAGGTGCAGACTAGCTTTCATTCTGAGACAGAATGTATCTAAAAAAATTTCTTTGTGAATTTTTCTGAACGAGGTCATTCACATTTTGGTATTAGTATAGTAATTGTTTTTCGGCAAATATTTGTAGCCTGGGTACAAGAGTCTTTGTTTTAAGAGCGTCAGCTTGATGAAAGTGCTCTGGTACAAGAGTCTTTGTTTTAAAAGCGTCAGCTTGATGAAAGTGCTACTGTAAATCAAGTAACGTGTGTGCCAGCCTTACAGAGCACACTGCCGTTATGAATGGTGGCATCCTGCAGTCTGTGGGGACCTGTTAGTTCCACATTTCCATACCACAACGTAGGCACATTATTCTTTTTCGCGCTTTAAGTGCCAACGTGGAACAGTCTTGCACTGTAAATCTGGGCTGTTCCAGCGGACACAGCTGTAGACATATTTCCAGTGTCTCTGAAGTCACATACTTTTAGACAATCAGCAGTCACGTTTCAGCACTTTTGAGGGGTTTTGAGAGGTGCTATATAAATGGTGAGAAATAGTAAATATCTAGGTCAGTGTCAGTGCAAGTACAACTGAAGTATGGTTGAAATGGATGTCAGTTGAAATCTCTTTGTATTGCCCTGTTCACCTGTAGTTGAGTGTCTCTTGAAGTATAGTTCTGGTTGACTTAGTAGCTTGCAAGATGTAATTGTTCTCCTCCATAATTGACGCGTTGTGACGTACGTGCATTGTTGACGAAATTACACATCTGTGCCGACATATACACAAGGTGTGCATTATTACACTGCACAGGAATTTATATCCGCCATTTTGTGCTATACTGGCTGTGCGTGCTCGTCATATTTGCAGCCATAGTTTCAATAATATCGATACGTGCGGCCTGGCAGTGTGCGAGTTGTAGCAAGGCAGTGCCCTTGCCTGGCAGAGTCCAGTCCAATGTGGCTATACATCGTTAGCCCATGAATAGTTTGCTCGGGTCATGATTGGTGTGGCTGTACGAGGTGCCGCCGGGATGAGAAGGTTTTCTATTACGAATGCGTACAGTTATCACTGGTCTGTCAAGTCTTTGAGCATGCTTATCTTTTTGTGTGGCTTCCATCTCTCTGTGGATTGGGCTTCGACCTGATTTTCAACTTTAGAACCATTGATTGACACTTTAGAGTCAGCGCCATTAGATCAGCCAGCAGTTAAAGCATTGGGCAGCAGGAAAAGCACTATATTTAAGATTATCATCCAGTTTATTAGGGCTTGCAATAGTCTAGCAGTGTGTCAAAGCAGAGGTTAAGGTCATCCTGTGGGAGAAAGGTCTTTTCAGATATCTGCTCAGCTTGCATGTCCTATTGGAATTGACTATAGAATAGTACACTGACCTTACACTGTCATTGAGAAAATCAGGCCACAAAGGAGATGACTTGCCCCTTGCTGATTGGTGGTGGTGGTGGGTGATGAGAAGCAGGAGGGAAGAGAATGTGCTCAGGATGATGATGGTTATGCTCAGGCCCTTAGCCAGAAATAAAGAGTAGGGCGTCCAAAAGCATTCAAAGTCAAGTCATGACCACCTGATGCCGTGAGCGTATGAAGTCGCGACCGCCCGATGCCGCGACCGTACGAGTCCGACTGCAAAAGTCTGCAATGCCCCTACACTGAATGACTTTTGGGTTTTGATCACAATTGTAACAGTTTTGTTTTATATACAATGATACAAACAACAATCTGTTGACTTCAGATTTGAATTTTTAATTCCCTTATATGATTATTATAGCCTAGGGAACAGACCCCTATAATTATTCATAAGGTCAAGGTATTTATATAGTCAACTCAGTTACCAATTACCATGAAACAACCTCATCTAATTGGCACTTAATTACATGTATCCTAGATCATAAATAGCATGTAGGAAAAGGAACATCGTTACACAGATGAAGGGGAATGGATTATACATTATAGCGTATCACATTTTATGCCCGTCCAAAATGATTTTCAGCCGTCCAAAGGACGGCTGGACGGGTGGCTGGCTAGGGGCCTGGTTATGCTACGGATGATGACTTGATAATGATGGTGAGGATGACGGTGATGGACATTGTTTGGAGGATTTTGAATAATTGTTATTGTTGAGAACAACGTCCTGCTCAATCATGTGTTTCAGTTAAGCACCATGGCACTGAAGTTATGGAGGCTACATTCATGAGTCCACATGCGTGTGCAATATTTACCTTGAGCAATTTTTGAGAAATTCTTCCCAAACTATAAATAACACTGCAGAAAAGGTTAGACCCAGCTGTAAGTTGTACTATACAAACCTACAGAATCCGGCATTGCTGACTGTATTTAAGAGGCTGTATATCTTCTTTGTTGAGTGTACTTCATAGTGAATTTTATCACTTTCAATACAGAAAAGATGTGAGGAGTCATGTGATGCAATGATAATTGAGAAGTCATGATTGAAGCTGACTTCATGGAGAATTTTGGCACTTTCAGATGTGATACTTAATACTGAGAAAAAGTCATGTAGCTTACGTCATGAAGCCTGACAGTATCGGCGGATGTTGACTTCTTTGGAGCATTGTGGCACTTTCTACAGTCATAGAAGGATGAATTCATGCAGTTTGAGAGCAACAATTTATAGAAAACCGTTGAGCAATGTCTTGTATCTCGGATGCTTTACAGCATATCGGATAAAAAGGATCAAGGCTGTTGGATTGGTTGGCAGTGGTGACAGTCGTGACTGATGTTGACCTGTTTTGAAATTTATTTTGTTATGTTGCCTGTGTTGTGGTGTATCAGTTTACCATATTGCTGAAACTTTACTTCATTTCGGCAGTGTCAAGTTATTCTTTTGAGATGGTCTGTTATTTCATGGTTTAGTATATAATATGTCTCGGGTCTCTTTTTATGGGTATCGGGCCTATTTATAAGTGTAATCAAGAAATTGTTTCAAGAGCATCCCTTCAACAGAAACCTCTGAGATGCTAACACTGGATTGGATTCTCTTTATAAACTACATCATTGATTCTCAATCTATGGGTCGTGACTCGCAAGTGGGTTGCAAAGATCGTCCAAGTGGGTCGCCAGTTTTCCTCGGAAATCACTCTTTTACTCACTGAAGCACAGGACAGTTCGTTTTGGCCATGGATGCATGTATTTGTTTCCATGTTTGACAGAATTACTTAATTCAGATAAGAATGGAACTGGCGAAATTCAGTCCAACCTTAAAAGTACAATCTTTAGCCATCTGAATAGTTAGTCGCGAAACGCATTAACACATGGGTGCCCTTGGATTTCCGTGGGGTGGGTCTCGTTGGCATCCAGATGTTGCAAAGTGGGTCACGAATCACGATGTAAAAAAGGTTGAGAGTTCTGGTAGAACATAGTCAGGAAGATGGATTGAAAATTTAATGTAATGTTTTTATAAGGCAACTTTATAGTGCAGTGCTTGCTCTGGCTCATAATTTTATATGGGCAGCGTTAGGTCAAATTCCCAGTATGCGTTGTTTTCTTGTCTCACAAACACAATTGTTGCAGCTGTTTGTGTGCTAGTTTGTGAGAATTGTGCCGACTGTTTCCGGGAGAACTACGTCGTCGGCCATTATCTGCCAGTGGCTGTCAGAGTGATTGTTGGTGAGGGTGTCAGTCCCTGCCTAACCGGGAGAATCCTGTTGCCCCGAGATGCTATTTAGTTCAAGGCTTAATATTAATTGTGCTGGCGTGTACTGCTGGATTGTTGATGTTTGCGGTGTCCAATTCAGACACAGACCTATACGAACGCATTTGAACTGTTCTTGTGTTTACAAAGAGCACCTCTGAGAGATATGCACCAAGTGCTATATTTATTAAAGTCCTTGTCAGTTGCATAACACTGCAGTACATTACATTCGTGTTCTGTTCGTTTGCTGAAAGCTTTTCTAAACAAGCATCTAAGTCATTCACCGTTTACAGTATCTAGGGCTTATAGATCCTGCTCGCATGTTGTGAGGTCGGGAATGCCTCTGACGAGTTTTTCTTGAAGTGGCACTAAATAAATTTGTAATTAAGAGCAGGAAGACAAAATTACTGCGAAATCAGGCTAGCAACCCAACAGCCCATAGCCAGCCACCCATCCTTTGGACGGGTGAAAATTATTTTGGATGGGCATAAATTGTGCATGATTCTCATCCAACACCATTCAGTTTCTTCTCTTAAGCCACTGTGAGTGTTCAGATGACCGTTCTGTAAGGAGCAGAGGTTGATAATAGGCTCCGTAAGCAGCATAGGGGCGCTGCAGTCAGACTCGTATGGTGGCGGAAGTTCGGGCGGTCACGATTTAGTACGCTCATGGCGGCAGGTGGTCACGACTTCAAATGCTTTTGGACGGGCAACTCTGTATCTCTGGCTAAGGGCCTGCTGAACCCAAGCAGCCTCCTTCATTGGTCCTGCAGCGAAAGTCTGCTGTGCTAATGGTGGTCAGCAATTGGCCCAATGAACATTGCTTTCAGAGAAGTTCTTGCCCATAGCGAGGAAGTTGCTGAGTTTGATCAGGTTTAGTTGACTGATTATGATAGGTGTGTGAACTGTCCAATTCAAGGCTGTACAAGCTTCATGTCTTAACAATTTACAAACTGTGACTATTTTTTCTAACAGCTTTGTTAGTTACAGTCAAAATGAGGTCTTTATTAACTTTATTTAGTGGAACAGTCTTTTATAGATTTATATTCACGTAACACAGTTTCAAGAGTTACTGTGTAGTGTGTATGCGATTGCTAATTTTTTAGTTTTGTTACTGAGTTGTATTTTAGGAGGATATCGCTGCACAGAAGATGACGGTGATGTGTTTTTGTGGTTGTTTGTTGGCTAGTTGTTAAGAGATCATACAGTTTTGTTGTTCTATTGTCTTTGAATGCTTAGAGGGTTTCCTCTTCCTGCTGTAAACCGCCTTGATATCAGAAATAAACAGCTCAGTGGAGTTACGTGGGTGTAAGTGTATACTTCTAGGTTGTGAATGACAGAGCTGGTGTCAAACTGAAGAACTCTCTTGAGTCAGGTTTTGGTGGTCTTAATCTCGAGTCTTAATCGGAAGACCTGTGGCAAAAGTCTTATTGAGAAGTCTGCCAAGCCCTTTGAAAAGTACGCTGACGTAGGCTAGCCATGCCTTTATAACAATAAAACGATCAGCTGCAGGTTTTGATCATGTCCTGTGTAGTTATTCTGTTAAGATTGATGGTGAAGACATGCACCAGTGGAGGTTATTCAAGGTATATTTGTGTCACCTCAAGGGGGGTTATTGTTATTATCACTGCACTTGTCTTTAGTTTCATCTCAGTAAAAATTCTAATTTATGGCTTGTGATTACACATTTCTAAACGCTGCGACTTGTAGATTGTGAGCTGCATGTTTTGAGTAGCTGAAATCAATTTGTTATGCTCGAGTACCAAACAACCAGGATGTTAGGTCTTTGCCTACAAACCTTATGTCTGGAGACTTGCATGTAAAACTCGTGGCCATGGTTTTAAATGCTTAAGAAGATCTCATTTTCTAGTTCGTTATTCACCCTTCAAATCGTGAATGTGTGCTACAGATATTTACGTGACTGCAAAATCAGAATAAACAATTTAAGGTCAACCTATACAGTGATGACATTAATGTGGCTAGAATATTGCTTGACATAAACTGTCTAATATTATCTTCTACAGCACCAGCGTCAAATGCACTGGGCTTAAAATCAGCGAGCACGCTATGGGATACGGTTGCCGATTGGTGAGAGCACTTGCCTTGTAATGCGTAGCATACGGGTTCGAGCCTCCCATGAGCAATTCCTTCACTCGCCATTGCTGAGCGCCATCGATTGATGCTTGGTCATTAGATAGTGGCACTTAATAAATGCATAATAATATAATAAAATAAGAGCTTAATTTCTTGCAGCATATTAATTTGGTCACTTGTAGTTGCTACTACCAGCTATGCCAACTCCGAGTTGTCTCACGATCTCTCTCTCACAATGCTACTGTGGCTCTTGTGCATGCTTTCGTCACTAGTAGACTTGATACTGCAGTGCGGTACTTGTAGGCCTGCGTCTTAGGCTCATTGGGCGCCTTGATAGGGTTCTCCGCTCAGCGGCTCACCTCATTGGCCACCTTCCTGAACATGCTCCTGCCTTTATGCGTGATGTCCTTCACTGGCTCCCTGTTTCTCAGCGCATCTTCTCTCGAGTTGCTGCACTTGTCTGGTGGTGCCTTCTTGGGTGTGCTCCATCCTACCTGTCTGATCTTTGTCGATCTGTCTCTGACCTTGCAGCCCGTCGAACTGTGGTCCCCCGTGCTCGCACTGCTATTAGACAGTGTTGGGCCTTTTTTGGTTGTGGAGCCCTCCGTCTGAAATGGCCTCCCTCTAGACCTGCTCTTGCTGCCACGGGTTAAACTCGGCTGCTTTTTGTAAGTCCCTCAAATCTCATTTCTGTGGCTGGGCTGGGAGCGCCTCTGAGTAGGTATCTTGACGAGGTGCTATATATCAAATTCTCAGAATGAGTGAATGAATGAATGTTAAATGGGCCAGTGAATTGCAGTTTGCACAATGCCCTTGGTACTAGAGAATTTTATTGAAACAGTAACTTCTGCAAAATGCCCCAATAACGGATATTATGGACCACAGTCATCATCATCAGTTCCTGACGCCAGCCATTTAGCTGTGATGGGTACAATGAATGTTCTTCATTGTTCTCCACATTGTTTTCAATCATTTGTCTTGTCCAGTGTTCCTCTCAGTGTTAGTCTAAGTGATGTCATATCCTCATTTATATTATCTATCCAGCATAGTCTTGGT